>QLOH01000640.1:0-584186 GCA_026901365.1 Sesbania bispinosa | reverse complement strand
AAACTATCTATGGCGTTTTTGACTTTATTTATGACTAAATTGTGTTCATATTTTTTTTTTGTAGATCTTGAAGAATGTTAGCATGTCATGTCCAAATTTATAAAATAGTGAGATGTTTATTTAATAAAAAATTTAAAATATGTTACAATATTTAATAAACATAGTGTTTCATTTTTTTGGTGAAATAGTGTTTTTAATTAAATTATTATGCTACTGAAAACGTCACCTTACTCCCACTGCAATGCGTTACTCTAAGGGTGTGTTTGTGAGTTTTGAGAGAAGGGAAAGGAAAGGATTGGAGGGAGAATGGAGGGGAGAAGAGGAGGGAAGATTTGTAAAATACTCAAACTCACAAACACAAAGGGGGAAGGGCTTCCAATAAACTCTTCCCTTCCCTCCCTTCCCCTCCAAAATTTAACTCACAAACATACCCTAAGGGTATAATTATCACCTTACTACCCCTCACTCACTAAATGTTGGCAAGAACAATGCAACATGAATGCAAGATTAAACTATTTAAAATCACTACAATGATTTTAAAATAAGAATAAGAAATATATTATTTATTATGCATATTAAACTATTAAAATAAATGTTTTTAATTATTGAACAAATAATCTTTTTTATGCTTATATCAAATAACTTACTATGTTTGTATAGAAAAACAGAAGAAAAGATTCATACCACCCATAATAAATGCTTTTAATTATTAAATAGTCTTTTTTATGCCTATATCAAATAACTTATTATGTTTGTATAGAAAAACAGAATAAAAGACTCATACCTTTTTTAGCAACTTTTTTAACACGGTTCTGAAAAATGAACTACGGTAGAAAAGGTAAGCAAGCTTAAAAAATTGAGACTTTTTTCCTGTGGTTGAATTAAAGAGCGAGGTGAAAAGTCACAAAATATCGTAGTTATTTTATTGTTAATGTCTAGTTATTTTATTAAAAATCCCAATAAAAAGCACAATTTAGGGTACTTCTTAGTCTTTAAAATGAATTGCCTAAAGTAGATAACAATAAAAATAATAAGTATAAAAGAAGTATATTTTTGAATTTACTTAACACTCAAATAACTAAATACATTAATGAACTTTCATCATCATCAAAAACATTATTGAAATGAAATCATGAGGAAAATTTATATTGAAAGCTGCTATAAAAACCAAACTATGAAATTGCTACATGGCAACCAATAGGGTCCGTTTGGTTCAAATGAGGGGAGGGATTTTAATGAAGGGGGAGGGGAGGGAACATGATATTTTTTCTTGTTTAGTTCGAGGAGGGGAGGGGATGGAAAATTAATCCTTATTTGTTTGGTTCACAAGGGGGGGAAGGGAAAATAAAACTAATTTACTTTTATACCCTTTAAATATTATAACAAATTTTGTAAACTTGGTATTAATAAAAATATGCTTATATATTCCAATACATAATTTCATTTTATAAAGTAATCATCAAGAAGTTCCTTGTCTTGTGTTCAAAACTTGTATTCCCTAATCAACACGTAACAAGAGATGCCCAAATAACAAAGAAGAATATATATATATATATATATATATATATATATAAACTAAATAAATAACAAGGTCTATAGTTCAAATATATTTGAATATTATGATTTTTTTATTAAAATATGATGAGATATAATTTAAATATATTTGAATATTATGATTTTTATTATTTTATGATGAGTTATAGTTTATTTTATATTATTTTATAATGATATTTTTTTAATATATTAACACATAATGATATTATATAATGATAATTTGTACATATAATGTTAATATAATATGATATTATAATATATTATATAATATTTTCTCTCTTTCTTTCTATGAAATTTAAATTTTTAAACATTAATGTATACCTATGGATACCCGCGGATACCTGTAACTCGTATGGATACCCGTTAAATTTTTAAACATTAATTTTTTTGTGTAAATCATGGGTATCCCCTATTACCAAGGACAATCCTATTCGGGGCTTAGTCACAATTAAGGCTCCTCCTACCCATCAATTTAACCACTAGGCGTATTTTATTATTTTATTAAGTATAAAGTCTCATCACCCTAACCACTAGGTACTTAATGAGACTATGCTATTATGCTTCTAACATGAAAAAGTAACCAAGTTAGTGAAAGATAACACACACCAACGGGTATCCAGGGAAAAAAGTAAACAACGCAGTGAAAGAGAACATAACAATCTATCATCTATATATTATTAGTCGCCCAACAAATTAAAAAAAAAAGAAAAAAAATGATTGCAGTGAAAGAGAACACATCAACGCAGAGTAAAAATTAACAATCAAAGCATAAAGTGAAAACTAGGAAAAGTAAAAACCTTGCAGCAGAGATGATGGACATGCACGGTGCACCAATGTGAGATGATGGGTTCTACCACCGAGATGAAACGGTGACAGAGAAGATTGGTCCAAAAATAAGGATTTGAGAGGAGAATAAATAAAAGAGGAGAATCATATATTTGAGAAAGTCTGAAACAAATCAGTCGTGTATATTTAATAATATGTTAAGTTATAGTCAATTCAATAAAATATTTTAAAACCATATTCCCTCCCCTCCAAATCCCCCCCAATATTGGAGGGAAGCCAAAATTGACATACGAGGGATTTTGCTCCCCTCCCCTTCCCCTCTAAAAATGTGAACCAAACATTAAAAGATTTTAAAAATCCCTCCCCTTCTTTGCCCTCAAAATCCCTCAAACCAAACAAAATGATAAAGATACAATAGTAGCACAATTTTCTTCCGCGTTTATCATAAAGAAAAAAAAAATGAAAGACCACAATTCACGCTCATGCACTTACACATAGAAACATAAAGGCAAAAGAAAAAAAACATTTATGAGGACTAAAAACAAAACTCGGATCATTAATTACCGGGACTAAAAACATATTTTACCCTTTATTTATTTATTTAACATAAACAAGAAAGATAAAAGTTACAGCATGTAAGATGCTTTAAAAAACTTTTACGTTTTAAAAGAATATAACACAGTACATACAATCTAATTTTTATTAACTAATTTTATTTCTTTTTTTAATTTAATAACAACAGTAAATTTTTATAGCATCTTTAAAACTAAGTATTATTTTTAATTTAATAGTAGTGTACATCATGAAAAATATTTATTTGCATTACTCCTAATATGCTCCAAATGGTAGCTTTAACGGATAGCATTAGCAACAACTAGGAAAAGGGATATACTCCTAAATAATATTTGAAACACGTTATTGTTAAAGGTTCTTAAGCAGTTGTGACACATTCAATTTAGTACTACACCAACTAATTAGAATAGAATAGAATAGTTATATTGTTCATGGTCTCGTATATTATGTAGTAAACTTGGAAAGCAATTTAAAATTTAACCTGGCCCACAAAATTGTGAGTATTTTATCATCATGTTAAATATGCATGATTCTACTTCACTAATTATGTAATAGGAACAAGAAAGGTAACAGTGAAACGCGTTGATGGAAAAGATTTAAACTAGTTTTAAAACCAAAAACTACTTGTTGGTTTATACCGACAATGCAAGTAGTGGTTGGTATGGTTACAAACAATCAAATTGGAGCCACATAGTATTTGAGCACCCTGCAACATTTGACACACTTGCAATGGAGCAGAACAAGAAGGAAGAGATCATCAATGACCTTGTTAAGTTCAGAAATGGGAAGGACTATTATGCCAAGATTGGGAAGGCTTGGAAACGTGGCTATTTATTCCATGGTCCTCCAGGGACTGGTAAGTCTACAATGATAGCTGCTATGGGTAATTTCATGAACTATGATGTCTATGATCTTGAATTGACTGCAGTTAACGACAACACTGAGCTAAAAAGCTATTGATTAAAACTTAAAGTAGAGCTATTAAGCAACGAATTGAGGAAGAAGAACCAAAAGATCCTAATAAGAAAGATGAAGAGGAGAATAGCAAAACCAGTAAGGTAACTCTTTCTGGGTTGTTGAATTTTATTGATGGTATTTGGTCAGCATGTGGGGGTGAGAGGATCATCATTTTCACAACCAATTTTGTGGATGAACTTGTATTTAATCTGATAGTTAAACTTGCATTTATGCACTACGCTGTATTTTCACAACCCACAACCAATTTCAGAACAATTTAAACTACTAGATGGAGCAAGCAAATCATGTGCATTTTTTCAGCTTGTATTTAATCTGATTCCTGTTTCTGGGTATTGGGTTTAAATGAGTGTAGTTCTGCATGGCTTTTATCAGAATCTAAAATTCTGCATAATTGTGATTGGCTGTGCATAATTTAGTTGATGTTTATTTGTATTTGCATTAAAAGGTACTACCTTATTGCCTGCAAGGATCTCAAATGGTGTTAGTCAAGAGTAGAATATGAGGAAGCACTGGGGCAATATGTGACTACCCCTAGTTCTGGGGACATTGATACAAATGGGTTTGTAGATAGTGTTATCAACTTTGCAAAACAGAGAACCCTGGAACTCTTGCTGGAGGAGTGGCTATTTTGGCTATTGTTGGTGAGAGCATCTCTACTCTATCTATCTATCCAAATTAATCACTCTTTATTAATCTTCAATTTCTGTCTCTAACATTTGTTCTCTGGACAAACAATTTCTAAAATACTAGTCTGTTTTTGAAAATTGTGAATGATGCGTGATTTCTGTGGAGTGTAACATATATTATTAATTCTTATGTTTTAATTAATCAATTAAGGTTATTTCAGGCTATGAAGCATTTGAAAGGATAACGTTATATGGAGTTGCTTCCAACTTGGTCAATTACCTCACAACTCAACTCCATGAAGACACTGTTTCATCAGTGAGGAATGTCAATAATGGTCAGGATCTGTTTGGATAACACCAATTCTTGGAGCTTACAATCTTACATAGCACATGGAGATCAATGTCTTACATAGGCTGCTGGATTGGCATATTTGGTATTAATTTCATGCGTAATTGCACCTAGGCTAATTTGCTGAATTGGCATAGTAAGGAATATCACCTTTCTATTTTTATTATTTTCTAAGAAGTTATTGACCACATTCTATTATTTTCTTTTATATTCTCTTTTAGTTATTGTCTTACACTTTCAAATTAATGCATGCTTGATTTCAGGAAATAGAACCAGTTCAGTAAATTAACCCTTTAAAATTTGCTACAAAAGGAACCAGTTAAGTAAAACCAGTATAGAAATCGGTTCAGAAAACCAGTTCGGTTCAGTTTCATAGAACCAGTTTCCAGTTCAATGCAGTTTGGGACAGTTTGATACAGTTCAATGTACCATGAACATCCCTAGATTTTGGAGTATCTTACAGGTAAGTTCCCTGCTAACTTTCTACAACAGGGTAAAGCAAGTGAGTTGAGTTTGGCAACTTGGCTGGAGTCAATTGTGCTTGAAAATTGGAGTAGTGAGGCGTTTGATAAAGAAATGGGCACTACCAAAAATAGAGGGGGAGATTGTGAAGCTTTTGAGGGATTGCATTGACTTGTTGTGAAGGGAATGTGGATAAGAGATGAGATTTAGAAGAAGCTGTAGACATAATTCAAGAGGTAAAGGAAAGAGATAGTGATGAGGATTACTATTCTTCTTTTTCTAGTGAAGCTGACATGAAATCAAAAGCTTCATCAGGTGAAGTAAGTTTCTCCATAAATGGTTGAATGAGGATGCCATAATTAATTACAGGGATTTCCATTAACTTTTTCTGTCTCCCCTCCAAAAAGAATATGCCATGGCATGAATGAATGGAAAGGAAAGATCGATCCATGTTAGATGCATCATTACTGGGTTGCATCAATGTTTTTCATTAATTTATATAGTGAACATAGCAAAAATATACACACACCTTTAGGGGCCAGATTTCTTCATAATTGGATGCCATCAGCATGGCCTTCCCAACCATAGTGATAGTAGTTCCCTCCCTTAGCACAGTCTTGTAGGAACTGATCAACTCTATTGAAAAAGTGAAACGTGTTAGAGTTAGAATCCAAGACGCAACAGAAAGATTGAAAAAGATTCATGTGAATTAACCTCAACAATCTTTTAGAATTTCTGAATACCTTCAATGTATATATACATTCGCCCATCCAAGAGAGTCCCACTAGATGTTGGTTGTTCTGGGAAGGTGAAGGAGGATGGAATCCATCTCAAGAACAGAACACGCAATGTGGAGCATGACCTATCTCCATCAACCTGTGAAATTCACAGTCAGAGGGGTCAAGGTAAATATTCATCAAAATAGGCGATAAACCCCTTCTTGTGGATAAAATTCATGTCCTTTAGGGAAACCCCAAAACTCAAGATTTAATGACTCTAGCATCAAACATGCTTTTAACAAGACCAATCCAGCCACATTGCTATAAGCCAGTTTCACCAATTTCACAACTTTTAGCAAACCCAGAAAACAATCATACCTTTCGATAAATTAAACAATTAAGCAAAGGAATATGAAATATAATCAAGGGTTTAGATGCTAAGCTAAATCCAAAAATAAAGACAGGGAAAAGAGAGGGAGAGAGACCCTTTTGGTAAATAAAGGAAAATCATCTTATCTGCGATTAGAACCGAGTCGTAAATCACAACAAATAAGGTTTGATTGATCTGAATAAAAAGAAAAGAAAGAAGAGGAATAAAATACTCTGTTGTTGTGGAATGAAAAGAAAAGAACCCAGAAAACATAACAAGATCCTTCCCTCAATCCCACCCCAGAAGAAAGAAATAGTACCTCTGGGTTGTTGTTGAAGCCATTTCGAGCTCTTCGTGTCTGTCTCGTATAGTATTATAATCCTTCTTCATCTTCTCCTTCTTGACCGATACAGAGCTTGCGATTTCGGTGGTGAAATTGTAGTCGCAGCACTTGGCGTTTGATCAAGTGCAGAAACTCAAGACTAGTTGATTGGATAGAGAACCACTCTGCTCTGTGTCTCTGCAATTAGAGGAAGGGAATTAATATAGTCCGAAGTCGTTAGAGAGTGGTTCCAAGTGTTTCTTTTAGTTTGTTCTGAAGTATTTAGCTACGGAACATTTCCTTAGCTAATCCGCAGTTTACTTTTGTATATTGTAACTTTGTGATTTTGTCAGTAGCTCCTTAACGCAATCAGCAAGCTTTAGACCTTCCTAATCCTAACATCGCAAAACAAACAAAAATGAGAATAACAAATTGACATTAAAAAATAAATTATATATTTTTAAATTATAATATAAGAATCTTATATAAAATAAATAAAAAAAGGGTCGCAATTTGGTACCCTCCCGCTAGAGAGGGTTTCGGTACCTTCTTGTCATTTTTTTATTGAATAAACCAATACTACATAGGAACAGGTCGTGTACTCCGTCCTAAATTATTTCGAAGACATAGAGTAGATTTTAAAGGAGACACATGTGTATTGCAAATGAGAATATGATAAAATGGGGGAATACATTAAAAATACATGATAATGGTTATAGGGGGTCAAAAATTCTTTTCAAAAATTAAAAATACAAATTTTAATAGTTAAATATTGTCCTATAAGTATAAAAATACTAAGTTCATTTAAGAAAACTGAGAGAAATTGATTAAATGATAAAAGAAGGTACTAAATCTCTCTCTCACTAGAGGGTACCCTAGAATTTCCCTAAAAAAATAAAGGACAAGCAATCATAATAAAAGAAAGTAAAGTAAAATATTACAGTTAAGTAAAATTGATTTTAAAAATAAATTATTGAAATGAGTGATACACGTTTTACGAAACACATTAGATGTAAGTAATTTAATATCAATTATGTAAAACTATGATTTTACACTGTATGAACGGTAAAACAAACAAAGAGGTCGAACTCTTAATTTCTGTCCAAATCTAAGTTCACGGTACCAATTCTAGTCTAACTCTTAATTTCTAATTGAAATAACAAAGATAGATATTCTAACAGTTACAAAACTACTTAAGGCCTATTTTACCAAGTTCTTACTATGACAACTGCTGATTTTGGTTATCATTGCCAATATTTGCTACAGCAGCAAGCTTTCATTGTTATTGGCCTAAACCAAACTAAACAAAGTCCTAAATACTAAGCTTGTTGATCATCATTCTTCTCCTTTATCAGCCAAAGTGAAGCAACAAATACAGATAGAGTGAAGCAATAAATACTAACCTTAGCATGGATCCCAACATAACAGGTCCTACTGCGATCCCTTGAGCTCCTAAGAACAGCATAAACAAGTGGGGGGAAAATAAGTATAAAAAACATAAATAACAAAAATAATATACAATATGTAAAACTTAAGTCCTAGACCTACAAAAGAATAATGCTCTTAGCACGGGATTTAGGTCAGCAGGACATAAAACCATTATGAATATAAATCCAATGGCTTAAACCTTGCAAAAAGAAGAGTAAGTGAAAAACCTTAACCTTGTGTTTGGATAGAGAAATTTAAAATTACTAGAATTCATGTGTTAAAAAGAATTCCAAATGACAAATAGGAGGATTTTTTTAAGATAAATAGGAGAATTTCAATTGACAAATATTGAGAGAGAATTTTAACACTTTTATGTTCAAACTTTTTAGATTGTCATTGTCAATTCCTCTCATTTTAACAACTTACTCAACATTGTCTATTATAATTTTGAGAATTCTAAAATTCTCCATCCAAACACAAGGTAATGCATATTCGTTATTTTCTCTACCAATTGTTTTTAAAAAAAAACTGTTCAGAATGTCTAAAAATAGGCAATGATTATTGTTCTGCATCTTTTTCTATAATTTTCTTATGTAAAGAAAAGGTGCACAAAAACCCCTTCAGATTTAAATTTAATATAGAACTAGATTGTGACCGGTACAGGTATTCAAAAGTTGATTCTAATATATATATATATGTGTGTGTTTTATCAAAATGTTGATATTATGATCATAATAACTTAAATTTATTTTACTATTTTCATAAAGAAGCGAGGTTCCTTTTTTGGGAAAATATAATGAGGGAAAAGCATTTTAAAATATAATATTAATGAAAAGATTATTTGACTTTGATATTATATTTGTATAGTTTTATGAAGTTATAGGTTTTATAATTTTTATGACATGCGTTATTTTTATAGGCTAAGAGCTCAATTTTATTGTATTAAGTAATGACCGACCATCTCAATTAAATATTATCAATTAGTGTCCTACCCGTGCGATGCACGAGTATTATTATTCAAATAGATTGTTAACATTGGATAATATAATATATTTAATTTAAAAAAATATGTGAAATTACAAAAGGTTAATGATTAATGATTTTTTATATTTAAATTTATACTTGTTTATATATAAAGAATATAAAAATGAAAAATGATTTTTGAACAACATATAACAATCATTAATAATTAGAAATGCAAACTATTATAAAAATTAACCATTCAATGATTTAAATTCAAATTAGATGAAAAAATAGCAATCATGCTTGTTTCACTGTGTTTGGTATTGTAGAAATAAATGAGGAAAGAAAAAAATAATGTGGGTCCCATGACTATCAATTTCTTCACTAATAGGGTGATAAATGGCAAGAAATTTTATCACTAACAGGGTGATAATGTGGGTCCCATGATTTTAATTGTTTTAATTAATTATGTATGTTTATTAGTTTATGAATTTCAATAATTTTTAATGTATTTTAAGGTTTTAAATAAATTAATTGTATATATCTTTATAAATTTTACTTAAAAATATTCATTTAGAGGCATTTTAGTCTATATGAATTATGTCTCTATTTCTCTCTTTTATATTTCTTTTTCCTACCAAATAATCGTAATTTCTTCAATATTTTTCTCTTATTTCTTTCCACTCATTTCTCTATTCCCTATTGCTCTCCACCCTTTCTCTCCTCCTTACCAAACATATCTTAGTAACAGGAATGTGATGATATAATCTAAAGGATAAAATAGATTTTGATCATGTGAGTAAATGTCTTAATATTGAAAGAAAGGTTTACTAAAGAATCTTAATTGCACCTTCTATTTATATTTGTCAGTTAAAAAGAACATGTATGGTTGGTTGGCTTGATCAGTAAAGTGACTATACTCAACCATATATCCATTCTCCTCTAATTTGTAATGCAATTATGAATGTTGAATAGGGATATATATATATATATATATATATATATATATATATGAGTCAGGATCCGTTGACACCAGGTGTCAAACTTTATGAGTTACACCTCTTAATAACTTTTTGAAAATGTGAATTTGACCAATCCAACCGTTGAATTGAAAATTCTTATAAGGTAGATCAAACCTATAAAATTTCATAAAAATCGAAAACTAATTGATACTTCATCAAACTAATTTATTTTAACGTATAATATGTTTTTAAAATATAAGTAAAAGTCTACTATTAGATAACATACCTACGAATGTCCAAATTATCTGAAATTTGATATACATGATCATGAAGGTAATATAACGTGATTCAACGGTTGGATTGATCAAATTCACATTTTTCAAAAAGTTATTAAGAGGTGTAACTCATAAAGTTTGACACCTGGTGTCAACGGATCCTGACTCTATATATATATATATATAGAGAGAGAGAGAGAGAAAGAGTCAGGATCCGTTGACATCAGGTGTCAAACTTCAAGACTTACACCAATTAATAACTTTTTTGTAGAATTTGAAATTGAACAATTCAACCGTTGAATTGAAATTTTTTATTAAGTAGATCAAGCTTATAACATTTCATAAAAATCGAAAACTATTTGATACTTCATCAAACTAATTTATTTTAACGTATAATATGTTTTTAAAATATAAGTAAAAGTCCACTATTAGATAACATACCTACGAATGTCCAAATTATCTGAAATTTGATATACATGACCATGAAGGTAATATAATATGATTCAACGGTTAGATTGATCAATTTCACATTCTACAAAAAGTTATTAATTGGTGTAAGTCTTGAAGTTTGACACCTAGTGTCAACGGATCCTGACACTAGGTGTGGGATCCACATTAAAATAATAATTTTTATGTAAAATTATTTTTCTAAGCAATTCCCATTGGAGATGATCTTATAGCTCTCATATCAGGTTTTTTCTTATTTATTTTGATGTTTTGTGAAAAACCCTTATTATTTTGATGTCTTCGATTCACTTCCACATACCAAAGTTATTTTATAGTTAAACTTAAATAATCTTTAGATTATTTTCATTTGTAGAGTTCCTTTTTAATTAATTTTTATTTTCTAATTAACTTATTGTTTTTATAGTTAACTAATGTGTGAAAGTGGGTATAAGTGCAAGTATTTAAGTACCAAGCGGATACGGGTATTAGACCCACTACTCATGCGGATATCGATCCAGGTACGAGTACTTTTTTTAAAACACGGGTATGAATATGAGTACTATAGTATCCTACCCAGACCATACACATTGTCATCCCTAGCTTAAACTAGAATTCTAAAGTGAGTTATTCGAGAAGTATAACCATTTTCTCTCATTATATGGAAAATATTCTCTGAATTATGGACGTCATCTCTCTTTGCACATTGCCTCCAAAATAGTCATATACATAGTAAGATCCTTGACCTTTATTAGCATATTAAGAGAAGAGATCTGAGTAGTCCTTGCCCTTCAATTTCTTAGTATTGTGTTGTGCTCATACATATATTACATATATAAACTTGGTTTGCTTATGAGAAATAGCTACAATTATGCAATCCGCTATTATTTCTATTAATGCATATTATGAATGCCGTAATTGTGTGTGTGTAATTTACCCAGAAAGCAACCTGTGCACCAGGACAGGTCCATCACTTGTATTTTATATATTTGAAATAATCACATATTATAGTATTTTATAACATAAGGCACGCCTTTGAATCTTTTTTTCTATGGGAAAGGTTAATACATGTTAGCAATTTGCAGCCAAGGACGAGCAGCAAAAACAACCAATATTCACCATGCATTTTTGCAATTAGAATGGCGTTAAAAGATCTCTAGCTTCAGGAAACGGGTGCATTTTGGGTGTATGAAGAGTCTGATGTTTAGTCAAAATACAGAAGTCTTTAACCTTTCACCCTTTAAGATTTGGCCATATCAGGCTACACAAAAAGAACGAGTGATTCTGATTCTCTATTCAGTGAAAGCAACCTGTTCATCTTCACTGCAACTGCAAGTAAAATATCTAATAAGTGAAGATGCACTCTAACTAAAAAAAGAAAAAAGAAAATAACAGTTTGCAAGGCAAGAATGATGTTGGATATTTGTTTAAATGAAGTCAATAGGAGTATGTTTGCTTTATAGTTAGAAAAACTAAAATAAATCCTAATGCAGGTTAAGTGGTTGTGAACTTGTGATTATATTTTGCTTCAAAAATTGATTCTTTTCGTGCCAACTATATAGCAAACAGGCTCTAAGATGCTCAAAATATGAAGGGGAAGAATTGCAAAACCTCCAAACTCAAAAACCCTTGCCAAAGGTTTACAAGATTTTTGCCCTATATCTATTAGATAATTGGATGGTTTTCATCAAAATAATTCATTTCATAATTTTCATTATAACGTTTTAAGAATACATGAGAGATACATTTTGGGGATAGAATGCTGAAGATACCTCAAACCAATCATTTTAAGATGGAGAAGTGCAGAAGATATGCTGCTCTATGACGAACCTGTAAAACAAAATTATTTCCGAACATGAAATCACACTATAAGTCTGTAACCAAATAACTAGTAAAAATAAGAAAGCCATTTCATTCACCTTTGATGCATAAGATCGGAGGTCTGTGACTGAAATTAAGCTAGAACAATGTCTAACAAAACTACAGAACATCTCATAGATTACTGGATTGTCTTCAGCTAATGATTTGGACAAAACCCAATTCTCTGTCAAAACTAAGTGAATATACATTTTGAAGAAATCACAACTTTTGTCCTTGAAGTTAATTTCAGTAAGTGATCTGAGGATCTCTTCTCCACTGTTGGCCTGAGAAAAAAAATATCAATCACACTTTCCAAAAGTTAAGAAGCAAATCTCTAACCAGATTTCTAAGATATTACTGCAATTAATTTGGTAGTGCTTATTGCTGACTTGTTTGACAGAATTTTTCTCGGCATTTTGTTAGTGTGTCTGACAGTTAAAATCACTTGCACACTTTGCTAAGTGTTATAGATTGCAATATGCCACATATTTAAAAATGAAAATGAAACTTTCAACGAATAAACCAAGAATGCATTGTATTGTTAAAGAATCAATTTACATGTAGGACACTCAAACAAGCAAGACTAAATTCTAAATTACATAATGCATTGAATTAATGAATATAGAAATAGTAAGAGCCTGCTTTGAAAATTTTGCTGGTGGAGGAGTTTCAGCACTAACATGATTTAGTGGTGCTTGTAGGACCAAAAAATTTAATGAGTGAAAAAAAAAAGATGCTAAAAAATAAATTACATAACACTGGATTATAGAATGCAGAAATATTAAGGGCCTATCTGAAATTTTAAATGGTGGAGAAGTTTCAGAACCAAATATGATTCAATCAGTGGTGTTTGTTAATACCAAAAAATGAATGGGTGAAAAAGGTTCTCACAACATTCCGTAAATAGAAAATTACTGAATAATTTCAGCATCAACCATTTTCTAAGGTATTAAATAACAGTTTCATTGAATACACATTGATGATTTGAAATAAAAAACTTTTCAAACATTACAAACACAGAATGCTTAAATTTTCATCAGTAAAAATTTGATACTGGATTTTCAGTGCTAAATTTTAAAATTTTATCACACACTTTAAATATTCAAACAGCAACGGCTCATCACAGATCAGGCTCTTCATAATACTTTATATATGCACCAGCACTAGCATAAATAAACTTGATGAGAGAAGGGCAAGCGTCATACTCCATCAAAACTAGAAAGCAGGCTTTGATAAGCAATAGCACTCCTAAGTTGTTTACAACGAGAACTAACTTCTGAAACACATTCAACAGCCTGAATGCAATTCAAATCCTTTGAGACTCTGCAAATCCAAGACAGCAAGAATAAGAGTAAGGAAACAAAGACTAAGCCTATGGGCAAGATCTAGAAATTAGTATCAACATACACTTCAGCTTGTTAATTTACAGTTCACACTAGTTTTGGCGACTAATTCCATTCATCAATTATAACAGTATAAAGAACTCAAGAATGTACAAAAATCTAGGGTACTAATAACCATGCATACAAAATTCTGGATTCCAGGTATATATTACATCACTAGCACAGAAGCATCACTCGGACATCTTATCGGCTCATCGCCTTCACCATAATAATTAGAACCAGCTCAGAAAGAATTTCCCTTCAAAGGATACTGCCAATTGCTCTTTCTTGCCAAGTACTCGTATACTGAGGATTATGAACAGATCATTCTCGTGGAATGATCTGCAAAGACAGCAATAGTATATTGTCTTAGTAGCCATAACAAAATTCTCTGATAAGTTAGTTTTATCATAATATCATTCATTATGGTTAATCAATGGCCAGCATGTCAAAAGTAATATTATTGGCAAGAAAAAGCTTATGTACTGTTACCAACGTGTAATAGCAAGAACAGATAACAAAAGTAACAACCTGCAAGCAATGAATTTTGCTATATTCTCACAACTTGAGCACCATTCTTGGTCTGTAAAGTAATTGACAATTGCTTGCATGCAGTCATTCAAAAGCACCAACAAGCCCTGAAACTGGCGATCTAGGAATAGACATATAATAATTTCAACTATCTCTTCTGCTTCAACAGTAGAGAAGAAAGCTTTTTTACTCCTGCATTGAGAATAAGGAGATATGAGTTGACAACATCATACTTTCAAAATACCTCACTTGAGTTATAGACAGGCAATCTAATCAATGCAACCTGAAACACAAATGATAACTAACAAAAGAAACAAATAACAGATAGATCATTTAGGCCATCCTCTATGTAGGCTTACTGCTGTTGCTTACCTTATCAGACAACAAGCAGTGACAAATCTGACCCAAGCTCTAATATTTTGAGGGGGTCCTCCACTGTCAGAATCTAAAAGACAAAGATATATAGTGCTCTTAGAATCATGACAATATATATGGCATGATATTTCCAATTCCACTTGAAATCATGCAAATATTTTTACTTTAAGTGCAATTGAAAAAGAAACAGACATTCATGAAATAAATATATTGATGAAAATATAGAAACATTTCAGCAATACAGTGCTGAAACTTAACTAATTTACATTTCTTATATAAGGTACTCTGTCTCACACACTGCATAGATAAACTAGTATAAATATGAGTGTTACCTAAACTTTTGTGTTCTGCACTGGAAGAAAAATTAAAGAGAAACCCGTAATTGTCAAGAGCTCTTCTCAAATCTGTGTACTCAGGAAACCAATCAATTTTTACAGGAAATTGATCAACCTGGTAAAGAATGATCATGAATCACAGTGACATCATATCAATCAAGAATATGGCACTAAAACATACCAAGACATCATTCTTAATGATGATACATTTGCCCATAGTAAACATGACAAAAAAGTTTACCTCCTTTCTAGAAGAGAGCATTGCACACCAAAAGTCACTGGAAGAGTTTTGGAGCTCTTCTTTTGATGAATATAACACTGAAAGAGCAGAGTAAAACAGGTGTATGACAACCTTGCTGCGATGCTTATATAGGTTCAGTAACAATTAAAACACAAAAAAAGCCATGCTTTCACTTACTTGTGTTGAAGGCCCAAATAGCTACTGATTTCTCTACACGATCACACAGGAAAGCTAATTTTGAAAGCCAACCATTGACTAGTAACCCTTCAAGAAAGATATCTCCTGAAAAAACACAAAGTATTAAATGAGTTAACCACTTAGAAAAACAGACACATCAGTTTCACTTGATGGCTTGTATAAGCAGCATCTTGATATAAATATGGCTTAAATCAGTATTTTGCAATACTAAAAAGAGATGGTTTATTGACATTACAAATTGATGGGAAAAAAACACACACAGGGAGACAACACTATAGCTTTAACTAGCAAAACACTGGAATAACCTTTGTCTGCAGCCAATTCCACCACAGAATTTAGCTTGTTGTTTAAAAAAGACTGTAAAAAGTTACAACTTCCAAGATCAGGAATGTCCACAGGGGGAAAGGCTTTCTGCAATTTACAAAAACGAACACATTATTAATCGTAAGTATCCAAATAATTAAAGGATCAAAATAGCAAAACATGTATAGAGAATGACAGGGCATTTGACTTAGTATAATGACCTGTTCTCCAAAAACTTTTACCCCCCAAAGTGGAATTTCTTGCTCTTCTCCAAAAGCTGTCAACTGGTTAGTAAAGAATAAGTAATCAGTAATCAGTAACAAACAATGACAAATACAAAAAAAAAGGAAGCAGGAGCATAGAAAGATAAGAACAGCATAAGAAGGGGGGGTTGTGCCTGATTGTGACATTTCTCAACTATCCTAGCCAACCGAGCTTCCTTTCGATCTTCATCATCGTAGGAACTTTCTTTCTTTGTTGCCTTTGCCTTTTTCTTTGTCTGCTGATTCTTCTTCTCTAAAAGTCTGTCCTGTTCTTTGTAGTGTTCCTTAAGAAGATCATCCAACCCAATAGCTTTCTTCCTGGTTGACATAAATTTTAATTACTTGTTAGAATCCATTGTTCGATGAAATGAAGGGAAACCCATATAGCACAATCATGGATTTGGCATAAGAGTTGCAGAACAGAAACTATGAAACCCTAAACCGAAGAAAAATAACGGTAAAAATTGAAACTTGGAAGTTGGAACAGATGAGGGAAAAAAAAAGTGGAAGAGATAAAAACGAGTTGAGAGAAAGGAATAGTTTACCTCTTATTGTTAATTGGAGGGGGTTTGAGAAGTTCGTCTTCTACCTCGAAGTCCAAAGGACCATCCATATCTATTAAACGAAGTTGGTGTTTGAAATTTGAAAGAAGACTTGTGTTGTGTGAGAGAAGAGAGGAGAATGCGGCAAAGTGATCAAGGAAGCATTTTGAGTCGAAAGAGAGTAGAATGGGTTCCTTCCTTCACTCTGCTTTTGGAGGGAAAATCAATCTACTCTCCTCTGTCTTCAGAAACTGGACGGGACGATCAGGTGTTTCATGTTTTGAAATTTGATTTGATTTAATAAAAATTCAAAGGTAATAGTGAATTTTTTATTATTTATTTGTGAAATGAATAATTGTAATATCACTTATTACTATTGTAAAGCTTTTATTAAGAAATATTTTAATCACACCTGAAATGAATGGGATATCATTTTTATTTTGTTAATATTTTGTTGATAGCAACAAAAACATTAAATATAAAAAACAATATTTTAACCCATATGGTCAGATTTTTAAAAAAAAAATTTGGGGTGAGGGGATAGTGCCCTGGTCCAAAGGGATAAGTGGGGGTTTGAACCTGCGACCTGTCAGATATACTTTGTTTTGTTCCACTCGATCGACCCCCTGGGGTTATATGGTCAGATTAATAATGAGGATTAGGTTGTTTGAATGAAATATAAGTTTAAATCAGTATTTTCATTATACACTAAAAAAATAAATGGGTAAAGACTAGGGTTTACTCACGGAATAGTACACCTTTGAAACTTGCAATAGCCAGTTTTTTCATTTGTTACTCAAAATTACTATAATTTGTTACTTTGTCCCGGAAGTTTATGAACTTACAAGATAAATCAAAGCCCATTTGTCATATATTTATTAAAAATAATCACAAGTAAGGACACTCGTCGTCTACTCATTTGTGTCTATGATGAGGTTTTGTTGGTTTCTAAGTTTCATCATTGTCGTCGCTTCATGAAGTCAATAACAATTTTAAAATATAATTGAATATTTTATTTTTCAAACTGCCAGAAGAAAAAAGCTTTGTTAATCACTAAGGTCATTAAAATTGTGGGTGGTGGAGGTTTGTTAAAGCTTTATAGTGTGCGGGTTTGTCTTGCACATGGCTTCCTTTTTGTGCTTACAACCTGCAATTATGGGTGGCGGAGGCTCTGTGCTAATGCTTACAGGTGGGGTACGATTATACATGTGACTTGTTTTTTAAACGCAAAGAAGGCCAATTCATCAAAATTCACATTCGCATTAAGAATGCCACTTCCACATTTTAATATTTCAGAAAAGGTCATGTTAACGAGTGCCCTAAGGGCACTGGTTAAGTATTAGGAATATTTTACGGTTATAACAATACTTTTCTGTTTGTATTTTTCTGATTCTGTTTTGATTTGTTATGGTTTGTTTAGTGGGTTTAGTGCTAAATGGCTGAGTAGTTTCAGCCCTATAAATAGGAGCTCCTTGTATTCATTTCTGTATCTTTTATCAAATCAATACATGAGTTTTATCAATACTCTTGCTGGGAACTTTTGGGATGATATATGGGGGAACCCATGGTATTCCTCTAATGCCTTCTACTATCCTACTGTTACTACCTATGTTGCTCCATCTTATTTTACTAAGATGGTATCAGAGCTCCATCCATGGAGCTCACCTCGCTTCAAGAAGAAGGGACGCCGTCTGAAGAAACCATCGTTGTTCGCTACTGCGCACTCCATTCTTGCAGAGGCATCTTCTTCTGCTGGAGCAACTATCACCACTGAATCTTCTTCTTCTTCTTCTTCTTCTGCTTCAACTATTGCTTCCTCGGCTTCCTCTGTTTCATTTTCGACCAACAGACACTCTTCTTCACTGTTCTTGATGCATGACGTTGGTAAAGGCTCCACTGTAAAATTGGAGTGGAAACCATCACGACGACCTTTCAACTTCGGCAACTTCGGATCTCTGGATCCTCCCTTTTCTTGCAACCTCAAAACTGAAGAAGAAGGGAGGGACGAGCTCCGCTGCGATTTGTCTCCTCCATCTACTCTGCAGCATCTGAAGGAGAAAGCATCTCAGATTGATACCAAGAAAACTCGCATTCTCAGCATTGATGGCGGAGGAACCACCGCTATTGTCATCAGCGATGCTCTCGTCCATCTCGAGGAACAGATCCGTCTCCAGACGTCCGTTCCCCACGCTCAAATAGCATTGATAGCAGATTCCTTCGAAATCGTCGCCGCACTGGAAGAACGACTTCACGGGCACCACTTCTCCGCCAAGAAGGAGTGGGTTCTCCTTGAGATCGAAAGCGACGGCATCGTTTCAACCTTTGAAGATCGCTTTTCGATGTTCGACGAAACGCCTAACTCTCTCAAAATTGTAAGTTCCTCTATAATGAAAGAGTCTCATGTTGAAGATGCACGCAAGTTGTTTGAAATGATGTCTGTAAAGGATGTGATTGCTATGTTTTATTTTACTCGCAAGTCGGGTTTGGAGGCTTTGGATATTCGATTCGATGAGCATGCTTCAAAAGTGGCATTACCACAAGATTTGATGGTGCATATTAATTCCTTTAATACATTGTTCCATTCTTTTATTTTTTGGACTTTGATGCTTCCAGTGTCTGTTAGCACAATGACTTCTGATATGTTGAGAGGTTACAGGGGGCAGAGGCTTCTTTGGAAAGTTGGGGGTTATGTTGTAGTTTATCCCCCTAAAGTCCATAGATATGACAGGGTTGAAGCCTATCCATTCAAAAGAGAAGGATCTTCATGTGAATGTTGACCGTTTAACTAGGTACTTGGTTTCTTGGAGTTCTGGTAAGCATGCATTGTTTGAAAAGATCTTGGAGTTAAGCTATGCAATGGCAAAGGAGCACTTTTGGACTGAGAAGGATGTGATATCCACTGCTGCTTGGCTACAGGACTTGATAGCTGTTGAAAGGCACATTCTGTTTGCATTCCAGGAGTTGTATTCATTGGACCTTGACTCTCTCAACAGCCTTGGGACATACAGCCTCAAGGAGATGTACTCATTGGAATGCATTGTTGGCTGTCTGTGCTATTTTATGGTACAACAACTTAATGGAACTATTAAGAAGTAGGGATGGTGCAAAAGGAAGCCTGTTTTTGGAGGTTTTGGCTCTACTCCTACTCAAACAAGTCCATTTGGAAGTGCAACCCAACCATCACAACCAACATTTGAGGAAGCATCAAATTTGGTTCCTCAACACCTTTTGGGCCATCATCGCAGCCAGCTTTTGGTTCAACAGGCACCCCTGTTTTTGGTGCCTCACCCTTTGGAGGAGAGAGTTCTGCATTTGGATCCCAGACTCAAACTTCGGCTTTTTGGAACGTCTGCAGCTTTACGTTATTTTGCTGCAATATGTGTGTTTTGTTAAGTTTCTCTTCTTTGATTCAAGTTGGTATTGGTTGGTACCAATTACCAAGTTGCGGGAGGGTATTAGGAATATTTTACGGTTATAACAATACTTTTCTGTTTGTATTTTTCTGATTCTGTTTTGATTTGTTATGGTTTGTTTAGTGGGTTTAGTGCTAAATGGCTGAGTAGTTTCAGCCCTATGAATAGGAGCTCCTTGTATTCATTTCTGTATCTTTTATCAAATCATTACATGAGTTTTATCAATACTCTTGTTGGGAACTTTTGGGATGATCCATGGGGGAACCCATGGTATTACTCTAATGCCTTCTACTATCTTACTGTTACTACCTATAATAGGAGCTCCTTGTATTCATTTCTGTATCTTTTATCAAATCAATACATGAGTTTTATCAATACTCTTGCTGGGAACTTTTGGGATGATCCATGGGGGAACCCATGGTATTCCTCTAATGCCTTCTACTATCCTACTGTTACTACCTATGTTGCTCCATCTTATTTTACTAAGATTAAGGATCTATATATAGAAGGTTTTTGTTGGAAATCACAACATTGATTGCATTTGCAACATTCAATGCTACACACTCCAATAAAACATTTCTATTTTTCGATCCTTAACAAGTGCCCTTAGGGCACTCGTTAGCATTTTCCTTTCAGAAATGATATACATTTATTGCAACACTTTGCGGCATTTTTCCAACATCGACCTTTAAAATGACTAGGTATAATCCATGGCGGTGACAACTTATTGGAGTTCACGATGATAACCACCCACCCATAATCTCTTCAAATCCACTCCATGGCAGTAAATAAAATTGATAATCGTACAACGTCATTGTGGTAACTAGGCACGTCGTAGACCATTGCCATTTGCCACGATATATTTGCTAAAAGTGGGAACGCCGAAAGAGATTTCGGTGACACCTAAATAGAGTTATACAACACAGAGGAGGACCACCAACAAAAATTTGATGTATTTAGGGATAATTATGTAAAACACAAATTTGTTATAAGGGCAATTTTAACTTCCTAAACAACTGGTTGCCTCTGTAACAGATCTTACCCGTCCATTTATATTTAATGGTGAAAAAGGGTGATTCACCCTGTGCATCACGTAATTTAGTGTTTGAAATAAAAAAAAAAATAGATGATATGATTCTCTATAAAATAAAACAATTGAAACTAAAAAATAATGTAATTAAAATAACTAATATTTAAACAATAATATTATAAGAGATTGAAATTAGATAAAAAAAAATATAAATTTATTATTACCTAAAAAAAGTTTTTATCTATAAAATATAATTAAAATTTATATAAATATGTTAAATAACATTTAATAATTTTTTTATTATATTAGGAAATTATTTTAGTTGTTTCCTATTTGTTCATTGAAAGGTTTCAAGCATTTTGTCAATTTGTTACTTATATTGAAAAGAGTAACGTTGGTCCGGATCCATGTTTGAAATGTGGTTTTAGTATAAATCAAACACACGCTTAAAATCAATTTCATAAAATTGATTCTGATTGTTCCCATCTGGAACCAAACGAACACTAAGAAGCCTATGCAAAACAATCCATTCACTTAAATCATACTTGTCCATATAGGCATTTGAAAAGAAAAACAAAAAACTTAAAACAACTTGAAGGGTTAACGATTAACTCATAATTATACAAAGAAAAAAAATGTCTGTTATTAATTGAAGAAGAATCATTACATGATTCATTTGCCTAAATGATATTAAAAAACTAACTTTTTTTGAAGTCTATGTAGAATTTCATTGCTTATAAGCATCTAAAGCCACAACAGATTGAATGCATGATGGTGCTTCATTCCACCAGACAAAATTTAACCAAACATTTGCTAAAGTAGCTAAGTTATGAGCTACAACACTAATAGAACGATAATAAAAAGAAATAATATTGAAAGAAACATTTGAAATCAACATCAAACAACTAGAAACTATGTTCTTAATTAAAGGGCAAGAAGAAGGTTGGTCAGAGCTTTAACAACTTTCATGCAATCCATGCTAATTATCAGTTGTTGAAGATCACATTTAAGTGCACTATGAATTGCCATTTTAGTGCCAAAGCTTCTGCAATGAGAGGATCCTGTCTAGTACGAACATATTTAGTGGTTTCTACTAAGAAATATCCATATGAACCTCGCACTATTAGTCCAAAACCTGTCCTAGAATTTCTTGACCAGTCGGAGTCAACATTCATCTTCAAAAATCATTGATATGGTGCCTTCCAAGTATGAGTTGTAGGTGGTAAAATGCTTTGAGGACAGCTAGCTTGAATACCTCTCCGATCTTGTAAATCTCGGTCAGCCATAACAAGAATTTCCAGTACAGTATGTTGCTTATGTGCAAAAATTTTTTAACTCCTTTCTTTCCATATGGACCATAGGATCATAGCTACCTTTGCACATTGGCCACGGTCATGATTTGATTCAATTGAAGACCATCAATCAACCATTGAAGACCAATCACTCGAGAAATGCAAAATAAAATATGGATTGATCCATGCATCTCGCACAAATGGACATTGAAGAAATAAATGCACCAAATTCTTGACATGATTTCCATTACAGAAAATAAAGTTGTGGTCCACCTCGAATCCTCTTCTATTAAGATTACTTTTACAAGGTAGAACATTCAATAACAAATAGTAAAGGAAATGTTTGATCCTTGTTGGGATTTTAAGCTTCCAAAAAGATTGCCAATTATGATATGTCAAATTTCCACTGGTTCTGGTGGTAAATCCAAAACCAACAAAGTTTGATATGCACTGGACTATGAAGAAGCCTTCATTAGAGTACCTCCAAATTAGATAGTATTTTGTTCTACATTGGGACAGAGGAATAAGCTTAATTTGATTAGCTTCAACTGGATGAAAAAATTCATCAATTAACAAAGAGTACCAACATCTTTGATTAGACAAAATTAAATCACTCACTTTTAAATCAGTTGGCAAAATTTTTTGTTCTAATAGATCATTACCACTATGAGTACCGAGCAACCAAATATCCTTCCAAATGCTAATTTTTTATCCATAACCCACCAGCCATTTGGAACCCGCTCGGACAAAGTTCCTAGTACTAAGAATACTTCTCCATGTAAATTAAAACTAGGTTAGTGTCCAATCTTTGCATCAAAAATTGAGGAGTGTAAAAAGTATTTAGGCTTAAGAACCCGAAATAGGAGAGAATTTTCATTATTTGCCTGTCTCCAAAACTGTTTTGCCAATAACGTGTCATTAAATTTTTCCAGGTCTCTACAACCTAGTCCACCATGTATTTTGGGCTTGCATAAATGCTTCCATCTAATCCAACGCATTTTCTTCTCCACTCCTTTCTGACCCCACCAGAAATTGGCCATCATAGACTCCATACTTGTACATAGAGATTATTGCAACATGATTGCAACATGAATGAAATGTGACTAAAAAGTCTCCACAGTAAAATCCATCTAATTAATTTATACATGTTCACACGGGAATTTAATAAATAAAAAGGTGAAGGTTTGTTGACCCAACTATATAATGAATAACATAATATGTTAAGGGGAGTACTCAATTTCTTATTATATTAAAAATATTGAGTTTAATTAAATGAAGAAGTCATTCCATTTTGTGTCTGTTTGATTTACAATTGTGTAGAATTGATTCTATAATCAACGGTTGAAAATTAGTGATGCACGATTTATGAAACACATTGGATGGAAGTGATTTAAAATCAGTTATGTGAAATTGATTCTGAACTGTTTAAAATTTACAACAAACAGGCACTTGGTCTATTTGCTTGAATAATATAAAAAATAATAATTTTAATAGGAATTTGTATAATTCTTGAATAACGTGTGATGAAGATATATCCATCACCCAATCGGGTTCCATTTCTCTCTAGTTACTGCATAGTTTCAATAGGAGGGAGATAGAAACATACCCCTTGTGGGTTCCACGAGGTGTGTGGGGCTCACATGGGTATGTATCTATCTCTCTTCTACTGAAACAATCCAAGTGCTGGAGAGGACCCCTGTCCCACCCAATCACTCACTTATACTTGCCTATATAGGAACTTAAAAAAAAAAAACTCGAATATGCACCAACGCAATTATGACATGGGTGACATATACTTTCTCTAACTTATAAGTCACTTTTAACTAATTCATACAAATTGATAAATTTGGTTAAGATTCATTGATAGTCTAGCCCATTTTGTCGGCTTTACATATTTATCTTTTGTTTCTTTGGTGAAAATGTTATTGAAGACAACCATGGATCAATAAATTACCGACACAAATAGCAAATAAAATGTTTAAGGTTATAATAGAAAAACTAAGGAATGAATAGGGAATGGTGAAAATTCCAATAACATGAGGTCCATTATAAGGAGGATCAATGCAATCGTATTTTTAAAGTTTATAATGAGTATACCAGTGCAATTTTTTTAAAGGGTATACATGTTATCCACTTTCTCAAAAAAAAAAATATATATCTTAAAATATTGAAAAATAGTTCAATTATAATTGCATCCTACCCTCATTTAATTCTAAGGAAGAAGGAAAAAAAACCATATTCAATTTTGTTATAATCAAAACGCTGAAGTTCAAATTCATGTCAACATTCATTCATTTTCTCTTAATAAAGTGTGTTAAATGCATAATTCAATGATCCTATTTTGAATTTTATTCATAATATTTAAACTAAATTGATGGCATTCAAATTCCTATAAGATATCCTTGCAAAAATCAAGTGATCCATTTCGAGGGAGAATATTAACTAGTGACTAATGTGTCCGAGATAGTAGTTTCAGGAATTCAAAAGCATGCACTAAAGAGACAATAAAAATGTAATACACATGTATGTAAAAGTTCCATCCACATGTTCATAGTGAAAATAAATTGATTCATGTCTCTATTTGGACGGCCCTATACCAGTATCCTCCCTCAATGTTTATCCACTCTCATTAGTCACTTGCTCGTCATGAACCGAGGATGTTGTCAACTCTATTTCTATCGCTGGTGCATTTCCTGCGAACTTCTTGTATATGTCACTTTTGTAGAACTCTCGAGTTCTTATCACCAAAATCAATGAAGTAAGTGCTCCAAATAAAGTGATGGATGCCACTATTATGAAAGAAAGCTTGTAGCATTTAGTTCCTATGCAAGTCAACTCCATGCCCTTCACCAACTCCTTGCCACTTTCTAGGAGTTGCTTTTTTGCCTCTTTATCATAAAAGAACCCAGTAACCTTGACATTTAGCAGATATGATCCAAGGGGAATAGGAAGACCGACACAATTTAACAATGTGGCAAAGTATTTAAGACCGAAAAGTTCAGAAACAATTGCAGAGAACATTGGGAGTAGTGCACCATAAGAAAATCCAATTATGATTGATGCTACATACACTGAGCCAGGTGCTGGGAAGGCAATAAGGATATGGCCTATGCATGATAAGAAAAGTGACAAGGCCAACATCATGGTGCGGGGAAATTTGTACTTCTTAAGCAAAATTTCAGAAACAAAACCAGCAAAGACCCTTCCAAAGTAATTCCAAATGCTTACAAGTGATACAAATGAACTTACTACACTGGCAGGGTATCCTAGAGACTCACCAATTTGTCCTAAATTGTTCATTGTTGTTAAATTTGCTCCAAAGCCAACAAACGATGCAATTAACAATAGAAACATGTCAATGCTTAGTATTGCTTGCAAGATGGAATGATCCTCTCCTCTTTCAAGTTTACTGAATATGCTAGCAAAACAAGATGTATTTGGATCCTCTATTTTTCCTTCCCCTGGAGAGGATGGTGTTTGTTTAGATTCAAATACTGTTTGTGCTTTTTTCATGATTATCTCATTTGTAGTATTCCCCAAATTTTTCTTCTTATTCCATAGTAAGAATTCTTTTCTAATGGCAATTAATGCAGGGATAAAGAGCAAAAAACATACCATAGTTGCACTTCCACAAAAGGCTGCTTTGGAGAAAATAATTTGTTTCTGAGCAATGATCATTGCCATGAGAAAAAAAGCAAGTGCAAGTGATGCATAGAAAAATTGGTAAAACACTTTCTGCTCCTTTGGCTGCCTACCGGCCTTGAGGACACGAATTGTGTATGCAAATACCATTGATGAGGCAGCAGGGAGCCATGCAATGAGAAGGATCAAAGATTCAGAATTATTCCCATAAATAGCCAAATAAAGTTGGGTCAATACAGCTCCACCGAGCCCAAGGTAACCTTTCAAGAGACCCAATGTTGTTCCTCGACTTTCAGGGAAATTCTTGATTGTTGTGACTACTACTCCAGTGTTGGCATAATTCTGATAACTTGCTCCAATGAAAATGTAAAGGCACATCTGCCAAACTTTGGGTTTGGATATTCTATGAGTAGCACCAAGCCAAATCATGAAAAACCCAACAAAGTTCATGGCTGAGCCAAGAATGACCACGAACCATGGAGGGGTTACCTCTGCAAGCAAGCCAGAAGGAAGACCCAAACTCGCACCAAGATCCTTGTAAAACCCCAAAAGGTTGAGTGTGCTCTGATCATAACCTTGTGAAGATTTGATTGCCTGGGAGTAAGTTCCAAAAAGATAGGGATTGCCAGCTCCTACCATGATCAAGAAAGAAATAGAAACCCTAAACCATCGTCCTTGAATTACACTTGCTATAAACTCTGAAACACCAAATCGCCCATTGTTCCTTAATCTGTTAGTGGTGGTAGCCATTTTTGTGTATCTCGCTTGAACTTACTGAGAAGATGAGAGCAGGGAAAATAGGTAGAACAATTTCTTCTTGAGATTGTTATGGCTATATGTGAATCGGTAGAAAGAGATACAGTAAAGAGAAATAAAAGTACTCCCTAACTCCTATTTATAAGTCAGGCTTTGAAATGTTTTGATGGTGTCATTTATGAGATAAAGCATACAAATTTAAAAGCATTTAATATTTTTTCCCCACAATTATCATTGTTGACCATTAAAGGTTTTAAATTGACACAATTGTCATGAAAATATAGTTTAATTTTAAATATGGGAAATTTGGAATGTTATAGAGTAAATTTTTTAAAACCAATGTATTAATTACATGTAACATGTTTTCTTAATATGTGTGATTTGGTCTGAATTATCGAATAAATAGGATGAGGGAGTGTAATATAGTATAGGTTGTTTTGGACATTGATCCATTGACTTTATAAATAAATTAATTTTACTGTTTCATTTACTTTATAAATAAATAATATGGAACGAAAATTTCATGTATTAAATTATAAAATATTCAAATAATAGCTATTTATTTGATTTAATTCCAGTCAACTCTTTTGGTTGGTAAAATCGTAAAACTACATGTTTTTTAACGGACCCGGATTGGGTGCAGTCGTAAAACCACGCAGTCATTACAGTCATCACATGTTAGTCGTCCGATTAAGATTGTACGACTCAGATGCCGAGATATTTAAATTGGATTTTAAACTCAAATTTGAACCGTGCGATCTTCATCAATTGAACGACTAACATTTAAGGGTCGCAATTTAGTACCCTCCAGTCAGGGAGGGTTTTGATACCCTCTTGTTATTTTTTTATTGAATAGAGGCATAAAGGTCAAAACTATATAAGAACAAGTCGTGTACTCTGTCTTAAATTATTTTGAAGTTATAAAGTAGATTTTAAATGAGACACATGTGTATTACAAATGAGAATGTGAAAAAAATGAGAGAATACAATAAAGAATACATGATAATGGTTATAGGGGGTCAAAAAGTCTATTCAAAAATTAAAAATACAAATTCTAATAGTTCAATATTGTCCCGTAACTATAAAAATACTAAGACCATCTAAAAAAGTTGAGAAAAATTGATTAATAATCAAAGAAGGTACCAAAACCCTCTCTCACTAGAGGGTACGGTAGAATTTCCCAACATTTAATAACTGATAACCGTGTGATTTTGTGCCTCCCCCCAATCCAAACCCGTTTTAAAACACGAAGAGGCCATACTTTGCTTTTGAGGAAAATGAGGTGGACGCATCATTTCATTTTATATACATATTAATTGTTTTTTATTGTATTCAATCAATTTGAATTAGATTGTATCTTTTATTCGACTAAGTGTTACACCAAGTGTTACACCGTTGAATTTTTTTTAACGGATCACTGTATTAAATAATCCACCGTTGGATTAAAGTTACTATCATATAGATCATACATATAAAATTTTACATTAATCCGAAATTATTTGATATGCCATTGGGATGTCACAAGATTAACGTTATATATATATTTGAAATATATGAAAAATCCAACCATTTGATTATCAAGTTATTAGTGTCAAAATTTTACGAAATTTGGCACATATAATAATGATGATGAACTAACGTAATTTAACGGTTGGATTACTAAAAAACATATTCGATTTGTAGTTATTAGAGGTGTAACACTTGGTGTAACTTACACTAGTGTAATTATAACCCTCCTCTATTAACAAAATTGAGTTATTGAATAACTATAACTATATATCACGATTTAAATTAAAGTAAATGTAATTAATTTTTTATGTCTTTTTTAATATTTTTTAAAATCTAATTAAAAAGTTTACTTTGTCCCATTTTTGTTCTGAAGAATTATATTTTTTAATTTCATTAAATTCTACGTTTTCATTTATTATAAGATGAAAAATCTGAAGAGATATAAATCCATTGCCATATCAATGAATGTTTGTTAAATCTCCCCGTGAATATATCTATAATCTATATCTATATCTATCTATAATTTTAACAATTCAATAGGCTGTTTATTATTATTTTGGCACTATTCATAGCTGGGATTAGTGCTACTAATTTTTTAAATTATTTTATTTAGTCCATATGTATGGAAAGTTGAAAAATTTTTGCTTTTAATATTTTTAATGATTAAAATTGAGTAGGCAATTGGAATGTAGTCGGGAGGAGAGGGTCTTGCAATTGTATATTTTTTATTTGTCATTGGATTAGTTCTTTTATATTCTGTGAGAAATAAAAAAATATTTTTCCTAATTTTATTTATAAGACAATTCAAATAAAAATACACATATTAAGAAAACTAATTAATACATTTATTTTCAAGGAATTACTTTATAAGATTACAAATTTACCCCTATTTGAAATTAAACTCTATCATTATAATAATTGTATCACTTTAAAAATTTTAATGGTAAAAAAATAGATATGAAAAAAATATTAAATGCTTTTAAATATGTGTGCTTTGTTTTATAATTGTGACAACAAAAAAATGTCAAATGTTATCTTATATATACTTCTTCCATTCCTATTTAACTGTCTATTTTCAAAGAAAACGTTTGTTCCTATTTAACTTTCAATTTACAAATCCAATGCAATAATAACTATATCTTTCTCCACTTTACCCTTAGGTTAATAAATGGCCCACTATTAAAAATAAGGGAAAAATATGTTTTTCGTCCCTATAGTTTCGGTCAACTTTAGTCTTCGTCCCTGAACTTTAAATCCTGTGTTTTTTTGTCCCTAAACTTTCTTAACCCTCAAACCGTGGTCTCTGTCTGTCAGTGAGATCTGTTAACCTAATAAGTTGGCTAACAAAAGTTACATGTCAACTTCAATAATAACTGACTGATCATCTAATTAATTTTTAATTATTAAAATAACTCTAGTTACTAAATTTGGGTTTACACTTACCTGATAAAAAACCTATTTTCATAATCATCGTTATTTTAATAATTAAAAATTAATAAAAAATATTAATTAAATGAGTCAACTATTTGAGGCCTATTATTGAAGCTAACATGTAACTTTTGTTACCCAATTTATCAGGTTAACAAATCTACCAAGGACCATGGATTGAGGGTTTAGAAAATTTAGGGACAAAAAATAAAGGATTTAAAGTACAGTGGCGAAGACCAAAGTTGACTGAAACTATAGGGATGAAAAAACATTTTTTCCCTAAAAATTAATAAGACCCAATAATACTAACAAAGATTAAAGGTAAAATAAAAAAATTAAAATTTATTTCTATCAAATTAAAGTAATAATTACCTTCCTTTCCTTAATATATGTATTTTTTTTATTTAAATGGAGAGTTAAATACTAACTGAAGAAATAATGGGGTTCTTCTCCTAAGCTCAACTTTCCACATAACATTTTTTAATTCTGTGACGTTTGACGTGATTATTTTTGGTAGGTGTGGGGTCCGTTTGATTTACAGTTGAGTTGAGTAGAATTGATTCTAGAAATGAATGATTGAGATGGATAATGCACGCTTTACAAAGTACATTGGATAGAAATAATTTAAAATTAATTTTCAAAACCATGGTTTTGTTGAACTAGAATTTAAAACAAAAGGCTATTGCATGTAGGAGTATAGATTATAGTTTGAATTTCAAATGGAGAAAATATTTGGAGGGAATATTATTCGGACACATTGTGCAAGGCCAAAGCCTTTTTTTAAAGTCTTCTCTGTTTCTTACGTGTGTTTAGCCTGTGGGTGAGATAATTGCACTGAAATGGCTAACAAGAGAATTGCAGACACCAACGCCATTTCAATGTTGTGGAATAGCCTTTTATATCATCCACTGAAAAATGTGTGTGGTAGACGAGAGAATTGGAGGTTGAAAGTTAAGGTTATCGGAGTTTGGAACATGAGCCCAGTTGCATCTCCTCATGATCCATTTGCTTTGCAAATGTTGTTGGTAGATGAAGAGGTTGTAAGATACACAAATACAGTGTGCATTTGAATCTTTAGCAGTTTATTTTGTTTGTAATGAGAATCATATGCCATGGGTCTAATGATGATCATCTTAATGTCTAATGCAGGGAGGAAGGATTTAAGCAATTGTGCAGAAGTTTGCAACTGCTGTCATCGAAAGAGGGGTCTAAAAATCTCAAACTTTGGCTTGCTTTAGCTCTTTAAAGGGACGTCAGTATGTTCAATGTGTATTAAGTAAAAGTATTCAGTTTCATTTAGAAGTGTATCTGTTTTAATTTTTTCCATATGCAACACTAGTCATGCTAGGAACTTATTTACCTAGGCAGGTGTTATGTTTTTGTTCAAACTATGGCAAGCGTCCTTCGACTGGATGCCATACTATGATTTTGCTTATTTTTTATGCCTCAATTCTGTGTTGTACTTTTATATATATTGTCTTTCAGTTCTTTCTGCGTGAGTCAAAATATCTTATCACGTAAGCTGATTCTGGTATGCGTGATCTAATTGCAGATTTGTTTGGGTGAAAATTCGGCTCCATTAAGTCCAACATTATTTAGGTTCAATTTTATACCATAACTTCATTTAGTTTTCAACAGTCCACTTCGTTAGCATTTTCCAATTTATCTATGCTTTCATCCTAAAAGTGGCAAATTCTGGAAAGGACTTTACAACCGTAAAGCATGTATCATGATTTATATATGTATCTTATGTGTCCTACATGACTTATATCACCACCCTTCATGAAAAAAACAATTATAGAGTTCAGCAATGTGACTCACAAAAAGGTGCTGATTTGTTAGGAATATGCACTATAGATTTATATATTTATGAACATCCATCAGTTGTATCATGTTATTTTCTGAAGGCAAACTTATTCTTTTAGAATATAATTATTGTCCTTAGAATAGTAAGCTTAAACTTCATAAGAAATCAAGTAGATGACTTGATCGTGAGATCTTATGAAGAACTATTCTTAAATAGTCCCTAGTCAAGTATCATCTTAGGACAAAGATGCATTTAGACTAGTATGTGAGTTCATTGATGATCACATCTCACAGATCATGGATATGAGATATCATGTGCTCACATAGGTACACATTAAGAGTAATGGTGTACTGGACAGACCCACCTTAAGAGCGTTGCATGGATTGTTACATAAGTGTCATGAATGTTTCTTATATTGATAAATGTTATATGAAGTCCTTCGACCTGAAATCACTATGATTCCTACACAAGGAGTTATATGCTTTAAATATCATCAAACGTTTCCTGTAACAAGATGATCATTAAGTTGGTTTTTGGGCATATAATAAATTATGTAGAGGAATGTGAGTGCCCTAGATGAGATTTGTCCCTCCTATGTAACAGGAGTTATATCTGTAGGCCTCTTAATAAAGTGAGATTGCAAAATGCATGGCCATGCTAAGGAGGATAAACATGAGATGTTTATTTTCTGTACAGTCTACTTGGGGATCAAGAAAACTTAAATTGAACTATACAATGTTGACACAATTCATGCCCTTGTGTTCAATTAGATATTTGGACAAAGGGACAGATCATATAAATTATCATAAAATATGATTAATCAAAGATATTGATAATCTCAATATTTGGATAGTGATGTATTACTAGATACCGCTCACTATTCATAATATTAAATATAAAAGGGTTTTATTTTAATATCATAACCAAATATTAAAAGCCTATTGGGTCACACGCATACAACAAGCCGCTAGGAAAAGATAATAATTCTAATTTAATTAGAATTATAACCTAATGGGTCAAGCCCATATGTATTAGGGATAAGTGAGTGAGGGGGTAAAACCCTAGCCACCACTCTATAAATAGAGCATGAGATGCATTACCCTATACACATGAGTAGTCACTTTTACTCTCTAAACACTACTAGCAGAGTTGAGGAGAGTTTCCTAGTACGTTTGTTGGCGTGGACACCACTAGAGACGTGACTGCTATTGCCTCGTTCGCAATCCTTAAAAGGTACGACCTTTTGTTTCATAGTTTTATGTCTTGATTCGTGTTTTCGCATAACGATCATAACAAGGGAGGGAATCCATTTATTTCCGTTGCACCCTGACCACATGCTTGATTCCCTTCATGATTAACCACCTGTAGGCTTATTTTGTCATGTAGGACACATAAGACGACACATATGCATGCCATTCAGGCTTATTTTGTCCACTTAAGTTATCACACAAGCATTTAACAGAGATAATAAATGGTGCACTAACGGAGGGACTAAATGGGAATGCGTTATAATTTTTGGGAGACCACTTGGAAAAAATTGGTGGACCAAATGGGAAAATTTTGGGGGACCAAAAACATATTTTAGTCTATAAAAATATAATAAATATTTCCCTTTTTAGTATAATTTTTTTACTTTTTGTCATCAGTGTTAAGAGTTTATATTATCAAAACTGATAAAAAAAATAGACATGCACAAATGTATGTTGAATAGATCTTGTCTCATGAAGCACAAATTAAGTATCTCATATTCAAATCTAAAATAATCCCCGTTTCTGAAATGCTAAATCCGGTGCAGCTACACTCATGGAGATGGTTAAGGCCAGATTTCCATTATTCACTTCTGACTTCTTTTTTTGTTCCAATTCTCCTAGTGTTTGTCTATCTTAATATTGCACACTGGCTGTTATCTTTTTGTCTCACTGGTTCGGTGTTGTCCTCGGTCGTGAGGATTGTTATCATACTATCCTGTTAACACTATAGTGTTTTGGATATGGGTGCATCTTGTTGTGCCTTGTTTTGCGCCTATTTTTTTTTTTTTTTGCCTTTTTTACTGTATCTTGGCTTTGTTTGTGATGGTTATTATGCTTCCAGGTGTAGGAAGCATGTTGGGTATAGGCTATTGTTATCATATCTTAGCCAATGTCTTGGACTTAATCCATCCTGCGGATATCATGCTGAATTTAAAAGATCTTGTGTCAGACATGGGCTGGGAGCTTGATCGTGTTAATACTTCTATTCCCCCTGAGGTGCTTACTGGTGCTGGAAGGAGAGTGGCAGTGGTCTTTGCAGGAGATTTGGTCCAGTCTGGGGTTTATTAATATTCCTTATTTTAATTCCTCACATCACATGCTTGGAATTGGGTTGTTAGTACCATGCTCTTTGCAGCTGCTGTGTGGTGGATTTGGAAATGGACGAATAATTATATTTGTGAGCAAAAAATCTGGCCTGCTACACATGTCGTGAGCTGGATTCTGAGCTTAGTTGCGGATTGCAATGCAGTGGTTTTTGATTCGGAGAGGTGCTAACTACCTTAAGCTGAACATTGATGGTACTGCATAGGCACAGGGGGTCTTCTTCGGGACTCTAATGGAGTGTGGCTTACTGGTTTTTCATCTAATGAAGGTATGGGAACATCTCATTTGGCGGAGCTTCTGGCCTGGAAGAAGCTTGGGAGTTTGTCTGTCATTGGAGGTTGTTCATGCTGTTAATGATGTCACTGATATCAACTACCATCCAAATGCTAGAGTTGTGCAACAAATTACAAGGTTGATAGATAGAGATTGGGTAGTTGTTTTACAACATATCTCTCGATTTGCAAATGGTCCAGCGGACACCTTGGCTAAGTTTGGCTCAAGTAATCTGTGGCATTGGCTCTCTTGGAAGGATCCCCCTCTGTTGTTTTAGATTGTCTTTCTAAGGATATGATTAGTATTTAGTTGTTTTTGTTCTGCTATTTTTTCTTCTGTTTTTTTTCATTCCCCTGTAACAAAAAAAAGTGGTTATAATATAATTAAATGATATTCATTTAACACAGCAATTGAGTGATATAAATTAGTATAAAATTTATATAATTGTAATTAAAAAATATTTAAGATGGTTTATAATTTAATTATTTTGTGAAAAAACAATAAAAAATACTTAAAATGTTTTTAAATGTGAAAAAATAGGGAAAAAACATTATAGTCCACCTTTGGAGGGTTTAATGATGGGTGATTCTCCTTAGGGGTGGGAACAGGTCAAGCTGCTCGTCAGGGGCCTACTACCCAACCTACATCAGACCCAGACCAAGCCAGACCAATTTATTAAATAGAGCAGGTCAAGGCTTTTTCAAAAGCCTATATAGTAAAACAAGTCAGGCTTCAGGCCATCGAAAAAGCCTTTTGAGCCTATCAGGCCGGTCTATTTAACTAAATATAAATAAAATACTAATATTTTTTATATTGCTATTATTATTATAAAGATTTTTTATTATTTTTCCTTATAATTATATACTTATTAGCTTATATAAACATTTAAGTATGTTAAAAACTTGAGCCTATAAATCTATTCATATATATGCTTATGATATATTCAAATACCTTACTATAAAACAAGCTTTTAAACAGGTTTTCAGGCCATGTCAGACTTTAAATAGGTCAGGCTCAGCCATATAATAAAGCCTATGTCAGGCTCAGGCCATGGATTTAAGGTACAGGCCAGGCTCAGGCCTTGGAAAGCCTAGCTCGGCTCGACCTATTCCCACCCCTAATGCTCCTCTGGTGGCTGGAAATTGTTAGCATTAGGAAACATGCACTTTATTTAGGGTGGAAAATACCAAGTATAGGAGGAGGTAATCGTTATGGGTGTTGGCGTTAAATGTTCGATGAACTTCGTTCGTTTAATTAAACAAACAAACCCAAACTCAAAGTTTGGCTCAATTATTTAAATGAGCCAAGCTCAATCTTTATAAGTTTGACATTAAGGGCTCGTAAATAACTCGCTTATTATATATAAAAATCAATTAATATAAATAATTAAAGTAAAGTAAGATTAGTAAAAAAACATAAAGTTATAAGCTTATTTTTAAATTAAATAATAAAATAATAAAGTAAAGAATTACTCTATTTTTTGGTGCAAGATCACAGGTATCCTCCACGGGAGGCAATCCTGTCGAGCCGGGTAGGACCTCTATGGGTGGCAAAGCTCTCCCTCCGAGTATTTAACACCGCTGCATTCCCAGGGCTCGAACTCGAGACCACTGGTTAAGCTGGAACAGCCCCTTACCCGATGATTCACGTGCTCGGTGGTAAAGAATTACTATATATATGTGTGTGTGTGTGAAAATAAGTATTGAAATATGTAATAAAATTTCAGAAAATTATGATTATAATAAAAATTTAATTTTTTTTCTAACTAATAAATTTTAAAATTTATAACTTACATATATTTTATGTTGTAACAAAATTTAAAATTTAAGTTTAAAATTTACGTATATTTTATGCTATAACAAAATTTTAGAAAAATATGATTATAATAAGAATTTAAAAATTTTTCCAACTAATAAATTTTAAATTTACGTATAGTTTTTTTAGGGATATTCTTTATTTAAAAAATGAGTAAACTAGCAATCTAGTCCTCGACTTTTATAGTGCCTTTCAATTTGGTCCCTCACTTTAATAAATTCGTCCGTTAGTCCCTCAGTTTTACATCCGTCTTGCAATTTGGTTATGAAGTGTAAACGGTGTTACTTAACTGCTGAGTGGGAACGTTAACTGACACGTGGCATCACTGAGGAATTAAAACGATGTCGTTTTAGGGTTTGTATATGACACATGGGAAGAGAAACAATTTCTCATTATTTCTACAGCTGCATTTCCTCCTCTCCCGCGCGTTTTCCTGAGAAACATCGAACCCTAGTTTTCTCCATTGGTGGTCGTTTTACAGCGACGTTGAGTGTGCAGACCGTTCCTTGGCCGAAGTTGCAATGGATTCACAGGTACCTTAATGTGATTCCCATTATTTGTATTCTTTAGGGTTTTTACTGGGTTTAGGGTTTGGCTAGGGTTTAGAATTTTGGTGAAGTGTGCTTCCTGTTTCATGTCTCTGTGTTTGAGGTTTTTGTTTACCGTAGAATGGACAGAGAAAAAGTTTGTTTTATGGTCAGGGTGTGAAGAACGAGTGACTTTAGTGGTGGGGTAGTGTGTTACGAATGTTCTCTGTTTTTTAGTGCTATGGCAAGAGAATAACTTCAGGGGGTGGCAGTGGTCCCCCATTGTCAGTATTTGTAGGTTGGACCCATGTGAAATCTCTGTTTGTGATGTGAGAAAAGTTTGGTGGCAATTGTTTAATGTGCCTTGAATTAAATATAGTATCTGATGTGGCATTTTTTTTTAATATTTTATTAAATATTGTAAAAAAATTATTATTGAATTATTTTTTCGTGAAATCATGTATGATGGAATTTATTATGTTGCATGCAGAGAATTGATGTATACATACACCATGGTGGTAACTTTGATGAGCAAGGGAATGGGGGAAGGTTCAGATATAAAGGGGGAAAGGTGGATATTTGGCATGACTGTGATCCAGACATGCTGGATGTGTTTAGTTTTCTGAACTTTAGCAAAGAGTTGGGTTATAAAAAGGTGAATAATGTTTATTGGTTGGATCCCTCTGTGAGGTTTAGGGATGGGTTAAGGGTGATGAAGAAAGACTGTCATCTTCTAGAGGCTTTGGAAGTGGCAAAGAGAAGTGGAGGAGAGCTTCACTTGTACTATGAGCATCCAGTGCAGGAGCCAGAGATTGTTGACATATCAGCAATTTTGAAAGAAGTAATTGAAGGTGTCAATGATGAAGGAGGTAGTACAATGCAGCAGGGTGTTGTTGAGGAAGGAGGTAATACAATCTGACTTCAGTATAAGTTATCAATAACTGATAATTTTGTTTCATTACAAAAACTAATTATAATTTACTTGACAGGCATTAATGTGAATGAAGTTGGTGCAGTTGCTGACAAGGTTGGTCCAGTTGCTGCTAGTGAAGGACTGGAAGGTTAGAATGGATTACTTTATTTGTTTTAATTAATTTATATTAAGTACTGTTATTTATGTAACATGATGTTAAATTTATTTGCAGGTAGCCCAACAAAGAGGGGCTCTAGAGTGAAAAGTCCAGCCAAGAGGGTAATGAGGTTCAAAAGTCTAGCTAAGAAGGGGCAAGGGTCTGTGAAGACTCCAGTCAAAGAATTAGGCAGTTTGGACAGAGGCAAGGAACCAGTAAAGGAAAAAGACAGACAACATAAAGGCAAGGAACCATGTCAAGGTTCACATAACATAATAACAATAAGTATGAGTCCAGCTAAGAAGGGGCAAGGGACTGTGAAGAGTCCTATAAAGGAATTAGGCAGACAAAACAAAGGCAAGGAGGCATGTCAAGGTTCACACAATATGACAAGAAGAAGCATGAGTCCAACAAAGGCAGGGACTACACAAGAATGTCACTTGAGATCAGGGAAGAAGATTTCTAGGCCAAGTGTTGGACAAAATAGTGGAGATGATGTGGATGGGAGGGATAAGGGAAAGGGAAAGGCTGCACAGAATGAGGAGGTGCAACAAAAAAAAACCAAAAAATCTAAATAGAAAGGGGAAGAAAGGGCCAAGGGTTGTTCATGTTGACAGTGACTCAGATGTAGAGGTAGAGGAGCATATTGGGCATAGGACTAGCTATGCAGTTCAGACCAATGTAGGGGAGGTAGTAAATGTTGATAATGATGGTTGGCAATCTGAAGACTTGAAGACTCCAACTGGCGGTGATGATGAGGGACATGGAAAGGATGTGTTCCCACAATTCAACAAGGATGCTACTTTTGGTCATATCCAGCTAGAACTTGGAATGGAGTTTATTACATTGGATGCCTTCAAACATGCAGTGAAATATTTCAACATTGATCTTGGAAGAGAAATTAGTTGGGTCAAAAATGATAAGGTACGTGCAAGGGCAAAATGCAAAGTTGAGGAGTGTGACAGAGAGGTGTTATGTTCATACAACAATGCCAGAAACTGTTTCCAGATTAAAACATATAATGGTGAGCACACATGTAGCAGGACATTCAAGAACTGTCAAGCTACACAAGCATGGGTCACGGGGAAGTTAGTGAAAAAACTGAGAAAGTCTCCATCAGTGAAGCATGCTGAGATTATTGACCATTTCAAGAAGAAATATGGTATACAATTAGAAGACACTAAGATATGGAGAGCATCTGTTAGAGCAAGGAACATCATTGAAGGAGGTGAAAAGCAACAGTTTGCAAAGATGTGGGACTATTGTGGGGAATTGTTGAGGGCAAACCCAGGCTCTACTGTTAAGATGGACACCATTCCCCAAGAAGATGGACCCCCAATATTTCACAGAGTCTATATATGTCTAGAAGGTTGCAAATCCGGATTCAAGGCTGGTTGTAGACCTTTAATTGGTCTAGATGATGCTTTCTTGAAAGGATATTATGGAGGGAGGATGGTGAGGGAAGGAAGGAACCTATCAAAGGAACCAAACTGAAGAGGAAGCTTGCTGAATTCACATGCTCCTGTTGTGGAGGTAAAAATCATAACAAGAAAGGATGTCCAATAACCAAAAAGCAGAGGTTAGAAGAGTTTCAAGCCCAACAGAAAAATGCACCTGCTGATGGTAGTGGGCCTTCAAACAAACAACCACAACAAGCCCAAGATGGACCAATTGCAGATACTGTTGAAGTGACAGCAACAGTCCCAGATGAAATTGAGGTTTCACAATCACAACCCCCACCCATCATTCCGAGCCCTTCAAAGAACAACACCAATTGTAGCAAGAGCCAAAGGTCAAAACTGGCAATAAGAGGAAAAGGGACATCAGCTGCACCAAGGCCCACTGGACAAAGCAGTCCACCACCAACTACTGCTTCTGAATCGGTTGATGAATCCTCCATGGCCCATCAATTTATGCCCACACCTGGCTTGAAGTCGAAATCAACAGCCTAAGTTGCTGGAAAAATGTTGATACTTGAAGAATATGGATCACTTTTGGGTTTAGGGTTTTTTGCTGAGCTTATGTTGCTGAAAAACTTATGGATATTGTTGTTTAAGCTTTTTGTTGTTGTTATTTAGGAACTTCTTTAAGCTTTTTGGTGTTGTTTATTAAGTACTTCTTTAAGCATTGTGGTCTGATTTAGACAATGTTATGGATATTTGATGCCAAATCATGGTTATATTATGGCTGAATTCTGGAATGTTGTTTAAGCTATTTGCTCTTGTTTAAGCATTTTTGGTGTTGTTTAAAGCTATTAGATGTTGTTTAAGCTATATTATGGCTGAATTATGGATGTTGTTTAAGCTATTTGTTGTTGCTTAAAATAAAGCAATTTGCCCACACTTTTTCAATTCTGTACATGACCCAAACACAAAGAACATAAATTCAATCCTGAAATGTGAAAGGAAATTGATTACATAAACAGATCTCAGTACAATAGGTCCCCGACAACAGATTTCCCCCTCTTCATTGCCATCATTACAACTTAAAAAACCTTAACTTTTCCATAACAATCCCAACATAAAACCCAACACCAATGAACAAAACATCAAGGTACACAAGAACAAAATTCCCCATCTTAATTTCCTATGTTCACAATCAACTTTCATAAGCTTATTTGAAACAGAGTTCCTCCATTCTTCATGCTCAGTTGGAATGAATGGCACACTTGAAGCAGATTCACTTACACTATCTTCAACACCAGATTCATTCTCGACCCATTGGAAAAATTTGCATCTATCAACAACCTGCAAATGTCAACCATAATTAAACATTCAACCCCATATTAAATTGGTGGCTTCTATAGTACAAGAGAGGTATGAGTAGACTTTATGTTACTCTTCGGCCTTGCCGACCGGATTGGACAATTTTTTTTTGTCGATTTTTTTTTTGTCGAACCGGATTGGACATTGACCATCCCTACAAAACGTTGGGCCTTATATTCCCAAAGTTCTTAGATTTCTCGAGGCCCACGAGGAGTAAGACATTCTGGAGTTGTTTCGAAGAGGATCATTGTTTGACCAAAAAAATAAAAGAAGAGGATCATTGTTTTTTTAACAAAGAGAAAGAGAATCATTATTTTAGTCCAAAAAGATATGGTCGGACATTTTTTAAAAGGTAAATATTACCATTTTGATATCTAAAACATGAACAATTTAATCAATTTTTAGAGACTAAATTGATGTTAAAAAATAACTAAATTAATTGATATTTTTATCTTTTGAGGCCTAAAATAATTTATATCTTTCGGAGACTGAAATATCACTCAATATCTCTCAAGGATTAAAATAGTGTTTTACTCATTTTTTTATTGGAATTAAAATCACGTGATAATTCATAGGTTCAACTTGATCCGTATTCTATAAGGAACTTAGTATGTGGTTGGTTTAGCGTTAAGACTGGTCAAATTTAAGTTTGGATCCCCCAACACAACTATTTCTAGCACGTTTCAATGTTAAACCTAACATGCTTTTAATAGATTTGAAAAACAACAATGATTCATAAACATCTTATAGAAATCCTTCATGTCTTTCTATCTTTACATTATTGATCACTCCTTTCTCTTCTCTTCTTGACTCTTTCACGCTCAGTTTGCTATAATAGAAATTGAGGGAGAGGGAAAAGAAATAGGGAAAAAAAAGAAATATGGGTGTGTGTTTGATATTATAGAAATGATGGAGGAGATAAGAAAAACTGTGGGTCCCACCCACCTCTGTCAATTTCTCTACTTAAACGGTGAGAAATTGTGAAGAAACACCTACAACCATATTTATCTCCTAATATTTTTTAACATTATCTCAAGTTTATCTCAATCTCCTAAAAAGTTAGCATTTAAAAATCTAAATTTTTATGATTTTAATCCTCAACATATTTTCCATATTTCAAAATTCAAACATTTTAATTAAAATTTATTTTTTATTATTGTCATTTAATAATATATAATTTTCAATTAATAATTATAACAACAAATGCTTAATTTTAAAAATTTTGAATAACTTAATAACTAATTAATATCCCAAAGACTAAACTATATAAAATAATATGGTAATTTTGAAATTGTATAAAATATCATTGATTGAGTAATATTGTTGGAACAATTAATTCATAATTCAAATTCAAAACAATTATGCTCTAAAATATACACTCAAATTAAATTCCTAATTCAAACCAACTATTCCTTAATATCATATTTTGAATCCAAATTATATACATAATTCAAAATAATTATAATATAATATTTTTATATCAAATTTGGATGATTCATTTCAAATTCAATATATACTTCATATATTTAAAAAATTAATTATTATATAAAAATATTTTTTTTCGTAATACTAGTTTATTTGTAAATTTTTACAAGAAGTTCAGTAAAATATAATCTTATATATTCTGCTTTTCTCCCCCCATTTATCTCATTATCGGTACGTAGTAATGATTAAAACAAGGTTTGATAGATATATTAAAATTGGATAGAGCACAACACCATATTTGGTATATATTAAAATAGAATAAAATGACACATAAGATAAAAGAATAATAAATTTTAATTTCATTAAAAAGTAAAACAAAATAAAATTGTTCCATCCACTTGCTAAATGCTACATATATCATTTTAGCACTATATAATTATAAGTGCATCATGGAAACACATTTTAATTTGTATCTGTAGAATAATGTTAAGTGGGTGCAAACGTGTTTTGATTATTAAGTCAACATAGTTAAATAGTTGATTGCTTTGAATTAAAATTGATTCCATCTTTAAACTCAAACTTGAATATACATAAAAAATATATTTTTTATATTAAGTCGAAAAAATTATATTAAAATTTACTGTAAACTTATTTTAAAGATAAGAATTTTTAAACATAAATCACATGACTGTAAACTCAACTTTAAATATAACCAATTCTGCGTAATTAAGTTTTTTTAAACTTCTAAATTTATAAATGCTTAATTACCTAGAGTGCTAAACACAATTAAGTGAGGTCGATCTCCTCCTAAGCCTTAAGAGAGTTCAAGTTTTTTTTTTTTTTTAAAGAAAAAACCTCAAATCGTGTTGAAATTCTGAGGGAGAGGATGGTGAGGGAATATACTCCTTCACCATACAAACCAAATCCAATGTACCCACTCCCAAGAAACTAAAGCAAATGAATAATAATAGTAGTAACTAGACTTGCCAGTTGCTCGTCTTTAAATTCCATCTAATTCAGCTTTGATATTCCCTCCAAGCTTCTCACATGTACACATGGGAACATGTTCCCGTACCCAAAGGCAATTTTCACTCAACTTTTTCCTCTAATGATTTGGAAGATTCTATATTTTAACTCCTTGTGTTTAGTGACCCATATCCCTGTCTTTAATTTGTTTCGGCTATGCATGTGCTAACACAGCTCACACCGCAATGCTGTAGGGTCACAAACAAGTTACAAATGCTACCTAGCTGGGGCCTTTCCCATTTCTAACTCTTCTTATTATATATGTATATATAAAGTGGTCCTTTCCACTTTATATACCGATCATCCCCTTTAATTCATTCATTCCAACACTATCATCATAAAGAACTTTAAGGAATATATATTGGAAGATATATAACTCCATCTCCACATTGTGTTTATATATATTATCAGCATTAGTTAGGTCTTAATTGTACTAGCTAGTACATGTAATTTACACTACACATATTTTGTATTTCGATCAAAACACAGCTTTTATGTGGTTGGTTTTAATTTCTTTAATTTCACTTGGGTGGGTGGTGCGAGGAAATTATAACCACATGCTCTTAATTTGATGGACTAACCATGTCAGTATTTTACCATAAATTACTAGCTACTATATTCACCACTATATGAATTGAATATTCGTCCCTTTTGGTTCAATAGGGATTGGTCAACTTAGGCTATATGTCATCCAAATTGTTAAAACTTGAAAGACAGAGACTCATGGTAGTGTCGGACACATTTATGTATAAAACTGTGCATCGACCTAAAACCTAACCACATGCATTAATGCTTGCCAATACTATTAAATTAAAGTCAAATTTAATTAGCGAGATGGTAAAGTAAAACATTTTAAACCCCTGCATAGTTGCCATGTCTTGGTTAAGCTTAATTAAAGCCCCAAGTTTCCAAAATTATATTTAACTATAGCTAGCAAACTAGACAATAGCCTTAGTGATTTTATATTAGATTTAATATAACAGATTTTTGGACCCCAAGTAAAGCTAAGTTATAAGGATGCACCTTTCTATTGTGATGATGCTCAAATCTAAACTGAAAATTAGAAAGCTCTGTTTACAATTAATTTATTAAGCTCATGATGGAAGTGGAAAGCATTATCTCACCTGTGTGACCACAGCTTGAGGCTGTGATGTACACTCACCCCACCTAGCAAAGAGAACACAACAATGAGTAATGTATGCTGAGATCTAGCTAGGTGTGTGTGCAGCCCAAATGCATATGTAGCGGGACCCCATCGACCCCTACAATCATTATTTGAGCTCTGTTCCTATTCTTTTCTATCCATTCCGCCGATTAAACATATACTTTGAAGTAGCAATGGGTCACCAATGCAATCTTCCTGCCAAGGGTGTTAATGCGATGGGTTGGGACGGGTTTTATTTGTCCCTAATTCGGTCCTAATTTTTTATCGGACAAATTTTATGGACCTGAATCCGTCCATAGACCCGAAGAGACCTGATGATATGCGGGTCTAAGTGAGACCGAGTCTGAGTAGGACAAGACTGGGTTGACCCGATATATAAGCTAAATATAATCATGAAATGATCATATAACAATGTTCAAAAGAAAATAGTTCATACAATTAATAAATATATTGCATACAATAGAATATCTTTTAATGTATGTAATATTTTTTACTTTTTAAAGTTTGGGACATTACTAAACCAAGAATAACATTATATCACTATATAATTTTATGTATATAATTTATTTTTAAAGGTAAATAAAGGAAACTTAGACTCAAAAACCCCTTCTAAAATGAAAAAAAATAAAGTTAGGACTTTACATAATAGAAAATCATAAGTAATAAATACTATATTTGTATATGAAGGGTAACCCGAAGGTGAACCCGAACTTGTCCCCAACCCGATGCCGGGTCAAAAAATGAGACCCGACGAGACCCGATTTGGTTCTATTTTTTCTTGTAGGATAGGAAACCCGAGTAGGACGGGTTGAGACGGGTCAAAGGGACAAACCGGGTCTTGAACACCCCTATTTGCTGCCACCAAACAAAGAGAGGACAGGAGAGTTCAATTTTGCCACTGATACAGTGTCCGTTTGGTTTACAGTTGAGTAGAATTGATTTTGGAAATCAATGGTTGAGATGAGTAATGCACACTTTACAAAACACGTTGGACAAAAGTGATTTAAAATCAATTCTACAGAACTATGGTTCTATGATTTTGAGTTTTTCAACTCCAAACCAAACGGGCTGACAGTTACATATGTAAATAATTTTTAGTTTTTAATATACACGACTAGTTATTCAATTAATTCAAAAAGTTAATAATGTTAGATGATGAGGAGAGTTTAAAAAGTAGATCAATGAGCAAAAGTGACGGATCATAACATCACATCTTGAGCCATAATCTGAAGACAATAAATATATGAATCATTTCACTTATATTGTCTTTAGGCATGACAACATATCGAGTTTTGTTTGCCCGTATTCGTTCCTACAGAAGTTGAAATGGAGGTTTGAGTTTAAAGAAAGGGATATGAAACTATAAAATCTATAATTCTATTTTCGTGGGTTATTATTGGATTTGAGAAACCGTGGAGATTTCACTTTCTTTTTTTTTATTTTTTATTTTTTATAACTTAAATATATATTTTTAAATAAGTCATATATATTTAATATATTTTAATTTAAATAATATATAAATATAAAAATTAATAATTTTAAAAATAAAAAACTCAAGAACTATATTATATTTTAAGGAAATATTTAAGTTTATCTTTATTATTTAACTATTAATATTATTAAAATTATTTAATTATTATATTAAAACAGGTTCGGGAGCGGGACATGTTTGTGCATTTCCAAATCCATCCACGTTAAAGGCTAGACGTGGTCGGGATCATATTTTACTTGAACTCGGTTAAAACGGATTTTCTCATCACAGTCGGGACGAGGACAAATAGATACTCACAAATTCGGGTTTAATTATCATCTCTAATTATCTTTATTTAATTTAATATCCATTTCTAACCAATATGGGACTTTGCTCACACTTAAATTTTCAGAAAATAAAACATATATGTTAAGTAATCCAACTTTTCTTCAACCCCAATGATATAAATTCCCCCTAAGATAAACGACCTTTAGCCCTTTCATAACATGGCTGTAGAAAATTGACAATTAATTGTTCAGTAAGCCATGGTGTGGCAACATACCATTGCCTAGAGAGGACTTTAATTAACTGGCTTAGCTTATGTACAATATTCAATATTGTGCTTGGTCGTGGTGAATTTCCTTAATTGGCAAGGGAAAAGGACTAGACACATAAAGAGAAAATGTGAAAAAGAAAGTGAAAACACTTAAATCAGCCAAAATTAATAAATTATTGGTATGTCTGATTAATTAATAAAATTATTTTGGGAAAAGAAAGAAAGAAAGCCAGAAACGTTTATAACTTTATATGGCGGTCAATTATAATTTGCCATGTCTTCTGTTGCATTTATATAGCGATGACAATTGGATCCAAACCCAGTGGGTACCCGCAAAAATTATCCGCAATGGGTAGGATAATTACCCACCAGATGGGTATGGGTGCGGGTATGGGTAATTACCCGCACTTTTAATGGGTACGGGTGCGGGTACGGGTACTATGGTACCCTACCCTACCCATACCCGCACTTATATAATATATATAAATAATTTAATAAATATATATATGTTTATATTATTAATTAATATTTTTAAAAAATAGTTAATGTTAATCTATATTATAGTCATAAAACACATTAATATATATTACTAATTCAATTAATTTAAATTTTATAATTTTATCCTACACACTAAAAATAGCAAAACATGATCTGATTTTCATTTTCTCTCCCAACTCCCATCCACTTCCACATATGATAGTTGTTTTATAGGTTAAACTTGGATGATCTACGAATTATTTTTTATTTAATTTTTATTAATTTTTATTTTCTAATAAATTTATTTTCTTATAGTTAACAAAAGTGCGGGTAATGGGTACGGGTACGGGTACATGAGTATCCAGCGGATAAGGGTACGTGTACTAGAATCACTACCCACGCGGGTATGAGTCCGGGTCCAGGTATTTTTTAAAACGCGGGTATGAGGACGGGTACTATAGTACCCTACCCAAACCCTACCCATTGTCATCCCTACATTTATACCATCAAATATATACCCATTAATTATATTTTGCAAATGACAGTTGCAGCCACAATATATTGGTATGTCTATAGATTAAGGAAATAATGATGGCAACGTAGGCTAGACGCATTTTTGCACTGTTTTTGGGTGTGGCTGCTCAAACAAGTAATCTAATTGTATTTTGAATGCTTATCTGACCAAAACTCCTACCAGAAAATTCCTCCAATGGCATACTATTTCACATAGAATGTCTTTGTTGTTGGATTTCATTTTAGGTGACGCATACTAATCCTTTTGCCTTTGACCCAAAGACACAATCAAATTGCTTCTTTAATGCGTATAAATTACACTATACACCAACTTGGCCGGTGAATAAATTTGTGTTCCCAAACGTCAACTTTATATAATGCTGCTTTCTTTGATCGGTTAAAAGCATTTGAACTCATCTAAACCATTTTATTTGAACTTTTCCACTATTTCCCATTTTCTTTAATTAATTTCTCCACTTATGTGTGTTGTAAAACTCTAGATAAATATTGCCTTGCCGTGTACGAGACTTATTAATTGTAGAAAAATCATGTTCCATACTTCCCCTTTTTTCTATTTTCCCATATATATACTCCTAGCTATGATCACCTTTCATTGTGGCTACTGCCTCTGGCCAGGGAAAGGGACAGATGTTTGCATCTTAAGAAATTGCTGAGCCTCATGAATGATTTAGAAGCGTTAGGTGCAATCCTAATCCGCAGTTATAAAAGGCAGTGTAGACTTTATATAATTTCTAAGAATATATATAATATTCTGATACATAAATTAGAATAATATTTGTCCATTCAAATTAACCATGTAATAAGTTTTGAAATTAAATATGAATATATACTTTCAAATCTAACTTACGGTTTTTCTAAAAAAAATACAATAAATAAAAGTCATGATTATAGTAAACCTATTTTTCTCTTCTTTTTCTTAACATTTATATTATTATCCTTAAAATTAAATATTTTTAAGCCAATAATTTATCAACAAATATAGGCAAAATTAAGCTAGCTAATGATGAAAAATATTGTCAGGTAGCCATTAATTGCTTAGTTTGTATTAAAACCAAGGACGAATCGAGGAGTCACTAAAAATGGTCGGAATATAAAATTACTAAGAGTTTTACTAATAAGTGCACTAAGTGTATTAGTAATCAATATATATAATTTTTATTGTTTTTTTTAACTTGTAGAGATGACAATGGGTACCTTCTGAGGATATCATAGTGCCCGTCCATATACTTGTGTTTTTTAAAAAAGCTCGTACTCGCGCATGTACCAGCGTGAGCAGCAACTTTAATGCCCGTCACCATACCCGCTGGGCACCTATATGCCTATACACGTGCCCGTTACTCGCAATTTAGTTTGTAAAAAATTAATAACTCGTTAAAAAAAATTATAACTCAATTGAAAAATTACTCCAAAATCATCCAATCATAATTATTAAATATCAGTGACATAACAATTTAATTAAATTGAAATATATTACGTTAATGTTCTAAAAGACAACACTGTTGAGTCTCAAAAATATCATAAGAGAGTTTATGATGTTTTAAGACAGCAATATTTCCAAGTTTTAATGATTAACAAATTTACAGTATTTATTTTCACAGACACTCTTAAGTGTTTAATTATCTATCTGTGATTTCAGCAAGCCACAATACGCTTTATAAGTCTTTAAGAAGTGCTTCAAGTCATCTGAGGGAAACAGGCCTTCTGAAGTGGTCAACCTGTCTTAAGCGTTGAAGTTGTCTGAAGAGCCAAGCTTGTCTGAAGTTCGGAAGCCGTCTGAAACTTTAATAATGACGTGGCAACCTTGCTGAAACCTTGCGTGAAGACTTTTCTGAGTCTCTGCTGCTCGTACGTTTTGGAACACATTTATGGCAACAAACACAGAGGTCTTTCCTGGTGCATTTGAATTTCATACACCACTGAGGAAATCTCTGTAAACGCAGCAATTCCTGAAGCAGCCTTTTTGGCAGATGCAACCTTGTACTGTGTCAGAAATATCAGGATGCTCAGAAGTATGTCTCACAACGGATTGAATAGCATTTAATGCTATCTCTAAATGGTGGTTTTTCAACGAATTAAAGTCTGGGTATAAATACCCCTTATGAAGACCATCATTGCAAAAAAAAAAAGCAACAAGAACAGAGAAGAGCATATAGAAAGAGAGAATCATCGCTGCAAATTTTCTTCAAGAAAATCACTCTGATAAACTTCTTTGTACACTTTATATTTTCATATCCTGAGTATACCTCAGTTTTTAAGCTGTACATTGTAATAGGTTTGAGCTTTAAACTTGTGTAGTTTAAAAGCTTAAACTTCTTTTAACTGTAATTCTGTGGAGCCTGGAGAGGCTTGTCTGGAAAAGAATACTTGTGTTGTTGAGCCTGGAAAGGCTTGTCTGGAAAAGAATACTTGTGTTGTTGAGCCTGGAGAGGCTTGTCTGGAAAAGAATACTTGTGTTGTTGAGCCTGGAGAGGCTTGTCTGGAAAAGAATACTTGTGTTGTTTGAGCCTAGAGAGGCTTGTCTTGGTTGTAGAGCCTGAAGAGGCTTGATAGAAAATAATACTTGTAATCTTTGTGAAAGATTAAGAGAAAATCCAAGTGCTTGTTGGCATTGGGACTGGAGGTAGCTCACAGTGGTGGTGAGTGAACCAGGATAAATCCTTGGCTAAGTTTTTCTATCCCTTATCTCTTGTCAATTCGTTTATATTAATATCAAGGGTGTTGAAAAGCTATTCTAAATATTTTAAAAGCAAAGAAACCTTTTAAAATATATTTTCAGGAACCATTCAAATACTTCAGACAGCCTCGATAAACCTGTCTGAAACTGTTTATAACTTGTTGTTTTCAAAAAGGCTTTCAAAATACAAAGGAACACTATTCAACCCCCCTTCTAGTGTTTCCTTGTGTTTCTACAGTTGGTACCAGAGCTTAACTCAGGGTTGAGCACCTAACAAGTGTTGAGGATTAAAAGATCCAGATGGAAGCTGCAAACAACAACAGGCAATACATCTCTGAGGGTGCATCTATCACAAGACCCCCAGCATTCAATGGAGTAGACTATCACTACTGGAGAGATCGTATGAAGCTGTTCATTGAAAGCAACAACATTGATGTCTGGGATGTAGTTACTGATGGAGATTATGTGCCCATGCTAAACAATGTGCCTATACCGAAGGCTGACTGGACCTTGGAGCAGAAGGCTAGAGTTCAGATGAATGCCAAAGCCAAACTCTATCTGATATGCTCATTGAACAAATCAGAATATGAGAAGGTGCACGGTTGTACATCTGCCAAGGAAATCTGGGATACTCTTGCAGCAGCCCATGAAGGGACTGAAACTGTCAAGCAATCCAAGATTAGTATGCTCATACACCAATATGAGATGTTCAAAATGGAAGAAACAGAAACCATTAATCAGATGTTTGGAAGGTTTCAGACCATTACAAATGGACTCAGGTCCTTGGGCAGAACTTATGAATCTGGAGATAATAACAGAAAGATTCTAAGAAGCTTGCCTAAGACCTGGAGACCCAAAGTTACTGCCATTCAAGAGGCAAGAGACTTAAACTCTCTTAGAATGGAGGAACTTCTAGGATCTCTCAAGGTTCATGAGCTTGAGCTTGAAGAAGATGACAACAAGAAGAAATATCTGGCTCTAAACTCCAATACCAGTCAGTCTAGGCATGGCAAGATGAAGGCTATGCAAGAAGAGGAAACTTCAGAAACAGATGAGGATTCTGAAGATAGCTCAGAAGATGATGATCTCGTTTTTTTAAGTAGGAAGATCAAAAGAATGCTCCAAAACAGAGGAAAGTTCAGAAGGAATCAACCTTCAACCTCTAAAGGAGGTAAGACAGGTAAAGATTTTCAAAATGACAAAATTACTTGTTTTGAATGCAAACAACCAGGTCACGTGAAGGCTGAGTGTCCTAAGTTGAAGAAAAACACATTAAAAAAGAAGAGGTTCTTCAAAAAGAAGAAGGGACTAATGGCAACATGGGAAGACCTTGATGAATCTACTTCTGAAGAAGAAGAAGATACTTCAAAAGAGGCCAACTTATGTCTTATGGCCAACCTGCCATCATCAGACAGCTCTGAAGAAGAGGTATTTCCTTTAACTCTTCAAGAAATGTATGATGATCTGATGGAAAGCTCCAAAGAACTATTTCAAGAGTATAAGAATCTATCCAAGGCTCACACAGAAATGTGTAATAAATATGAAGCCCTTGAGACAGAAAATATTATGCTCAAGGAAAAGATCCTTGTGTCTGACATCAGTAGTTCTCAACATGTGTCTGAAGAAAATATAAAACTTCAGAAGCAAGTTGAGCAACTGACAAAAGACTTAGCTAAGTTTGTCAAAGGAACTGATAATTTGAACAGATTACTTGGTGATCAAAGACATTTCATTGACAAAAGTGGCTTAGGCTTTTGGGATTATAACATGCCTGAACCTCATATTTTTAATATTGAAAAAGGCAAGGGAAAGGTTACTGGGTGTTCTCAACGTGGAAAAGTTGGACACAATGTGATTCAGTGTAAACACAAAAAGAGACCAACACCCAGGTCTAACAAAAGAGGACCCAAAAGTATATGGGTACCTAAAAATTTGATTATTCCTGTTGCAGATGTGTTTAACAGGACAAAAGAGACACCACAAATGGTATCTGGACAGTGGATGCTCGCGACACATGACAGGAGAAAGGTCTTTGTTCCAAAACCTTAGACCAAGAAATGGAGGTGTGGTCACCTTTGGTGGAAACCAGCAAGGGAAGATCACAGGAATAGGGACTGTAGGTATGTCACCTTTATCCCTTATTAAAAATGTTCTCCTAGTGGAAGGACTTCAACACAACCTACTGAGCATAAGTCAATTATGTGACAGTGGATATGTGATCTCTTTTACTAAGGAAGGTTGTATAGTCAAAGACTCTTCTGATCAAATCCTTTTTACTGCTAAAAGGCACAACAATGTGTACAAAATTGATCTAGAGGAACTAGCAAGTCAAAATGTTAAATGTTTTATTTCTGTTGAAGATGAAAAACAGATTTGGCATCAAAGACTTGGGCATGCCAGCTTGAGATTAATCTCAAGATTAGCAAAATACAATCTGGTTAAAGGCTTACCCAAGCTCTCATACAAATCTGACATTTTATGTGAAAGCTGTCTGAAAGGGAAACAAACAAGACACTCATTTAAGAGTAAAGATGTTGTTTCTACTAGCAGACCTCTTGAACTATTGCATATTGACTTGTTTGGTCCTATTAGAACAGAAAGCATTAGTGGTAAGAAATATGGTTTAGTCATTGTTGATGACTATTCTAGATATACATGGGTTATATTCTTTAGAAGCAAGGATGAAACTTTTAAGAATTTCACAATATTCTGTAAGAAGGTACAGAATGAAAAAGGATTATGTATATCTGTCATCAGAAGTGATCATGGTGGAGAGTTTGAAAATACAAACTTTGAAATGTTCTGTGATGAGAATGGGATCTCACACAATTTCTCTGTGGCTAGAACACCTCAACAAAATGGGGTTGTTGAGAGAAAGAACAGAAGTCTGCAAGAGATGGGAAGAACCATGCTCAACTCATGCAATCTACCAAGATCCTTCTGGGCAGAAGCTATTAACACAGCTTGCTACCTTCAAAACAGAATATTGGTAAGACCAATCCTTAAAAGAACTCCTTATGAATTGTGGAAAGGAAGAAAACCCAACATATCTTACTTTCATCCCTTTGGCTGTGAGTGTTTTATACTTAACACAAAGGATGATCTTGGAAAGTTTGATGCAAAATCTGACAAAGGATTTTTCATAGGTTATTCTGAAACATCTAAGGCTTACAGAGTTTATAACTCTAGAACTCTAGTTGTAGAAGAATCAATCCATGTTAAATTCAATGACAAGAAAGAGACTGATAGGGAACTATCAGATCTAGATGATGATTTTGCAGGAATGGAGCTAAATGACAATAGCAACTTGAAAGATGAGCAGTTGTCTAAAGTGCCTACTGTTACTGAACCGCTTCAGATAGATGTTGAGTCTCAGACAGATGCTGTACCCATTCACAGAACTGATTGGAGATACAAGTCACATCACCCTAAAGAGCAAATCATTGGCAGCACTTCAGAAGGAGTTAAGACAAGATCAAAATTCAGACATTTGAATTCCCTTGCTCTCCTGTCTGAAATTGAGCCAAAGAGCATTGATGAAGCCCTGCATGATGAAGGGTGGATCCTAGCCATGCAAGAAGAGCTAAATCAATTTGCTGGAGTGATGTCTGGACCCTTGTTCCTAAACCCCATGGGAAAACTATTATTGGAACCAAATGGGTGTTCAGAAACAAGCTGTCTGAAGAAGGGAAAGTAGTCAGAAACAAGGCAAGGCTTGTGGCTCAAGGATACAATCAGCAAGAAGGAATTGATTTCACAGAAACCTTTGCCCCAGTGGCCAGGTTAGAAGCAATTAGAATTTTATTGTCCTATGCTATAAATAATGGCATCAAGCTATATCAAATGGATGTTAAGAGTGCTTTTCTCAATGGTTTCATTGAAGAAGAAGTCTTTGTTAGACAACCCCCTGGTTTTGAGGATGTGACTTTTCCAGATTACGTTTTCAAATTGAAAAAGGCTCTCTATGGTCTAAAACAAGTCCCAAGAGCTTGGTATGACAGATTGAGCAATTTTCTTATCAAAAATGGTTTTGAAAGAGGAAAAGTTGACACAACTCTTTTTAGAAAACAGTCTAACAAAGGTCTCATGCTAGTCCAGATATATGTTGATGACATTATATTTGGTTCCACTGATTCTTCTCTTTGCAAGGAGTTTTCTGAGTTAATGCAATCTGAATTTGAAATGAGCCTAATGGGTGAATTAAAATTTTTCTTAGGACTTCAAATTAAGCAAGATTCTAATTGTATATGGATTCATCAAGAGAAATATACAAAAGAAATGCTTAAGAAGTTTAATTTAAATGATTGCAAGCCCATGTCAACTCCTATGCATCCTTCACCATATTTAAGCAAAGATGAGAATGAAGAACCAGTGAATCAGACTTTGTATAAAGGAATGATTGTTTCTTTATTGTATCTAACAGCAAGCAGACCTGACATTATGTTCAGTGTGTGTCTTTGTGCTAGATTTCAATCAGATCCAAGAATTACTCATTATAAAGCTGTTAAGAGGATTTTTAGATATCTTAAAGGTACTACTAATCTTGGTCTTTGCTATAAGAAAGACAAAGAACGAAGGATAATAGGATACTGTGATGCTGACTTTGCTGGAGACAGAATTGAAAGAAAGAGCACCAGTGGAGGTTGTCACTTCTTTGGAGGCAACATGATCAGCTGGTCAAGTAAAAGGCAAAGCATCATTGCATTATCAACAGCTGAAGCTGAATATATCTCAGCAGCAAGTTGTTGTTCACAACTTCTTTGGGTGAAGTATCAGCTTGAGGATTTTAATATTCCTATATCCGTTATACCTGTTTTGTGTGACAATACAAGTGCCATTAATCTGTCTAAAAACCCCATTCAACACTCTAGAGCAAAGCATATAGAAATCAAGCATCATTTCATTAGAGACTATGTTCAGAAAGGTGTTTTTGATATAAAGTTCATTGAAACAGAGCTTCAATGGGCAGATATATTCACAAAACCCCTGACTGAAGACAGATTTAAGTTCATACGTGATAATTTGAACATACATGCATTTTCTAACTGATTTTGTATGTTGTCTGAAATGAACATTTGAAATCTCAGTATGTCTGAAACTGTGACATGTCTGAAATTTTAGGGTTTCTGAAATTTCATTTAGTTGTCTGAAATTATTCACTTGTCTGAAATAAAATGATGACGTGGCTATCTGAGACGGTTGAATGCCATTTATTTTGTCTCTTCTACTCTGCACGTTCCCCAACGTCTGCGCAACCAGTACATACCATCATTGCATCGTGGGTTTCTATATAATAAAGGAGGTTACATATTGAAGAAAGCTCACATTTTCTCTCTGCTCACTCTTTAACTTCATCTTCTCTCTCTCACAACAGTTTTCTGCTCAAAGTTTTCTGTCTGAAACTGCAATGGCACCAAAGAAGACAAGCACTGGAGGAAAGATTGTCAAGTCCAAAGGTGTTGATCTTCAGGGTCTCAGTGATTTAGGCATGGACCTTTTTGAGGAATTTGATGCTGCTGGTTGGACTTCATTCTTTGAGAAAACTGATTGCTCTTGGAATGAACAGAGCATCATTGATTTCTGGTTTTCAGCAAGAGGAATTCCAAACAACAAAGGTGAATATGAAAGCATCCGAGCTGAAGTTCTTGGAGAGTCCATCTTCATAGATGCTGATATTCTTTCCAAGGTGACTGGTGTACAAGCTGAAGGAGAGGTCTTCACTCCAGGATGGGAAGGAAGAAATGGTGGTTCTGAGAAGTTCACCAAGATGCTGTATGGAACAGCGAAGCCTCAAAGTGCTGACTCAAAGAACATGCTGGATAAAGTCAGAGTTCTTCATGCCATTCTAGGGCAATGCATTTTCCGTAAGAGTGGAAGCAGAAATCATGTCTCTGAACTTGAGAGATTCTGCTTGATCAACCTATTGCTGAAGAAGAAGATGAATCTCCCAAAGATACTTATGTTCCACATTCAGAAGAAGATTAGGGATTCTGCTGGAAGCCTTACTCACAATCTACTTATCACCAAGGTACTGATGCATTTCAGAGTACCTCTTAAATTTGATCACAAAGCACCTGCTCTTTTTGGTGAGGCCAATATTACCAGTATGAAGCTGAAGAACCCTCTCATTCCAAGACATTCTTCTCCTACTATGAAGGAGAGTCTACTGTTAGAGAAGGCATCTAGAAGTGGAGCTGCTTTTGAAGTTCTGGAACTTGAACTTCAAGGGGACATAAGGAAGGATGAGTTTGTTACATCCAAGCCCTCCCCTCAACCTAAGCTGCCGAAGCTACCGGTTAGGAGTGCTGCAAAGGTAGCACCAGCAAACCCTAAGTTACACCTTAAGACTGCTGAACCTGTTCACAAGACTTTGACAAAGTCGTCTGAAATTGTGGGTCAAAAGTCTGAAGGAGCAAAACCTCTTGAGCCTACTTCTAATCTAGAAGGAAAGGCACATGAGGAACCTGTTGCTGATGCTGATGCTATTGTTGCACAACCTGTTGCTGCCTGTCCCTCTGATCCTGAATTGATCAAGGTAGCTGCAATTGCTACTATGATTGAAAATCAAGAATTGGAGAAGAAGTTAGAACAAGAGAAGGCTGATCATGCTTATGCAGTATCTACACAGCTTGCCTTAGCTGAAAAAGAAAGGCTAGCTGCCTTGGCTGAAGGAACCAAGAAAAGAAAGAGATCCGGTGCAGCCATGAGGAAGAAAAGAATAAGCAAGTTCCTTACTAGTGCTCCTGCAGTTACCACAAGAATAACTAGGAGTATCTCTAGTAAACAAGATGCTATAGACATGGCAGATAAATATCAGAAGTTTGTCACAGCCAATCTTTATTTCAAAAGAAGAAGAGAAGAAAAGAAAATTGAAAGGGAGGAGGCAGCAAGGGAAGTCAAGAAAAGCAAAATTCAGAAAGAGGAATCTTCAAAGGAACCCTACAAACCAATAAGGGTGAGGTTTGACAATGTTACACCTTCACCACCTTTATCACCAGAAAAAGGATTGCCAGAAGAAAATGAAGAAGAAGAAATGCTTGAACAAGTTCATAGTGAAGCCGTTTCAGAAGAGGAAGTTTCAGACAAGGTTGATGGACAACCTATCTTGTCTGAAGAAAAGGAAGCACCATCATCATCACCATCTTCATCATCATCATCAGAATCATACAGATCCGAAAACTCTGCTGAGGAGACCCAGCAATGTGTGTGGAAAGGAAGCATGTTACCCGTACATCTTAGGCTTGGACCCAAAAGTAGGGATTTCTTCACAGAACCCACTTTTGATCCTTATGCCTATCCTTTTACTGACTCTCAGTTTGCAGAAGAAGCTGAAGTGCCCCACAAAAGGTATGAGGGACCCTTCTTTGAAAGGGAAAGAGTGCCAAAATTCCCTAACCTTTATGAAGAGCTGCTGTTTTTCAATGGTACACCTCCCATCTACATGCATCAAGGACTTATCCTGCACACTGCTGAAGCTGAACGGAACAAGTATACTGGAGGTTTTGATGGTCAATACTCTGGACAACTTGAGAAGATCAGAAAGGGAGTGGTAGTTCCTGAACATAAGTGGGCTCCACTTGATCCCTGTTCTGAAGATGATTGTCTGAAGATGAGTATTGATGAGTGGTGTTTTGTCAGAAAGCTATGCACAGAAGGAGAATTGTTTCAAAGAGCTCATCTGAACTGGGTTGGCATGAGAGGTTACAGGCCACCTAGAAGTGCTTCTATCAGGCCAAGCACTAAAATTCTGGTGCAACCTGACAGGATCATTCCTAGGTATCCTTTGAAGGAAGGTTCTGTTGATAAGTTTAAAGAACCCAAGGCTTACACCGCCCCTTTCAAACCTTTGTCACCAAGAGAATGGAAACATCTCCCAGCCAATGTCAGAAAGCAAGGTGGAGGCATGGATCACAGTCTCAGGGACAGAGTTTGGAACTCTTACTGGAAAATCAGAGAGGATGCTGGATCCTCATTTGGGTCAACTGGACCTAATAAAGACTCTCTCATTGGCTATGGGAGATCCATGAATGTGCAGTATATGTTTATCAGACAACACTTCCCACTTTTGACTGCACCTTTTCATGAAGAATGGGAGATGATTAACCCCATTGGAACATTCTTTCATCCAGTCTATCATCCTCAGAAATATGGCCTACTTCCAGGATTTGATGCGCTGAGTTTTGTGTGCAGATACATTAAAATTATTTTTTATGAATCAGCACCTGACTATGAAGAAGAAAATAGAAGACTGAGGTTCAAGATACAGAAGCTAGAGAAAGCCAATGCTGAGCTTCTTGCCAAACAAGAACAGACTCTGGCTTTGCACAAGACTGAACTCATAGCTAAGCAAGCTCAGATTCTTCATGAACAGCAAGAGATCAAGAATGCTCAAGAAGATATGAAGTCTGCCCTTCTTTCTCAATTGGACAAAACAAGGGATGATCTCATGTCCTTGCTGAAGGATGCTTTGTTGAAGAAATCTGGCTAGTCTGTGATGTAGCCATGTTTGTTTTTATCTCTGGCAATTTCTATGCTTATCTGAAACTTTTAATGATTATATATCAGTTGTTCCCTGCATGATTTTTCTGAGTTTATACTTCATGATTATCCTTTTGATTTCTGTTGTTGTTATGCTCGGGATTCCCTTTTGACTGATGACAAAAGGGGGAGTACTAAAACTAACAAAAATCTGATTCAAATGTGAAGTGCTACAGGACTCAGGGGGAGCAAAGAAGAACTAATAAGTTCATTATCTGAGGGGGAGTTATTATTAAAAGCTACTTTATTCTCACATACTCCTTTCAGATTTTACAGTTTTAAGATAAATTTTTCATCATTAAAAAGGGGGAGAATGTTGAGTCTCAAAAATATCATAAGAGAGTTTATGATGTTTTAAGACAGCAATATTTCCAAGTTTTAATGATTAACAAATTTACAGTATTTATTTTCACAGACACTTTTAAGTGTTTAATTATCTATCTGTGATTTCAGCAAGCCACAATACGCTTTATAAGTCTTTAAGAAGTGCTTCAAGTCATCTGAGGGAAACAGGCCTTCTGAAGTGGTCAACCTGTCTTAAGCGTTGAAGCTGTCTGAAGAGCCAAGCCTGTCTGAAGTTCGGAAGCCGTCTGAAACTTTAATAATGACGTGGCAACCTTGCTGAAACCTTGCGTGAAGACTTTTCTGAGTCTCTGCTGCTCGTACGTTTTGGAACACATTTATGGCAACAAACACAGAGGCCTTTCCTGGTGCATTTGAATTTCATACACCACTGAGGAAATCTCTGTAAACGCAGCAACGCAGCAATTCCTGAAGCAGCCTTTTTGGCAGATGTAACCTTGTACTGTGTCAGAAATATCAGGATGCTCAGAAGTATGTCTCACACCGGATTGAATAGCATTTAATGCTATCTCTAAACGGTGGTTTTTCAACGGATTAAAGTCTGGGTATAAATACCCCTTATGAAGACCATCATTGCAAAAAAAAAAAAAAGCAACAAGAACAGAGAAGAGCATATAGAAAGAGAGAATCATCGCTGCAAATTTTCTTCAAGAAAATCACTCTGATAAACTTCTTTGTACACTTTATATTTTCATATCCTGAGTATACCTCAGTTTTTAAGCTGTACATTGTAATAGGTTTGAGCTTTAAACTTGTGTAGTTTAAAAGCTTAAACTTCTTTTAACTGTAATTGTGTGGAGCCTGGAGAGACTTGTCTGGAAAAGAATACTTGTGTTGTTGAGCCTGGAGAGGCTTGTCTGGAAAAGAATACTTGTGTTGTTTGAGCCTAGAGAGGCTTGTCTTGGTTGTAGAGCCTGAAGAGGCTTGATAGAAAAGAATACTTGTAATCTTTGTGAAAGATTAAGAGAAAATCCAAGTGCTTGTTGGCATTGGGACTGGAGGTAGCTCACAGTGGTGGTGAGTGAACCAGGATAAATCCTTGGCTAAGTTTTTCTATCCCTTATCTCTTGTCAATTCGTTTATATTAATATCAAGGGTGTTGAAAAGCTATTCTAAATATTTTAAAAGCAAAGAAACCTTTTAAAATATATTTTCAGGAACCATTCAAATACTTCAGACAGCCTCGATAAACCTGTCTGAAACTGTTTATAACTTGTTGTTTTCAAAAAGGCTTTCAAAATACAAAGGAACACTATTCAACCCCCCTTCTAGTGTTTCCCTGTGTTTCTACAAACACATGATCTAATGTTCAAAATTTTTATTAAATAATACAATATACTTTCACATCACACTATTTTATAAACTTGGATATCAGGTGTTAGCATTCTCCAAAATCGGTAAAAATTTATTATTAACATTAATTAGTTATATATTATAAAGTAAAAAAAACCCAAATAGTACAGTATTAAAAATATATATTTTAATTTCTTATATATTATATATATCAATTTTAAAAATATGTATAAGTATATTAGATATTTTAATAAAATTAATATATCTCTATATATAATTATATATGGTATTATTTATTAAATTATTATATATGTGTGTGCGGGTAGGTGGCGGGCTGGGCATCATAGTGCCCGTACCCGCGCCCGTCCCCATGAAAAAATGCGGAACACGCGTCCATACCCGCTTTGCGGGTTTTTACCCTGTCCATTGTAAATAATTTTTGCGGGTACCCATAGGGCTTGAGTTCAATTGACATCCCTATGTGTAATGTTGTATGGGTTAATAAATCAAAAGCAGAAAAATTTTATTGGAAATTACAACTATCACACAGTTAATACATTGATAATATGAAATGTTATATTTTAATTTCCAATAAAATCTTTCCATTTTGATTTATTACACTATTGCACAAGTTAAAAAACCGATTGTTTATTATAAATTACGATATTGATTGCATTATAACATTACATGTTTCACATCTCAATAAAAAATGTTTATATATGAATGCTTAATCAGTACCCTAAAGACACTCGTTAACATTTTCCTAAATGTTAAATAAAAATTAAATGAATCATATATTTTATCTAAGTTATACACATTTATGTTATAAAATTAATCAAATATTTTTCTTTTATAAAAACACTTAAAGGGGCTAAAATTTTTTTGATAATAAATATTAATTAAAATTTAAATCATAAAAATTAAATGAATCATATTTATTTTATCTTAATTATTATTTTTTATTACATGTTATATTTAACAGTATGAATGCGTATATTTATATATATAATATATTTTTTGGACAGATATAATATATATATACATATATATATTGAAAGAGTGAGTGGGGGAGGGGAGGGTCAAGGCTCATGCTTGCTCCCTTATACCCGTCTCTTATTAAAATTGATCTAATGTAAATATATTTATTAAATAAATTAGTTAAGTCAAGTCTAATTAATTGAAATAACAAGGCTTTAAGTTATTTAAAAAGTTTTTATATAGGTAAATATAAATAATATAATTAATAATATGTTATTATATGTATTTTTTGTAATACTTTAAAAGTATTTATTTATTGGCCAATACAAAAGTTTAGATTTATTAACTTATCTAAAAGAATTGTATGTTTACGACTTATTCAAATATTTTATATTTTTTTATATGTTTAAAGATGTCTTCAAGTCAAATCACACAATAAAATATATCTATATCAATTACTAAATTAATAGATCAAAATCAATTAACCTTTCCGTTTGGGGTGGTTTTCAGTTTCCAGTTTTAAACATTTTAAAAATCAAAATCAGTTTTAAGTTTTAAAAATTTTAAAACTAAAAGTCAGTTTTCAGTTTCAGTTTTATGGTTTCCAGATTCACTTTTTTAATATCGATTTTCAATTCTACATATGCATTACAGGAATAATTCTCTCTCCTCTCTCTCCATGTCACATATTTGAAGCAATACCTTTCTTTTTAATTATAGGGATCAATTGTGTGCCACACTTATATTTAGCTTGGGGGTTCTGAATTAGACCCCAACACAGTTTCATCATATAAGCCTTATTCATTTCTCTTGTTTTTTATTGGCCCAAGACCCCCCATTAGTTTAGGAGTACAGATTCTATCCCAGCCAACTAGGTGAACTTTCCTGCAGTTCTCTGTGTCAGCCCAAAGAAATTTGTGACATAGCTGGTCAAGATCCTCATAGATTGAGGCAGGAAGATAAGCTAATTGCATAAGGTATGAAGGAATTGCATTCAGAACTGAATGAGACAAAGTTAGTCTCATAACAAAAGATAAAGTCCTGGTCTTCCAAGTTCACAATCTTTGCTTTGTACGAGAAATAGTGGAGTTGAAACCATCATAACCAGGGGCCTTGAAACCCCCCAGAGAGAAAACAATATTTTTAATTTCTTCATCAGTAATAGGTTTAAGAAGAGATTCCTCTTGATCGGGTAAGAGGCCAGGGAAGCAATTTGATAAACAGAAAGGAACATGATCCCATTATCAAGAAAGAGAGATTTATAAAATTCAGTAGTCATATCTTCTAAAATTTTCTTATATGAAATTATATTTCCATGTTGAGATTCAAGACATTCAATTTTAATTCTTTTACGCCTAGCAATAGTATATCCATCTTAGTATTCTGTTAGTATTCTATTAATGTTTGTTAATTTCAGTTTTACCATTTATTTAGTAATTAGTTAAATAGTTGAGTTGTTTAGTTCTATAAATACTAGTTGTTCGTATTCATTTCTGCATCTTTTCAAATATTATCAAATGAGTTTTCTCAACTCTCTCTTTGGTTACCTTTGGGATGATCCATGGGAGAACAAAATAATATATTTTTTCTTCATAATTGGGGATATATGAGAATTATCCCCCTTGTTTTAGCAGTTCTAATGAGGGTGTATTTGATAGTAGGCATGGTAACGAGGCGAGTTTTGCTCTCACTGTTTTCGTCCCCGTAAAAGTCGAGGCTGGTTCGGGTTTAAAGATAGCGGATATGAAATTATGAAATTCAACCTCATCCCCGCGGGTCCCCGTCAGGTTCGGGGAAACTCGTGGGGATTTCACCTTCTCTATTTAGCATTTTTCTCTCTATTTTTATAACTTAAATACGTGTTTTTACGGAAGTCATATATATATATATATATAATATTCTAATTAAAATAATATGTAAATATAGACATTGATAATCCTAAAAAAAATAAGAAACTTAATAACAATATTATATTTCAAGAAAAATATATAAGTTTACCTTTGTTATTTAACTATTAATATAACTAAAATTATTTAATTAGTCTAATGGGGCGGGTTTGGGGGCGGGTTTTACTTAAACCCAATCAAAGCGGATTTTCCCGTTAAAGTCGGGATGGGACAGTGCGGGTCGGTACACGCAGGTTCAGGTTTTATTGTCATGCCTATTTAATATGGTGAAGAGAAATAGTGAAGAAAGAAATGAAGTTGAGAGAAATATGTGAGAAATATAGAAGAAATTTGGATTGGTTGATATGAGAGAAATATGAATGAAATAAAGTGTAATGATGAATTGTCACTTTATCCTAATTTTCAACCTATTTCATTGTCACCAAGTAGAGGGAGAAAGATGAAGATTGTTTTATTAGAGAGGAAAATTCTAGATACATGAATCTATATCACTCAAGATGAAGATAGTGTTTGACTCCTTAAGAAAAGAAGTTGAAATAAATATAATTTATTAATAAACAATAATAAATATATACCTATATTTTTTATACCTCATTTTTAAGTTTATTTTTCTCTATATCTTTCTTTATCACTCATTATATCTTTCACATTTTTTTCCTCTCTATCTCTTTGCTACTCGGTGGATTCATCCCAATTTAATATATAACAATATTTATTCTTTATCAACTGTTCTTTAAAAAAAGCATTATTTTTTATAATAAAGTTTAAAAAGACATTAACTTATTTAAAAATTACTTTCATCAATTTTGACTGAAAAGTAATTTTAAATTAAAAAATCAAACTATCAATTTATGAAATATTTCTAATTTTATATTTGAAAGCTTTTATTTTTACTTTAGATTTACAATAGCTTAGAAGTCTTAAAAAAACTGGGTGAAACGCTATTCTAATTTTACCTTTAACACCCTGTCCAAATTTCAATCCAACATTCAAAAAATAAAAAAGGAAAAAAATAATGGAACTTATTATAAATGTTTTTAAAAGAAAAAAAAAATGCTTGCCGTCTGGGTTTGGAGCTATATAAGTCACCTGATCCGACCTGATTAGCTGTATGCGCCCTGTTTCTTCCTCAAGAATGATGTTGTCATAAATGTCATTCATTATGATCTTGATGTAATTACTCTGTATGATGCTGATTGTGAACCTTGTTTAAGATAACCTTATCTTCTTTATATATAATAACGCCACAAAAATTGGTTGGAGCCAGAAGCACTCACAACAACTTCAAGGCTGCGCACATCAAATAGACGCATCATGTTTTCAAGAAGACGAATTTTCTCAAAAAAAGTTAATTAATGTGTTTTAATTGAGATAACAAATTTATACAATAAAAACATACAATAACTCATATAATATACTTTTTCTCTTTATATCTCTCCGTCACATTACCATCACATCTCATATTTTCTCTCTATATCTTTCCTTGTTATATGTTGTATGATTGTAGAAGTTTCATTTCTCATTTTAATTTACTTTTATATGATATCATCTTATTCAAACCATAGATTTAATCTTGCTTAATTGAGATTGATTTTGGGTTTTTTGACTAGGAATTCTCACTGACTAAGTTGTGGATTTAATCCCCAGACTGAGAATGGTGTAGTTAGGTAAAACTCTCTAAAGAGTGACGACTCCAGGATTTACAAAGTCCGTCTACAATCATAGTTCACCACTAATTAGTAATTGGCATTAATTTACATTGAAATAATATTTTTCAATGTACAAATCTATTAACATATAAAAATATAATTTATCAAGTTTGACCAAGCTTTAGACCTACTCAAATATAGGTTTTAAGCAAATTATATGAGAGATTTGTTTTTAGAAGATTATCTATTTCTTGAAGAGATGACAACTTAATTTTTCAAGTGATTAAGGATTTATTCTTTTAAGTCAAAAGAGATTTTTAATAAATTAAGAAATATATCTTTCAAGAAAAAAAAATAATTACTTGTTATCAACTAATAATTAAGACATTCCTTTTAACTTTCTTGTAGGAAAAGTATTAATATAAAGTTTTTATTAGTCAGATGCTTTTGACTACATCCTATACATATAATATTAAAATGAAACTTAAATCCTTAGTAGAAGAAGAGGCCTAAAGCATAAAACATGCTTTAGTGACTGTTTCATTAGATCGAGCTTACTGTAACACCTTAACCTTGACTCGTGACCCAACTTTTGGGGTCCAAGAATTCACTAAATGTGTTAACCAAGCTTCATCCACCCCCTAAGGTGGATTATTTCCCGAAGGGAATCTTTCGTGGATCGAACACACGACCTAGGACTTGGTTGGAGATTCCTACAATCCACTACCAATTGTTAAGTTTGGGGCGTTACACTTGCCGAGCAAAAAATATATCTCAGTAGACTATTCAAATGTAAAAAATGACTTATAATATATATCTAATTATTAAATTAAATAAATAATATCATATATATATATTAATTTTAACCAAATATTTAATATATGTCTATATATTTTAAACTAATAATACATATTTTTAAATTAAAAGTATGAAACTGATACATATTTCATATTAAAATTATCACCGGAATAAAACATGAAAACATTTCAGACCGAAATTACAATCAAAATAGGTTAGTAGAACCCTAATTATCTCTCCCAGAGTCGCTCTTTCTGTAGATGCATATACTTGTAGATATATTATATGCAAGTTTTGAAGATGCCAATGGAAAGAAAATGAGTTCACAAGATTGACAAAAAGAATTTGGCAAAAGAAAGAGAAAGAGCAAGGAGCAAGGTCAATGCAAGATCAAGACTACAAGTGATGTTAGATAAGTATTAGTCTAGTTAGATAAAGTGTTAAAAGAATTCTAGACTTTGCAAGTAATTTGGCCTTTAAAATAAAGTTTATGCAAAAATGTTTTATGAACCAAAATTAAGTTCAAAATAAATATGTTGAACTGGTAATCGATTACCAGTTGGATTGTATTCGATTACCAGCGAGCATTCAATTTCAGAAACAAAATTTTGGTTCCGGTAATCGATTATCAGATGTTGTAATCGATTACCAGAGAGCAAAAAGTTCAAAATTCAAATTTAAAGACACAACGGTTCAAAAGTTGAAGTGTGTAATCGATTACAACATATTGGTAATCGATTACCAACGAGATTTTTCTAAAAATTATGAAGAGACATAATTCCTTATCAAAAGATACAAAGCTTCAATTGTTCTATTATAAATATGTGTCTTCATTTCGAAAAATCAGCAGATTACAATGTGAAATAACAAAAGGTGAGAAATCTCTTTAAGAATCGTTTTGGCCAAATACTTGCAAATTATTAAGGATTCTTATAGGAACTTCAAGTTGTATCATCTACTCTAAAAGAGAGTTCATCAGTGTACAAACAATTATTCTTATATTGTGTGGTTAAAGAGAGGGTGCCTCTCGTGGATTGTGGGTGAAACTCAACACAAGGGAAGGGGTTCCAAGGTGTGTGAGTGTTCATCTTTTGTAAAGGATTTTACAAGAATAGTGGAAATCTCAAGTGGGTGACTTGAGGATTGGACGTAGGCAAGGGTTGGCTGAACCAGTATAAATTGAGTTTGTATTTCTTCTTCCCTTAACTTTTACTTAGTTATTGTGATTGCTAATTAATTATATATTGAGAAATTAGTAGTTTGCATTCATATTTTATCAAAAGAGAATTATTGTGAGTATAGTAAAATATAGAAGAAGTAAGTGAGCGAAAAGGAGATAATTTTGTATAACTTAATTCACCCCCCTCTTAAGTTATTTGAGGCCGCTTGTCTAACACTTTCCTGCAACTGCCTTCCATTTCTCCCTTCGTGCGCGACACTAGGGATGAAGTCCATGTTTATAAAATAGTTTGATGTGGATGTATTAAATTGTTATGTTATGTTGGTGATATTAAAGTGTCATGAAGTCCAAGTTTATTAAATTGTTTTGTGGAAGTATTAAATTGTTATGAAGTTCATGTTTATTAAACTATTATGTTGGTGCGTGGTGATATTTAAAAATTATATTTGGATGAAGAATTCTACTCGCTTGAGCGAATATTTCTTCGCTCAATCGAAAGTTACTTATCCAACAATTGAAAGGAATGAAACAAAGGAATCAGACGGAGGAGATACACATTTTTTCACAGAGAAAAAGGAGAGAACATAGAAATGAAAGGAGAAACTCATTCGAAGAATCTGATTGAAACCTTTTTGGTTCAATGGCTACCATGAGTAGCTAAATCTTCTATTTGGGATCGAATATAATCTTTGAACTCTAATGTATTCTGGTGATCTATATATATAGTTATTCATTTCTATAGACGTTCGTGATTTCATTATATTCTTAATGCTTTAATGTATATGATTAGTAGCCCCTCGATTTAAAATCTAAGTTTTGACGGGAAAACATTTCTTAGAATTTGGAATGAGATTACTCGGTGTGTTATAATTCTAGGAATAGATTTCAATATATCGATTGCTTTTAACACTTGTTCTTAATGCTTGAACATTTGTTGAATATTTGAGGAATCAAAATTTAAGGAATGTTCTTAGGAACCTTGTATTCGAGGAATCGATATAAGGTATATCAGTGTGTTACATCTACATCTATAGTATAGGATTCTATATATTGATTAATTGGAATAAGGACGAGGGAGAACGAGGAAATTCAATCACATTTTATTTAACCGAATCTTATCCACCTCTTTGTTGTAATTATTTTATGCTTAAGTTATACCAACAATCTTTTTATCAAAATGGAACATGATCAACAAACATTTCTTTATAAATATAATCGGTAAGTTTTTATAATTGAGGAATAGATAGAAAATTTACTAGTTCCCTATGGAAATGACAACCCCACTCACTACTAAAGTATAATTGATTTTTGGTACGGTTGCAAAAAACTCAACATATATACCAACGAATTTTAATTTTATGGACCTCTTGTATGATCTCTTGGATAAATTCAACTTTGAACCTCCTCCTACGAGTATATATGAGGCCTTTCAATTCATTTGTGCATAGTTTTTTTCTTTGTATTAATTATAATTTATTTCATAAAAAATATATATAACTAAGCTTAACTAATAAACTTCACACACAAAATATAAACTGCGTTGAAACAAAACAAAATTTACACAAAGTACAACATATCCAACATAATACAACATCACAAAACCATTCATCAATTGATCAGTCAACACAGGGCATAGATGCTCTCTCTCACTAAAGGGCACCGTAGTTGTCACTTATAAAAAAACCCTAGCCATAAAAATGAATGAGTGTCGAGTCAATGTGATAACTCAAATTAAGCATCATTCTTAAATCATAACTAAATCAGGAGAGGAAGAGCTCAATGGGCAAAATCCTCATCAATACCACCCCTAAATCCATGTTTAATCGAGATCAATCGACAGGTTTGATCAAACCCCCAGGTCGGTAAGATCGTTGCTTTAGACCCCAAAAAATATCGTTATTTTAGTCCCTAAAAGCTATTTACTATTCATATTTTAAAAAAACTTAATAATTATTTAGTAAATAATATTAAATTATTAAGGGTGATTAAGTTCTTTTCCTAAAAAATGGACTTAATTTTATTATGACATTCTATCTTCTAATAAATAATAATTATTAATAATTGATTTTAAACATTATTCTCATCATATACTTTATTTCTTTTTTTGGTGACTTTTCTTCTTCGTATGTGGTATACTGTTTATTGCTTATTATCTCTTACTCTTCTTAGTCTCTCTCTCTCTTTTAATAAGAGAATGGAACCAACATTTTTTTGTCTTTTGGAAAAAAAAACCTCCAAATCGTGTTATGTGATTAGCAATTTGATGAAATCATCGATAATAAAATTGTAAAATCTCCTAAAAAAGTAATTCGAGATTGATTTTTTTAACACATTATAGACCACGTAATTACTTTACCTTAAAATAGATTTGAACAATTTAAACCGTACAAAAAATATTTTTGGTTTTTGTTTAGTGATGATGAGAAATCAAAGTCACTAAACAATGAGAATTTAAAAGAAAAAACTTTAAAACATAATGATAACTCTAATATTAATGGGTTAGATTTATTTTTATAATTAAATCTTTTAAAAAATTACACAAGTAAAAAATCATCGATATACTTATCTATGCAAACAGAATTTATTCTTTTTGAAATGCATATTGTTTATAGAATAAACATATAGAATAAACAATATGGGTGCAGCGCAAAGTAGTGATTTTAGAGGATACAGTTTTCAACCAAAATAAAAACAGACTAATGCTTATCGGTGTTCAAGACCCGGTCTATACCTTTGATCTGTCCCAATCCGTCCTATTCGGACCGGGTATGTTCCTGTCTTACAAGAAAGAATAAAACCAAATCGGGTCTCATTTTTTGACCCGACATCGGGTTGAGGACGGGTTCAGGTTCACCTTCGGGTTACCCGACCCGTTCTTCATATACAAATATAATATTTATTACTTATGATTTTCTATTATGTAAAGTCCTAACTTTATTTTTTTCATTTTAAAAAGGGTTTTTGAGTCTAAGTTTCCTTTATTTACCTTTAAAAATACATTATATATATAAAATTATATAGTGATATAATGTTATTCTTGGTTTAGTAATGTCCCAAACTTTAAAAAAGTAAAAAATATTGCATACATTAAGAGATATTCTATTGTATGCAATATATTTATTAATTGTATAAACTATTTTCTTTTCAACATTGTTATGATCATTTCATGATTATATTTAGCTTATATATCGGGCCAACCCGGTCTTGTCATACTCAGACCCGGTCTTACCTAGACTCGCATATTATCGGGTCTCTTCGAATCTATGGATGAATTCAGATCTATAGAATTGGCCCGGTAAAAAATTAGGACCGGATTAGGGACAGGTAAAACCCGTCCCGACCCATCCCACTAAAACCCCTACTAATGCTGCAGTGCACAGTAATAACCGAGACCTTCGCCGGGCTCATTTCTGATCTATCACTAGCTTTCACCATGTGAGTATGTGACCCTAGAGACAATCTCTCTCTCCCTCTCCGTCTTTGTTCCACTTTTCCTTTTTCTATTAAAATGTCCATTCAATAATTAGGGAATAATCGAAATTCGGAATACAACTAGACCCTGTAAGAAAATAATAATAAAAGCCATAGCGATTTTCCTTTGAACCATATTAAATTAATCAAGACCCCACTTTTAGGAAATGAAAAATAGAAAACCCCCATTTGTTTATTCTGGGTGCAAAAACGAAGTGCTAACAAAACTCACACCTTTCCCCCTCCTGTCCCTGTTTCTTCGTCTCCACTTCTCGCCACACCACAACAAGCAAAGAAAGCACCCCATCAACTACCTTTCTCCTTCGATTTTTAAATTAAATGAAATGGCGGAGCAGAAAAGACCCTCAAAGAACAGGGGGTACTATGTTAGAATGAAGCTCCTTCACAAACATGGCAGAACTCAGCAAGAGAAGAGCTGCTTCTACAGATACTACAAATGGGTCCTTTGGCTTTCTTTATCCCTCTATTTCTTTACTTCTTACCTCATCAGCAACAACCACCACCACCATCACCCCACACCAGACAAAACTACAACCCATGTCTCAAGAGCACTTTCTGAATCCTCATCTACCAACACCACAGCTCCACAACAAGCTCGAAACACTCTAGGAGGTGCAAAAGCAAAAAAACTCATCACTCATCACTCACCACCACCACCACCTTTTTTTTTTATTTTACATTTTTATTGATGGATTTTTTTGTTCAACCATTACAGGGTCGTTGAAGAACATGAAGGTTTTCGTTTACGATCTTCCTCCGAAATACAACACTGATTGGCTTGTGAACGAGAGGTGCAGCAGACATTTGTTTGCTTCTGAGGTTGCCATTCACAGAGCTCTGTTGACCAGTGAGGTGCGAACGTTTGACCCTTACGAAGCTGATTTCTTCTTCGTTCCCGTTTACGTTTCTTGCAACTTCAGCACCGTTAATGGCTTCCCGGCGATCGGTCACGCGCGCTCTCTAATCGCCTCAGCAGTGAAACTCTTCTCCTCTGAATACCCATTCTGGAACCGTAGCAGAGGTTCGGACCATGTCTTCGTCGCTTCCCATGACTTCGGCTCTTGTTTCCACACCCTGGTATGTGAAAACACCACATCTTCTAGCGCAGAGCACGAGAACTTTTTCACGTTATGCATTTTTTTCTTTTTTTTTTTGGTTTTTGTCTCGGAAGCGTTCGTTTCTCTTCCGTTGCTTTCACAGATTCGGTTCTTGGAATAATCTTGTTTTTTTGTTTGGGGTTTGAAGGAGGACGTGGCGATGGCAGATGGTGTGCCAGAGATCATGAAGAACTCGATTGTGTTGCAAACCTTTGGCGTTATGTACAATCATCCGTGCCAGCAAGTTGAGCATGTGGTGATTCCGCCGTATGTTTCGCCGGAGAGTGTAAGGAACACGATTGAGAATTTTCCGGCAAACGGACGGCGAGATATTTGGGTTTTCTTCCGGGGGAAAATGGAGGTCCATCCTAAGAACGTTAGTGGGCGGTTTTACAGCAAGTAATTAAATCAACGCTTAAGTTTAATTTAATCTCTATTAAAAAACATAATCATGCTTTTATTTTATTTATTTACCATTTTTTAATGAATTTACTGTTTTGACCTTGAAGGAAAGTGCGGACGGAGATATGGCGGAAGTTCAACGGTGACCGGAGGTTTTACCTGCGGAGGCATAGGTTTGCCGGTTACCAGTCAGAGATTGCGCGTTCCGTGTTCTGTCTATGCCCTCTGGGGTGGGCCCCGTGGAGTCCAAGGCTGGTTGAATCGGTTGCTTTGGGCTGTGTGCCGGTTGTCATTGCGGATAGTATCCGGTTGCCGTTTCTCTCCGCCGTGCGGTGGTCGGAGATATCGGTGACGGTGGCGGAGAGGGACGTGGGGAGGCTGGCGGAGATACTTGAACACGTGGCGGCGACCAACCTCCTACGTGCTTTGAGCGAAAAGCTGGATAGGTCTTATAGGGGATCCAGGGTTTCACGCCAATTGGATTTTGACACGTGATGGGTTTGAACTGGGGCGCCAAGTTGGTTACTTCACAGCGTGGGTTTTGAGCAGTGACCAAATACACGTACAACACCACCCTGTTTTTGTTGCGTTGCATGGACAATAATAATAAATGAATAATAAGAATTAGTGGAGGACAGCTGGAATTTCTTCAGAGAGATGGAATTTTATAGGTGATGCTGGGCCCAGTGGAGCAGATTAGATTAAAGATTTTCTTCGAGTATATTAATGGTGACGTGGTGTTGGTCTGGATGACTTGGCTAGCATTGATTCGACGGTTATGCGGTTTGGAAAAAGGGAAATGAATTCTCTTCTTCTTAGCTGGAAACGTGAACTGAATAGTGGTGGATACTGAACAGAAATATCTTTTGATAATCATGCAATAAGGAAGCTATATTTTGTAAAATCATTTTTGCTGTAAATAAATATGATAAAGAGAGATACACAAATTTCAATATTCTAGTTTTGGTGTTGCACTTTGTTGAGTATTTTAACTCGAAACTGGGTAAAGGTTGTGTCAGTTGGCTGGCAAAAGGTGTGGAAAAACGTAGAGGAAGAGGAAAATGGGGGAAAGGGTAGAGAGTTTTTGCAGTTTGGTCAGTGAAATGATTAATGAGAATGGAGATGGATGGAGGAAGGTGAGGACAGTGGGGTGCTGGTGTGTCAGAACTTTTATAATGGTTAGTTTAATTTTGAATTTTTGCAAGGTAATGTTAATGTGGGGTGTCAGTGGTCACGGATACTGTATGGGTGTCAAAATCAACGCACGGAGAAATGGAACCATGGGATGAACGTAGTTTGAATCGCAGCTGAGGAATCATTCATATCTCCCTGTTTTTTTTACTGTCCCTCTTGTTTGTCCTGTGTCAAGTGGTGCTAAAACAGTAGGACTACTCTCTCAAGAACCTAACCGGATTTACATATTTCATTTTGATTAAAATCACATCTATGATGAGGATTTGATAGTAATTAAATAGGCATATTCACGTTTACAATGAAGTTTTAATAGAAAGAAATCAAATATGATATTAAAAACATGTTTGGCTACACTTTTTAAGAATTAAGGCTTAATTGCACTTTTGGTCCCCCTATTATTATCAATCCGCGATTTTGGTCCCCCTATTATTCCAAATTCACGATATAGTTCAAAATCTTGGTCCCCCTATTTTCACAATCTATGTGTTAGAGGGACCAAAATCGCGAAAAAAAAAAGTAGGGGACCAAAATCGCGGATTGATGATAATAAGGGGACAAAAAATACAATTAAGCCAAGAATTAATTTTGATAGTAAACGTGAGTTATGAATATGATAAATTATAATATTTGTGTTGTTAAAAAATTTATATGAATTTTACTATAATATTTTTTAAAGAAAAAATTCAAAATAGAAATCAAGATCAATATCTATTATAAAAGATCAACTTCATTCTTAACTTAAATTTGCAAATGTTCATACAATCACATACTTACTCGAGAATAGTGACACTGATGGGGCCATATGGCCCTGTACATATAATATAGAGAAGTAATAATTTTATATCCATATATAGTTATAATTTGTTAATTATGCTATGCAATGCAACTTCATTAGGTAATGTTTGCTTAATACTAGTAGTCCGTTTGGTTTACAGTTGGGTAGAATTGATTCCAGAAATGAATGGTTGAGATGGATGATGCACGCTTTATGAAGCACGTTGGACGAAAGTGATTTAAAATTAATTCTGCAGAATTGATTCTGGCTAGTTAAAAATTTAAACCAAACCGGCACTAAATAGTAAATAGTTTATCATGCATGGGCCTCATACCCTATAAAATTGATGTATCATAATAAAGTACTACTGTAAGAATAATTCTATATCCTCCTACTTCATTCTCCTACAAATCCTCCTAATACTATATAAAGTAAGAATAAAGTGCTTTCTCTTCTTTTGAGATTTTAAATTCATTTACTTTTTATTTAATACTTACTTTATATAGTATTAGGAGGGTTTTTAGGAGTATTTTTTTAGGAGGATATAGCATTTCTGCTCCTAGAAAACAAACTTCATCACAAGTGGTACGATTTTTAAAGACAACGCTGCACAACATCCAATGGTGAAAGTCTTGCTCCCGTTAGCCGTTAGCCGTTAGCGAATGTATTAATGGAATTATGAGGAGAAAAATTGTAAGGAAGAAAATACGAGAAATGTATTATTTTATTTTGCTAAATCTTGGAGAGAAAAACTAGAAAAAAGAATTAATGAAAAATTATAATATTTTTTTTTCTTTTAATGGAGAGAAAATGTGACTTTTAAAAATATAATTCACACTTAATTATATTCATTTACTTATTGTTCTTATCCCATATAATGTACTTTCCCACAATTTTATCAAGAATAAAAGAGATTATATTAATTTGTTTTTCTCTTCCATCTTTTTCATTCACAAGGCTAGCCATTGCACCCTTAAAAGTAGGGATGGGCTTCGATCGAACTTGGTCGGATTCGGGCTACAAAAGCCCAATCTGCATCAAACCGTAGCTAAAAAATTTTGGACCGCTTTCGTCCATTTTGAGCCTTCGGGTTAATCAGGCTCGGGTTATGCGGGTAAACGGATAATTCGGGTGGATTGTCTCGGTTTGGGTCATTTTTGGTCTAATTCATTTTTTGGGTCTCTTTTTACTGTTTTTTTTCATTTCATCTTTTGGGACTTGATTGACTTAATAAGCCTTTTTATTTGTTTCGATCATAAACAAAACCTTTTTATTTGTTCCTTATTTTAGAGTTCTGCACCGCTTGTTGAAAACAGAGTTCTGCACTGCTTGATGAAAGTTCAATGGAGATGACAAATTCAAATTATAAAAGAATCGTAATAGATCAGAGCTTAATAAAAAAATATACAAGAGAATAGGTAAGAAAATAAAATCAAGATAAATAAGATAAAAATTTTAAATCACAAAACTAACAAACACAATAGGAAATAAATAGGTTCGAACTTTAGATCTAAATATCTTATGAAAGTTACATCACAGATCTTGAGCAAAAAAAAGATAATAAAATAAATAAAAAATAAAACAAAAAAATAAAAAAAACTATTCAAACCACAAACTAAAACATAACATATAAGATATTTCAAGCGATTCTGGCGTCTTTGTCATTGTATGTCCCTCGCGTATTCTGTTCTGGCCTGTGGCAGTTCGGCCACCAATGGAATTGATGTCGTCGACATAGAAGGGCCAACGATGGCGGTGCACGGTGGCTGGATCTGCAACTGCATGCATAGATATGAATCTATGGCATAAAAGGACGGTGTTGTGAGACCAAAATAGGGAGGAAACTAAAGATAGGATGAGGGAGAGAACGGTGGAGGTGAACTCAAAGAAGAGTGGGGGAGTGGAGGTTTGAACAGCTTCATACTGAGATAGTTAGAGAAAGTAGAGGATGGGTAACGGTGGAGGAGCATAGGTTTGGAATGGAGGTGGAGAGAATCTTGAGTGGATGGAGGCGCTAGGGTTAAGAATGTGTGTGTGATATACTAAAGTTAATGGGCTTGGTTTGGTTAATAAGTGCTGAGAAGATTACGCCTACCAAGCGCATCCTATCATTTTATTATCCCTCATCATTTAGTCGGACGGGTTCAGTTAGTGCAGTATTTTTTTTCTCCCATCCGAGGCCGACCACTTAAACCCGTGTGAGCCCATTTTTGAACCCACGCTAATTCGTTCATCCGGATATACCCGACCATTGCCTTTCAAATAAGGCGGGTTATTCGGATTCCGTACCGTTCGGAACATTATGCCCACCCCTACTTAAAAGCAATGACTTTAGCCCCAAAGTTTTTTTTTATTTATTATTATTCTTTTTTTAAAAAATTAAAAAAAACATTATTACATAGTGAACAATTAGTAGTAGGAATAAAATATTTTCTTTCGAAGAATAGGCTCCTCAACTTACTATAATTCTCCCAACTAGTAACTATATTATTTAGATTTAATAACAATTTTAGCTCCTCTAATTTAAATATTTAAGAGTTTATGATAAATTTGAAACATAAAAGATTTGTTTGATTACATTTTTTAAAAACTATTTTTTAAATAAAAAACTTGTTTAAGTAGGTGTTTTGTCTTTGTTTATTTTAAAATTCGGTTTTGAAAAAATAACAACATATAATTGTTTTTGTTTTCATTTTTATTACTCAATTTTTTTGTACTTGTTTGTCACTGTTTAGCACCTTACATCATATTGTCATTTGATACCCTCCATCACTATTATGGTCATTCGACACCTTACATCATTGTTGTCACCACCCAACACCCTCAATCACTACCTAACAACATTCACCAATGATGTTATCGCTTGACACCCTCCATGGTCCTTGGCACATGCCACTCCCTATTGTCACCACTATTGAACAACCTTCATCATCACTGTCATTGTCGTCGTTGCCATCTTCATCGCTCAACACCCTATACACCTATCATTGTTGACCAACATCCTCCACCAACGCCGTTGTCGATGACAACCTCTATTGTCGTTGTTAGAAGTGCAAAATGAGTCTAATCTAGTGAGCCAACCCGACTCATTGGTGGGTTGGGTTTGGAAAAATTACAACTCACATTTCCTCGAGCAATCTGTCTAGATTCACTTAACCTAAAGTCAAAGTGGGTCTGGGACGAATTGAGCTAGGCCAAGCCATTTTTAAATTGAAATTTTAAAAAAGTTGGGCTTATAAACCCTCAAATAGGGGTCACACTCACACATCAACTCCCTTCACACACTCTTTTCCCCACCCCCACCAACCAGCCAATAGACTCTCTCTACGGTCACTGGAGGCCTTCTTCTCCTTGTTTTGCGGCCTCCCCGTTCTCACTGTGCTCTCACTATCGTGCGACGATGAGCTCCCTAGAGTGCAACGTTTCTCCAGTAACAACATGCTTATCTCCACGTGACAACGTTCTTTTCTCCAGCAAAGCTCCGCACAAGTGCAACTTTATTCCTTTATATTCATCGACATCACTCCGTTCATTTGGCAATGAGATCGCCTGCTCATCTAGAGATAAGCGGCAGGTTCTGTTCATTAGCATCATTCTGTCCGATATGCTGATAGGAGATCCTTTGATAAGAAATCATAAGCTTGTTTGATCTAATTAGTTTCACTGGTTCCTATTATGTTTGTACTTCAATTTTTATGAACTATTTGTGATGCTAATATTATATATGAACAATTGTTCTTGCCTAATGGATTATAGTGTTTCTGTTTTTTTTTATAATTTTTCAATTTTTTTTTTCAAAAATAGGTGAGCCAACTTGTTTAACCCATTAACCCATGGTAGGTTGAGTCAGGTTGGTATTATTGTAGCTCACAAAAAAGTGAGCCCACCCGACTCGACTCACTTTTTGATCAACTCGTGGTAAGCTAACACGAGTTCGGGTTGGCTTTGACAACTCTAGTCGTAGTCAAATACCTCTCACCACAATTGTGGTCGCCTAGCACCTTCCAACAATGATGTCATTGCTTGACACTCCTCCATTGTCACGGTTGTTGTCACATGACACCATTCATCACAATAATTATTCCATTGCTTGACACCCTTTCACCAATGTCGTCGTTTCTCGACACCCTTCGCCAATGATTGAGTTGCTTAACACCTTCTATCGCCACTATCACCACTGTGAGACACCATCTGCTTTAAAAACATGTTCTCTAAACATATTTGCCATTTTTTGTTTTCTCACCTCAAACTATATTCAAATTAATATTACCAAACATTTTTTCTTGTTTTGTTTTGAATAATAATTTTTCTAAATTGTTTTACAAAATAGTTTTTGAAAACAAAAAAAAAGAACACAATTAAACAAATCCAAGATAATTTTAACGGTTCAAAAGTAAAGAAGTGGTAGAAATTCGATAAAATTTGAAGGATTTTGTAAGATGTGGGGGTTAGGGTTTAAAGACAAAAAAATTGCGATTGTTTTATTTTAAGTGAAATTTAATGTTTTGATTGGTATGTTCCGAGCTTAAGAATGTTTAAAACGATGTAATCAATTCAATTCAATTTTTGAAGATGTTTTGTAGAAAGTGAGAATTCGAAAAGTTTATGTAGATGACAATTGACAGATGAACTATATTTCCTTAATTTAGAAACTAAAGAGATTGGATTTACTTGAAAACACTTGAAAATTCAAATTTGCACATGGTAAAAAGTAGAGGGATAAAACTGCAATTAAGCTTGTTATTTATCTAATTGCTTGATCTTTTCTATCTTAATAATAATCACATTATTTCTCCCATGGTTATTATTGCACTTTATTCGCTAAAAAGCACTCCTCATTTTTGGAGGAATCAATGGTAATTATTACTTGTTGAAATTGGTTTTTACAATTTTATCCTTAAAATTTACCATAATTAATTACTAAATTTAAAGTTATGGTTTCGTAATTAGTGATGACCTTAGCTAATTTCACCAAACAGTTTCAATTCAATCAGCTAGCTTTCCAGCTTTCAGTTTTTATATTTCAGCTAATTTTTCATATTTCTATTAGCATTTCAGCTCTCAGCTAGCTTAATCGCTAATTTTCCCAAAAACACCATAGTAAACTCTATCCCACAACCACATGCAACCATGTGGCTTCTCTTGTTTTCATTCTTATTTTTTGATTATGAATTGAATCCCTAATTTTTTTGAATTTTTTTAAAATAAATGTCAAAAAATTGAAAGTTAAATGTGTAATATTTTATATGTGCATATTTTACTTAAATTAAACTTTTACACACATACAAATATTTATATACTAAATATTAATTTAAATTTATGAAATTTAAATTGAAAAAAAATCACATATTGCGCGGGGTAACAAACTTATTACTTAATAGTGTAATGTTGAATTTGATTAATATTATATATAAATATTAAATTTGATTTTTTTTTCAAATACATAAATTACTTATACAATAATGTTAAAATTTTTAATATCTACTATTTTCACAAATTTTTCAGAACTAAAAATAATAAAATCTAAATTAAGATTAATAGTGTCTTAATAAAGAGTAGTTTATTATAAATTGAAAAAATATTAAATAAAATTAATTATGATAAATTAATAAATAAATTAATACCTCAGATTTAAAAAGAAAAACTTCAAATAAAAATTTTAATGATTTTAATAAAATATTTTATTTAATTTAGGGTGCTGTTTAAAATACACCCTTAGAATTTAGGGTGTATGTTGCACCCCTCCCGAAAACCGGCCACAACCGGTTATTTTGGTAAAAAAATGTGATTTAAAAAATATCCTAAATTAAGAAATTGCAAGTGGATACATTGTCTCCATCTCTTGACTCTGTCTCGCCCAGATTTCCAATCCCTTCCTTGACAAGCTGAACAAGAATTGATAAAAAAAGTTGAACAAGAATTCGGCTTCGATCATGATATTGGTCACTATTTCTTGTGAAGTTGTTTTATGGTCTCTAACATCAAAGCGTGCATTACAAGGTTTCACGTGAAGAAGGTGACAAGATAAAACTGCAACTTTTGCTTCTTTTTTTAATATCTCTCTTCATCGTAGCCATTTAAGTTCTTGTTAATTCGAGATTTACTTTTTTTAATGTCCCATTTTTTCTTTGGTTTTGTTTTGATAAACCCTGTTTGGGTTTTGTCCCCACGAGCATTTCATGGGGGGGGGGTAAAAACTCGTATAAAAGGTTTGAGATTTTCCTTACGCATTGTTTGATGAAGTAGAAATTAGGGGAGAGAGAAGAGAAGTAGAGGGAGGAGAAATGGTTTTGTCCCCATGAGCATTTCATGGGGGGGTAAAAACTCGTATAAAAGGTTTGAGATTTTCCTTACGCATTGTTTGATGAAGTAGAAATTAGGAGAGAGGGAAGAGAAATTGAGGGAGGAGAAATGGTTTTTTAGTTTGGTAGAGGAGAAGAGTGTGAAGACAGAATTTGACAGAAAGTAGGTCCCACAGCTAAAATTTTCTTTGCTGATCTGGAGAGAAATTGGGAAGGTGGAAGAGAAATGTTGCTGTCACTGTGTAGATTGAAGAGAGAATGCTTACGAATTATTTGTGTTGTGCATATTTACCTTTTTCCATGATTTGGTCATTGTCTGGACAATTTCCAGCCGTGGATGCATTACCCATTAAAGGGAAATTTAGTATTTATATATTATAATTTAATTTATCTATTTTCTATTTTTCTTATACCAAATAAAAATACCATTTCTCTCCCCTATGTTTCATCTCTGTTTCTTTTTTACCAAACAACTCAATTTCTTTTATATTTCTCACTTATTTCTTACCACATCATTTCTCTCTTTCTTATTTCTCTCTATTCTATTTCTCTCTATCTTACCAAACAAAATGTTAAAGAGATTTCATATTATTGAAATTAGTTCTCTCAATAAAAATTGGGAAATTCATGTTAGTTTTTGAATAATGAACATAAGCCTTACAATTGAACTTGAATTTGATGCACAAACTCAAGCATTTCATAGAGCTTCCCTGATGCAACTTCAGGTAGATACAAAAAAAAGGGCTTGGAAAAGGTTGAGTCGTTGAGGCATGGAAACTCTTATCTTGATGACATTGTTAAACACGCTAAAGCTTTACAAGTTGATTTCTCAATTTTATTTCTTTTTCTTTTGAATCTAGGAACTTTGATTCTTTGCCAGATGTTGTTGTTGCTGCTATAAGTCCTCTTATGTATATGGGGACCCAGTGTCCGCTTACAGAATTGCCAACAAATTTTTCTAGTTTGTTCGCATTCTTGATAAGTGGATTCACCTTCAAACAAAAAAGAAGGACTGAGTTGCAATATAATAAAAATCCTGCAATAAACGAGAAACCGAATATTCATCTATCAATCATGACCTCATATTTAAAAAACATTAGATCCGACGACTTTCATTAACGGGTGCAAGTTACACTCCTCTTTGCAGGGGTGTATATTAAATGCTACCTTAATTTAGAAGGACATGTTTTAAAGTTCACTTTAGCCTTAGTATACATTGGGCTCACCATGTTTATAGCCAAACAAGTGGCAAGAGACTTTTACTTTTTTATTTTATTTTATTTTATAGCCATTCAAACAGTATAGAAATTTCATTTATTTTCTCTTAACCAGAAGTGAAAGTAAAAAATTTACACTAACCTTTTATGTTTTATTTTTGTGTAATAAACATAGCATTACTTCTTCTGCATAAAATGAAAATAGGTAGGTATATTTTTTTTAAAAAAAACAGTTTAAATATGATTAATTTATTTAATATAGGTTCTTAAGAGCTATTTATATTTTTGTAAAAAAATGTTTTTCTTCCCTATAGTTTTGGTCAACTTTGATCTTCGTCCCTATATTTTAAATCGTTTATTTTTTGTCTCTGAACTTTCTAAACCCCCAATCCATGGTCATTGGCCGTTAATGAGATCTGTTAACCTAATGAGCTGGGTAACAAAAGTTACATGTTAGCCTCAATAGTAGGCCCCAAATAGTTGACTCATCTAATTAATCTTTTTTTATTAATTTTTTAATTATTAAAATAACCATAACTATGAAATTAGGTTTTTTATCGGGTAAAATTACTTAGGTGAAAACCCTAATTTAGTAATTATATTTATTTAATAATTAAAAATTAATAAAAAAGTTAATTAGATGATCTGTGAGTTATTTGGAACTCACTATTGAGGCTGACATGTAACTTTTGTTAGCTAGCTAGCTCATCAAGTTAACCGATCTCACTAACGGGCAAGGACCACAGTTTGGGAGTATAAAAAGCTTAGGAACAAGAAATACAGGATTTAAAGTACAGGGACAAAGATTAAAATTGATCGAAACTATAGGGACGAAAAACATATTTTTCCTTTATTTTTTTTGACACATTATAAAAGTTTGTTCATGGATATTTATTATATAATGTATTTAAATTAGTCAATAAAATAACAATATGTGCTTAAATAATATAACTTGTTAATTAAGTTTGAAAGGATTTTTAAATAGTTTGAAATTTACTCTTTTTATTAAGTTATGCTTTTCAAAAACCAAACCTAACTTGTTCAATAAATAAATCAAACCTAACGTGGGTTAGGCATAGGCCAATTACAGATCCCTTCACATATTCTCACTTTTACTTTCTGTTTACCCTGATTTTTGGTAAACAAAAATTATCTTAAAAACAATCTGGGGACAAGATAAAAATCCCCTTAACGGTTTTTTTAGGGGTATTTTTACTTGAAATTTCAAAGGAGAATGAGATGAAGAAGAAGAAATATAAAAAGAGATGCAGAAAAATAAAAGATATGAATTTAAAAGAGTAAGGAGAAGACCTTTCATGAATTAAAATGGAGAGATCACACACTTTCGATCTCGTTTTCCAGTAGTTGTTGATGGATGAACGTGTTAGGCTTGTAGAGATTTTCAGCAAATGATCCAACCCGTTTTTACATTGTACAAAAACCTATTTATAGACAATATTCCCAACTACTAATCTATACAACTTTGTCATCCAGTGGACAGATGTCAATTATACATTTAAACATATTTATTTAATAAAAACTATCTAAACTATTGGTAACTTCCAATAACTTCCCCTTAGTAACTTCTCATAACCACTTTAAGACTCTCCATGCTCTTGATTCATCTTCAATCTTCAAATCTTGCACTTAAAATGTCTCATAGGGAAAATAAAATTATTTTGATATCTAATCGAAATAATTATGGTGTTAACACTTCCAAATGTATTTTGATAGCAAAAAGTATGTTAGATGAAAAAAATGATATAAATGGCATCCATGTTATTCAGAAGACTAAAACCCTTATGCTAGAAAAGCGCAATACAATCTTTGATAAGTACATAATAAACTTTCTCGCTCGAGTTAATTTTCATTCTATCATTGTCTTTGCATTTCAATAAAAGTTGTTGGGTAAGAACGACCAATTGAAAGCTTAAAAGAAAAATAATCAAAGAACACGAAGAGAGAAAAGGAAATATGTAAGAGAAAAAAACGTTTCTCTTATTTCAGACAATCAGCTTCAGATAGGTTACACCTTCAGTAGGTACTTCAGATGGTTCTCAGCAAATCGTTCTCACTTATTCTCTACCTTTTCCTATACAACAAGATACTATATATAGGCAGCTTAGAGAGCAATTATTAACTAACCTAACTGAAATAACAACCTAACAGAATAACAAACTCATTCCTAAGTCATAACTAACAATCTCCACCTTGACTTTGGAATGACATCATTCAGACGAAGCCCACCAAGTTTAAGCATCTCTCAAACTTGCATCTTGGTAGTGTTTTGGTCAACATATCAGCAGGATTATCTTCAGAAGCAATCTTCACAATCCTTACTGCCCCTGTTTCAACCACTTCTCTGATAAAGTGAAACTTCACATCAATGTGCTTGGTCCTTTCATGGTACATCTGATGATTGGCCAAGTGAATAACACTTTGACTATCACAATGAATCTGAACACACTCCTGTTCGATTCCCAACTCATTCAGCATGCCTTTCAACCAGAGACCTTCCTTCACTCCTTAAGACAACGCAATATACTCAGTCTCTATTGTAGACAGTGCTACCACTGGTTGAAGGTTTGCCTTCCAACTCACTGCAGTTCCAAATAGAGTAAACACATACCCTGATAAGGATTTTCGTGTATCCACACACCCTGCATAGTCTGCATCAACGGACCCTTCAATTGCAGCTCCACCTTCTGAGAGGTGTCGTTTCTTCTGATATAGCAATCCTGAATCCAGAGTTCCATTCAGGTATCTGAGGATCCACTTCAAAGACTCCCAATGTGCTTGTCCAGGGTCTCCCATGAACCTGCTGACAACACTCACAGCATGAGCCAAGTCTGGTCTAGTACAGACCATCCCATACATGATGCTTCCAACTCCACTAGAATAAGGAACATCATTCATCTTCCTCCTTTCATCTTATGAATCAGGAGCTTGACTCCTTGAGAGCTTCATGTGGTGTCCTAAGGGTGTGCCCACAGGTTTAGATTTATGCATCCTAAACCTCTTCACAACCTTCCTTAGATAGGCCTGCTGAGTTAGACGCAGTACACCCTTTGACTCATCTCTTACTATATCAACGCCAAGTATGCGGTTGGCCACTCCAAGATCCTTCATCTCAAATTCTGAATTTAACCTTGTCTTGAGCTGATTAATCATGCTTGTTACGGCTAGTCACCAGGATATCATCTACATACAAGAGCAGGTACAAAATGTCTTGTTCTTCTCTTAAAATGTAGACACAACTGTCATAACTACACATGCTGAAGTCCATTCTCATCAGAAAATCATCAAACTTCTTATACCACTGCCTTGGGCTCTGTTTCAGACCATACAATGATTTTTGAAGTAGACACACTCTCTGATCCTCAGCAAACCCCTCTGGTTGTTCCATGTAAATGGTTTCATCCAGATCTCCGTGCAGAAAGGTTGTCTTGACATCCAATTGCTCCAGGTGCAAATCAAACTAGTTTACAATTGACATTAAGATCCTGATAGAACAGTGCTTTGCAACTGGCGAGAAAATCTCATTATAATCTACACCCTCAACCTGTGTAAATCCCTTAGCCACAAGCCTTGCCTTGAACCTTGCTTTCTCAACACCGGGAATCTCATCTTTCTTCTTAAAGACCCACTTGCATCTGATTACCTTCTGTGCCTCAGGTAAGTCTACAAGTCTCCATGTGTTGTTCTTCTTCAGCGAATCAAGTTCCTCCTCCATGGCACGTTGCCATTGCTATCTCTCTGAACTCTCCTGTGCCTCTCTGAAGTTTCTTGGTTCATCTGAACCTTGTATCTCTTCAGCCATACTAAGAGCATAGCAGATAAGGTCAGCATGTCCAAACCTTTTGGTAGGTTTTGGAACCCTCCTTTCTCTATCACGAGTTAGCTGATAGCCGTTCACAACGCGTTCTGACCTTTTGAAGTCTTCAGACCTTCTGAAGTTTTCAGACCTTCTGATGTCTGAACCTGCTGAAGTATCATTTGATGTACCTGCTGAAGTATCTTCTGAAGTAGAACCTTCTGAAGTCTTCAGACGATCCTCCCTGAGTTTGCTCGTAGATGCCTCCATCTCAATGTGAGCTTTCTCCCTCCCATTTTCAGAGTCTCCACCAAGCATTCCCATTCTCGTCTTATCAAATGTTACATCCCTGCTGATAATAAGCTTTGAAGGTTTAGGTTCTAACCTCCATAACCTATATCCCTTGACTCCTTCAGCGTATCCAAGGAAGATACACTTCTCAGCTCGTGCCTCCAGCTTATCCTGCTTGACATGTGCATATGCCAAAGCCCCAAACACCCTCAGATTAGAGTAATCAGCTGGTTTTCCACTCCAAACTTCCATATGCGTCTTGTACCCCAAAGCAGACGAAGGGCACCTGTTAATCAGGTACACAACAATGTTTACAGCTTCTCCCCAGAAGATCTTAGGCATCCATGCTCCCAAAAGCATGCATCTGACTCTCTCCAGAATGGTCCTGTTCATCCTTTCAGCAAGTCCATTTTGTTGAGGAGTCCCTGCCACCGTTTTATGCCTTTTGATTCCCTGGCTCTTGCAAAAACTGTTAAACTCATCTGAAACAAATTCCAACCCATTGTCTGTTCTCAGTACCTTCAGCTTGGTCCCCTGCTGATTAGCCATTTGAGTATGCCATTCTATGAACTTCTGAAATGTCTCAGTCTTGTTTCTCAGAATGTAAGTCCATACCCTCATTGAGAAGTCATCAATAATGCTCAGAAAATAAGACCCTCCACCATGTGTCCGAGTCCTTGATGGACCCCACAGATCTGCATGTGCATATTCAAAAGGTCTGCTGGAAGTGTGTTTACCTGTCCCAAACTGCATTCTATGAGACTTACCCAAAACACACTGGTCACAGAAATCCAGCTTCTGAAGCTTATCACCCATCAGCAGTTGCTGCTTCTCCAACTCCACCAAACCTTTCTCACTAACATGGCCCAAACGTAGGTGCCATAGTTTAGTCTTGTCTACCATTGACTGACTTGCAACTGATGCATGTGCAATGACAGTTGGTCCTTCAAGAATGTACAACCCATTACTTCTTCTCCCCTTAGCAACCATGGATGCTCCATTGGACACCTTCATCATTCCACCCTCCACCTTAGTGGAATACCCCATAACATCAAACATGCTAATGGACATAAGGTTCCTTTTGAGCTCTGGAACATACCTCACATCCTGCAGCAACATCTCTCTGTTATCAAACATCCTTAGTCTGATTGCCCCAATTCCCTGCACCTTGCAAGCTTTGTTGTTCACAAGAAGTACTGACCCATACTCCTTCAGTTCTAAGGTCTCAAAGTAATCTTTCACAGGACACATGTGATAGGTACACCCTGAATCCATGACCCAACTCTTCAGAGTAGGGGTGTTCATTGGTTCGGATCGACCCGACGAACCTGACGAACCAAACCAAACCATTCAAATTGGTTTGGATTTTTTTTGTCATTTGGATCCGAACCTGTAACACCCTAATTTCTTAAGCCAGAATTTAGTCCGTTGGAAACCAAATTCAGAACTTAGAATTTAGGATCTTTCATTTTTAATATCGACCAGTTCTATAAATTATCACAAATCCAACACATTCGGATAATTTAAAACGAACATTTAGAACTAATTCTTTCATTTAATAATCTTAACTACCCATAATCTTTATATGAAAGTCCTTGTTACAAAGTTAATTCTAAAAGGATTAATTACATACTCCAAACTTAACTTTAAAACTTCATACATACATTCACATCATAACCAGTTCCAAACAAAAGGGATATATACATATATACATAAACACATCCAAGTTCCAACATACACAATCATTCAAGAGAAATCTTCCGCATCCCACATATCATTCCCTTGGCTGAGTACTCCGAGGGGAAGGCACCTGGACATCTAAAACCCACATATCGTGTGGTGAGATAAAAATCTCAGTGAATAATCTCGATGCATGGATGCAAACATAATTATCAATGACAGTTCATACAATTCATACATATTCCATGATTCACCATTCACATTATTCATATAATGCACCATGCTCTAAATGTTTGCCTGAAGGCCATGTACACATCACATAAAGAGTTAGACTCGAGCTCGACCTACAAGGGATATCTCCCCAGGGGAACGAATCCCACTCCACATAATTGACCGAAGTCCATAATTCTTTCGAATACTTAGTTGGATAATCAAAATAGACATTCGAAATTGATAAATATCGTAATCTCGTCGGTTTAGACAATTTCGAAAATTCGAACCTTTCGAAACCAATGAGATTCAATGTTTAAACAACACCCATTCCATATATTCATCAATTCCTATATCGAAATCAATTATCGACTCTTAGTTTGTCATTTCGGAACAATCTTAATCGAAGATAATGAAGCGTTTCGACGTTTCGATAGTTTCGAAACTTTTCGAGAGTTTCGAGAGTTTCGAAACTAACGATCGTCAAGAATTGATCCGTTCTAACCGATTAATATCGTTGCCCATTGATCATATAACAATCATCACACAATCAAACATCAATATTCACAATATAATCAGAGAAAGGGGAAGAGAGAAGGGGGTTCAAGGGTGTGGAGACCAATCCTAAAATCTATCAATCAAGTGAGAATTACTCACCACAATGTAGCAATTCAAGTTGTTTAGATGAAATGATTGTGATTCCTAGCTTCGTTCCGACGTTTCTACTTCGTTTCGGCACTTCCTCTCTCTAGACCCACTCTTTCTCTCTCTAAAGTTAGGTTTTCTCTCGAAATTCTGATGAATTTCGCGTCCAGGGTATATATATTTTCGCTCAGTAATCGATTACCAAACCCTGGTAATCGATTACTGAAGGCAAAAATAGCCTAATAACCCATTCTGGGAACCTGGTAATCGATTACCACCTTTGGTAATCGATTACTAAGAACCCAGGTTGCTGGTAATCGATTACAAGGGTTATGTAATCGATTACAAGGGGCCAGACTCTCTGGTAATCGATTACTAAGCTCCTGTAATCGATTACCATGATCCAAACTCTCTGGTAATCGATTACCAGCTCTCAGTAATCGATTACCAGTGGCCCAAAATCAAAGGTTTAGTTCAAAATGAGTTATTTGACTTAACCTTACCCATCTTTACTCTTTTCACTTAATCTCTAATGTTCTAACTACACAATTAACTTATAATTCTCATAATTAACCTATCAAAAGATTGGGATGTTACAGAACCGAACCGAACCAATGAAACCGAAGGCTATTGGTTCGGGTAACGGGTTGGGAAATCCAAATCCGTTACCCGAACCGAACCAACCCATATACATATATAAAAAAAAACGTGTTTTTGTTAGGGTTTGTGTTACCCCCCTACTACCAGACTAAACTCAATACTACTCACTCCCCTCATTCTTGCGCGGAGCCTCCCTCACTCTTTCTCTCAATCTCAAATTCTCAAACACTCAAATCCGGCCTCCCTCCGCTCTCCGGCCTCCCTCCGCTGTCAGACCTCCGGCCTCCGACCTCCATCCGCTCTCAGACCTCTCAGACCTCCGTCTCCGTCTCTGTTGGCTGTTGCAGACTTGCAGCTCCGTCTCTATTGGCTGTTGCAGCTTTGTCTTCGTCTCGCGTCTCCATCTCTGTTGGCTGTTGCAGATCCGTCTCCGTCGCGGCGTCTCCGTAACCTCAACCTGTTGCAGCTCCGTCTCTGTTGGCTGTTGCAGCTCCGTCTTCGTCGCGACGTCGATCGTTTCTCTGCCACCCACCAGCGTCGATCATCCAACCTGATAAATTTTCTGTCTTTGTCTCTGTGCGATACTGCGTTATTTACAGTTGGTTGGATTATTTAATTTTGAAGTGGCCTTGTTGTCCATTTGGTTGTATTATTTGATTTTGAAATGGCATTTTTAGTTTTTGATCCGATTGAACCGAACCAAACCAACCCGTATTTAATTGGTTCGGTTTGGTTCGGATCAATGCAGAAAAAACAACGAAATCCGAACCGAACACTTTTGTTTGGTTCAGATTCGTTTTTCCTTTGAAACCGAACCAAGCCGACCCGTGAAAACCCCTACTTCAGAGAGCCTTCAGACGAAGCTACCAAAACACCTGCAGATTCATATCCTTCAGAAGCCTCTGCAACACCTGCAGTTTCCTGTATCCTAGGCTCTTGGGCATCTTTCTCAGGACAATGCTTCTTGATATGACCCAACTTCTGACACTTGTAACATTTGATCTACTTCTTGCCTTCAGTCTTTGCCTTCTTCCCTTTGATTTCTGACTTCTTTCCCTTGCCCTTCATTGTAACTAGACCAGAGGGAACCTCCTCTACACCTTTCGAATCTTGAAGTTTCTGCAACTCTTTGGTTCGAACTGAGGTCACAACCTCCTCTAGAGTAATCATCTGATCTTTCCCGTACAGTAAAGCATCTCTGAAATGTTCAAAGGTCTTAGGTAAAGAATTAAGAAGAATAACGACCTTGTCCTCATCTTCAAGCTTCACACCAATGTTTTCAAGATCATCAACAATCTTGCTGAAAACTGCCAACTGCTCTTCAATCGTTCTTGACTCCACCATCTTGAACGAGTAAAGTTGTTGCTTCAGACAAAGTCTATGAGCCAAAGACTTTGTCATGTATAAAGATTCCAGCTTTGTCCACATACCTGCAGCTGTTTTCTCCTTCGCCACCTCTCTGAGTGCCTTATCACCAAGACACAGAACGATTGCACTCCTTACCTTGTCTACCATATTCTTTTTCTCTGCCTGTGTTAAAGATGATGACATGTTCACCTCCCCCTTCAACGCTTCCTCGCATCCTTGCTGTATCAAGATAGCCTCCATCTTGATTTTTACAGCCCAAAGTCATTTGCTCCAGAGAACTTCTCAATATCAATCTTCGTTGCCATTCTTGATTATCTTTCCTTTTCACTCCCTATAGACGGCGCCACTTGTTGGGTAAGAACGACCAATCGAAAGCTTAAAAGAAAAAGAATCAAAGAACACGAAGAGAGAAAAGGAAATATGCAAGAGAAAAAAACGTTTCTCTTATTTCAGACAATCAGCTTCAGATAGGTTACACCTTCAGTAGGTACTTCAGATGGTTCTCAGCAAATCGTTCTCACTTATTCTTTACCTTTTCCTATACAACAAGATACTATATATAGGCAGCTTAAAGAGCACTAATTAACTAACCTAACTGAAATAACAACCTAACGGAATAACAAACTCATTTCTAAGTCATAACTAACAAAAGTCATAAAACATTTATACTAATAAAGTGGGTTTGATTTACTTCAAAACATGGACATTATAAATATGTTAACATTTGTAACATATTTTTGATAATAACCAAACATTAAAAAACTTATCTCACTTATTAGTATATTTTTGAAAAATCCTTTTGTTTTACTACTGTAGATAATCACTCGTTGGTTAATGTTCAGATCATTGGTCCTAAATAATAATATCTACATTTTTCCCTATTGAAACAATTTTGATTTCCCAAATATTTGATAATAGAGCTAAGTAATGTGATAATGAAAACAAAATTCTAATCAACGTATTAAAACTCTAAAGTAATTTCTTCCCATGTGGTTAAAACAAAAAATTGCTTGAGTTTTAATACATTAATTGATTAAATGGACATGGCTATTCCCATCCCTTTTTTTATTTTCTTTATTTCCCTAACTATCTCCATTTTTTTCTCCTTTTTTTCTTCTGGAAGCAAAAATATGAATGTTTCGGAATGTTATTTTTTTGCTTTAGAATGTTGTTTCTGGGAGTCAAAAGCGATAGAAAACAAAAGGACATCATGACCAAAAAAAAGTAATTTGGGTTTTAGTAAGTTAAAAATAATTGGGTGAGAATAGTAACAAGAGGGTGGAAATAGCAATGACCGTATTAGATTGATATTTTTTCGTGCCTAAACTTGCCTTGTTCAAGATGGCAAATTGGTTGGGCTCATTTATAGGAAATGTTAAATATGCTTTGAAACCGTACTCGCCCTATTAACAAAAAAAAGTACTGGCCCTATGTTTAGGGTTGAGGTTTTCATGCTTCGTGAATTAGGACGAGGTTGAAATCGAACCACAGTAAAATTAAAATCCTACGGCCATAAAACTGTTATTTATGTTTTAAGTTTTATTTTTATACAACAACAGGATTGTCTCTCACGATATATGATCAAGTCAAAATTATATTTATTTTTATACATATTTCATTTAAATATTCTAATGGCTAATGTCACCTTATCCTAAATCATCATGATATGATAAAGAATGTGTTTTGCTGCTTTCATATTGAAAGACATTTTTATATGAATAAGAAAAAAAATTGAAAGACATTAATGAAAGAAAATAAATATTGAAAAGACGTGAGGATTAATGAGATAGATCAAATTGCTATTGTTCAAGAATGCACATTATATCCTATTTTATTATATATATATATATATATATATATATATATATATGGGTAGGGATCAACTTACTCCAGGAGTAAGTCTGGGTAAGTTACTCCGCTTAATAACTTCTTATAGAATATGAATTTAATAAATCTGAACATGATTTTCCGACGTTTTGATTCATTTTTTATTCTATTAATTAAGTATTAACTATTAATACTAGAGTAAAAAAAAAACTATTAATACATGTGTTCATCATTCAACCAACTTTCTTTTCCTCTATTTTTGGAAATCTGAATAATAAAAAGAGGTAAAAACAAAAAAAAAAAAGACGATTGATGGAGGCTAATTAGAGAATTGAAAATTAAATTGTGATATTTTGAGTATGGGAGAGTCTGTTTGGGAAAAAATTTGGAAATAAAAATTAAATAAAAAGTTATGATATTTTGACTTATGAGGAATAAAAGTATATTTAAACCAATAAAAAACTACTGTTGTTGAACACTGAACAGTCTTGAAATGTTTAAAATTTTGTTTGAAGTTTGCAACTGTGTCTTTTCAGAAAAATCTTAAGCCAGTAGTATGACTATATTCCTTTTAAACTTATTTTGTAGAAGATCTCGTTTCCATATACTCCATCCGTTTCTTTTTAATAGTCGTTTTACATTATAAAATTTGTTTTTAAATAAGTGTCATTTTCACATACTAAGGGGAGCTTGTTTCAAGGTACTAAATCATATTCCCGGGAATGAAGTTCTCAGGAATCCTATTACCAGGAATGTTACTCCCGGGTAAAAATTATATGTATATTTGGTATGTTTTTTATATTCCCAGGAATACTTTTAAAAATGATTTAATTTAAAAATTGAAAAAATTAAAAATAGAAAAATATTATAGAAGTGGGAAGTTATTTTAAAATATAACTTCCATTCCCATGGAAATACAAGATTCCCACCCCTTCATCATGGGAATAAAAAATGGGTAAAAATGAGTAAAATACATTCCCGGGAATCAATAATACCCAAGAATCTTTTTCTAAAACTTGAATCAAACGTGGGAAAATCACATTCCCAAACTTACATTCCCAGGAATATGTTTCTATAACTTGAAACAAACTCCCCCCTAAGGTAACAGTAAATGCTAATTTTCCAACTTTATCCTCTTCCAAATTTATTAAATGGTGGAGTATTTATTACATATGACTAGAAATAGTTGAGAACTTTAAATTTTTAATGAGAGAGAAAAAAAAGGATATATTTGTAAACAATGGAGCTAAAAAGACACACTTATTGCATTTCTTAATCTATGTGCAAAAATTTTAAACGACAGATAAAAAGAAATGGAGGGAGTAACTAACTCGTAGGTCAACCCATTAAGCATCTAGTCGAATGATTCTAGTACACATTTCATATGAACACTAGTTTGATAAATTCTAACAGAACTTCAAATTTCCCTCTCCTTTCAATGCAGGGGAATAGTTTGAAGCCGTCATTGAGCCCATATCGTCATTTTGCCTACAAACTTTCAAAGTAGAAAGCAGGCTTTCTCGTGAGTCTATCATCTTGGACCGAAAAAACATGCATTAATTTTTCTTGGGGCCTTTACAATTTTTTCGCTATATAACTATGCCTTCGTCCGTCGTGATATTTAAATTTATTCATTGGATGAAAGAGATTTATGCATCATTTGTACACCGGGCGACCTAACATATATATATATATATATATAGAGGCCTGACGTAAATTATAAGATGAAAATGCAATTCTAAGAGATAAAAGACCTGGAATGACATATATTTTCTTTTAAAAAAAATTGAGTCTATTTTTAAGAAAAGAAACTTATATTAAATTAAAAATTTATTTTTCATAAGAATTTTTTAATTATTATCTATTAACTAATGATTAGTAATATTCATGCCAGTCGAGTTGAAGAGAGAGTTGATCACTATTAGGTCCAATATGCATGGTTGGAGGAGGACTTCGCATGACTCCGACAACAGTTGCAGTTAGTGCTGGATGTCCGTAGTGCAGGTGGTGGTTCTACCAGCTTCAGTCAGGCTTAGGCGCACCTGCACTACGATGAAAACCTGAATGACCAGCCATTGGATGAGGATGAGGATCGTGGCCTACCACCACAACAACGCTTATTGTTTTTCCTTTTTTATTGACTTATGTTTGTATACACTTTGTATATGTACAATTTATATATTTGTTTTTATATAGTATTTATTGTTTTTCTTTATATTTTATATCCTTAACAAATATGATATAAAATTTATAAAATAAATAAAAAATTAAATTTCTATCATAATTCAACCGTAAATTCGTAAATTAAAATAAAAGTAAATATAAAATCGTAAATTCAATTAAAAAAATTAATATAATTATTAACGACGACCATGACTGTCATTGGTTAAAAAATAATATAATTATTAGTGACGACCAAGGCCGTCGCTACGTTGTGACAGCTTAACGACGACCTATGATCATTTCACTTTGTGACGGACTTTAACATAGTGACGACTTTAGCGTCGGGCGAGCAGACGCTACGACTAATTTTGCCCATCGCTATTATATTAGTGACGAGCATTTTAACGATGTTTTTGTGGTTGTCGCTAATTTCATGGTAGCGACAATTTTCTTCTTTTCTAAGTCATCGCTAATTCCCAAATTTCTTGTAATGTGCATTCCTTTTCTTTCAATTTAAATAACATAATATTTTTTAAATTTGAACATAAAAACATTAACGCAAACTCCATAAATTGAAATAGCCATATCATTTTCATATGGCCAACCGAACCTAGATAAGAAAATAGTGAATCATGAAACAAAATAAGGAGTGAGTCTGAATTGTTGTATTTAACCAAAAAAAAGCGACTCCCTTCACATTTAGATGAATAGAAGCATAAAAATTTTTGGTCCCTTTAAAAATTTAGATAAATGTGATCATCTTATGGTATAAGTATCCTTTTGCGGCAGAACAAGAAAATAATTGTCTCAATTATACTAGTACAAGTGTTTAAAAAAAATTGACCAAAAAAAGTGTTTAAAAATTGAATTAAATCCATGAGAAGCTCTCAACATTAAAATCATTTATTTTTTTGTTAAATTATATTTTTGGTCCCTTTATTATAATCCGTCCATAATTTTAATCCTCCTAATTTTTTTTTATGATTTTAGTCTTTCTAAAATATCTAATCCTGAATTGTTCTCAAAATTTTGGTGTCCCTATGCTTCTATAAATATGTATAAAAGGAACCACCAATTTAAAATACAAAATTTAGGTGAATGAAAATCGCAAAAAAAATAAAATAAAATAGAAGGAACAGAAGGATGAATAAACTATAATAGAGGAACTAAAAATACAATAAAGTCTTTATATTTTTATTTGTTTCTTTTTCTGTCCTTCTAATAAGAAAATAACAAATTGTATGATAAAATTTGTTCTTTGGCTTAAATAATAATAATAATATTTTTCACTCATACTTGTTACATTTTTTAATTAAAGAGATACAGAAAGGAAATGTCTTTTTTGGCTCATAGGGAGTGAACAATAATTATCATGGTGGTCCAATGTAAAGCAACAAAAGTCTAGCAGAAATTTCTTTCAAAGGGTTTGCTTTTAAAGAAACATGTCATTTCTCTCTCTTTTCACTTCACACCCATATGATACACGTATTAGGATTTAGGAAAGCATCCGAATCAAATTATTTCAACAGGACTGAAGGACCCAACAGATAGTACAACACTAATACATAAACAACAAAAACATTCCAATCATTGGGGGAGCTTGGACGTTCAACCGCTCTTGCAATTACACTTAGCAAGCGGGACCATCACAAAAACCACACCCCCTCAATACCCTCTTTCATACATTTAACTATAATATTAAGTGCAATAGGTAACATCAAATAGAAATTCGCCACTCAAGGTGGCTGTGTTGGTGACGTTTCAAACGTGAATCCAAACAACGTTACAAAGAGTAACATTAATCCCCATCCACGTTTAAAATATGATTTTGGAGTGAATCAAATATACACTTAATTAACACTCTGGGGTGAGTGTGTGGTCTCTCCTAGGGTCATGGCAATAATTGTACACCATGTAGTTGTTTTGGACCCATTGCATGACCCCAAATTGCTGAGGACTCAAGCTTCCATAGCCAGATGGAGAGGCAGAGGGTGGATGGCATGAGGCAGGGCTTTCAGTGGTACAACCTTGGAGTTTGAAGTTTTTGTACCTACCAATGAAGGGTTGGTACTTATAATCAGCTTTGTATTTTCCATCCTCTGTTGCCCATGAAGATGCATCCCATATGGATCCGTACACATACATTGGTCTTGAGGGGTATGTAGCTTCATTCCTCCTAGGATACCTCCTTATGGGGACATCATCCACCAAAAATCTGCATAGATTATTTCCAATACAAGACAAACTAGTAAGTGACATACAAAATCCAGATCCACAAGCAAGATTATATATATCACATGAATTACTACAATATTCCTGAAAAATCATAGTCATCATCCCATAGTGCGCTATGAATGATTAGCCAAAAGGGCTATATGTATGATTTCATCTCTATTGATAAAGTATCATAAAAAGTTAATAGGTTTATTACACAAGGAATCGTATTCCAGCATTATCGTAAAATAAAATTGTCTTTTCATAGTAGTTAAACCATGGACATATTAAAATTTTACATGATTTAACATAATTCACATAAATCTTAAAATAAAAGTATATTAGATTTTTTGGTTTGTGAAAATATTTTATAATTTTTTTATTTTTATACAAAAAAGTGAAAATAATAAAAAAATTATTTTATTTTCTATAAAAATCTTTGAAAATAGAAAATAAAGTGCAAATGATGTGACATTCTTGGGTACAGGGGCATGGTAGACAAATAAAATTCACAATTAAGGATGTTGAAAAATTGGTCAAATTATTTAGGAGCATGAAAATATTACATTATCTCAGTGGGTTCCATAGAATGGCATAGTTGTGAAAATCTTGTGTTGGGTCGAACCAAAGGTGAAACTTCATCTCTCTTCCTATAATGTTCCCATCGCCACTTCCTCTGATGTATACATTTGTCTGCAAGACATAAGGCTTACCCTGTGTGGTACCAAGGAACTCAATGTCAATTTCATCATGGTTTCCCGGGTGGTCTTGGTTGTTTGAAAGCTGCAATTCTCAAATGAAAGAAAAAAGAGTTTAAGAGGAAATAAAAAGATGAAAAATTGCACTTGAAAGAACAAATTAAATTTTCAACATTAGCTGAATTAAATTGTAGAGTAATCCTCACGTATAAAGATGTAATAACTCCTGCAGTATAACCAGGTTGAAGCTTAATTGCAGCACCAAAGTATCCAGATCGATAAGAGTGAAGTGACTTGAATCCACTTCCTGTGTTTCAAATAAAAATGTAATTTTGAATATAGTAATGACAAAGTGAATATATGGGAATTTGGGAGCTGCTACATGTGAGAGTGAGACAAATTTACATACCAGAGTTAGAGTCAAGCCAAATTGTTAATGAGCCTTGGTCTAGTCTCTGATGCTGAGGTCCCCAGAGGTTTCTAAAGCCTTGACTAAAGCTAACAGGACTAATTTTGGAACTGGGGTAGTAGCCAGGTGAAGGTGGACCCTGAGCACTAGAACAAATTGTGAGTGAGAGTACAAGAAGAGAGAAGAGAGGAACCATTTTGGGGAAGAAAGGGGTTATTGTTGATGATGGCATTGTAGTAAACAGAGTGACTCTGCTAAAATGCAGAGTGGGGCAGAAGATAAGAGGTTAGTTGATTCATGAAAGAATATGGCTACAGACATGGATATATAAAAGGATCCAGAGGCCCTACAGTACCAAAAAGTTGATAAGTTAGTTGATTGGGGAGTTACACATGTGGACAAAAAATTATCATATAAACAATAGGGTAAAAATAAAATAGTTCAAGTTATGGTGTGGGCTTTTTCCTTATAATTTCTTCAAGGCAGGGAATTTCCTTTTCAAGTGAATATTTTGTTTTGTAAACTTAGATGGGCAAACATGGGGGAGGAATGACTACTGGTTAGTTTCCTTGATGACATTGATTTGGTTTTACCTCTGACCATGTCACATAGAGGGCAGGGATAAATTTAGATATAGTATGGTTCGCCTTCCCAAATCATAGAAACATTATCATTGAACACTTGAACAAGGTATATATTGAAGAGAAAAACGTGGGCAACTAATGTGTCACCATGTTTTCTTTGGGAAATGTGATGGGAAAGGATAACTTTGTAATAAATGAGAAGTTGATAACTTTCTTGTGGTACTTTCTCACTATCTCATGCAATTTGTTGTGATGATATTAAAGTAATTTAGGCTGACACAAAAATGAGATTTAGCTTTGAATTATGAATACCGGTTGTAAAAGTTGTTTAGCACTTGGCATGCTCTCTTCCTAGCAAAGTGCCACAATTACCGGTAAAGGTTTAGTATTAATTATAAGGCTTTCAAAATACCCAAACAACATTTAGATTTTAGAAATTGATTCTCCTTGCATGACTTGTATTTGCATTATGTTTTATAAGTGTTAATAATAATAATAATAATGGATCAGTATTCAGTCAACACTAAGCAACTTGGAGAGAAACTCAACCACCAAAACCGATTTTCCACTTTGCATGCTTTGACTATTTTGAGATTGGGAATATCAAGCTGAAATGCATTTACTTTAATGGTCACATTAATTTTAATTCTACAAACTATTCATAGTTGTGTCTGCAACATCAACGACTTTGAAAATTTTATACTTAACCGTACGGTCAAATTTTATGTGTGTGAGTATTTGTGTGTACATTTTTATTCTTTTTAAAATTGATCTTGGTTTTGTGCAAGCAACAATGAAATCTCAACAACTTGCGATATAGAAATAGTAGAACCTATGGTCGTTTTGTAAACTTGAAAGAAAACCTGCCTCAAAGTAGTTAACCAAATGAGGAGGTTATGTAAATGCATAATTGATAACTAAACTAGCAGTGTATATTATTTAGGGCGTTGACAAACTGCCATATAGTTCCATTTTTTATTTTTCAGTCTGTCGGCAACTTCTCTAAGTCACTACTCCAATATTGATCAAGACAAGTGTAGTTTTTCAAAAGGGAAAATTCTAACTTCATGAATTGAGGAGGAAGATTGCTCTTTCAAAGGAAGCACATTACTTAATTTGAAGAGACAAATAGATTGCTTAAATTTACAAGAATAGCACATCCTTAAGTAGCCTAATGAATGAAAATTTACAGTGTGTATATGTGTGTGTGTGTGTTTTTTTAAAGAAAAGAAAACAAATTACAAATTGGCTACGCAAATTTTGTGCATATTACAAGTAAGTGCATCTACCATATGTTTCGCTGCTCTGTTTCCATGATTTATGGTTATGGAGCAAAATAATTGTCAATCCTATCCCTGCAATATGGAAATGTATTCTAATTGTGAAAAGACTAGTGGTTCTAATATGACGATGCTACATCTAATTTAAAAGAAAGCTAAATTCATTGCGCTAACTAATTCAGATATTAATTAGCCGGCCATAAGTTCTAGAAATTAAATATATGAATAATTTGTATGAGGTAGACCCTTTTGTAGACTCTGCTGAAAAGATGAGACAAACGTGTTTATCGGATTATTGTTGGGGGCCTGTGGCGTGCAGAGCATGAATTTAGTGCAGAAAAACAAGAAGCTCTCTGCAAGTCTTCGCACCATGTTATTCTGTCTGTACGTGCTGAATCTATGGGTACAATAGTCTCTACCATTATATGTTATTGTTACAAGTTTGAGACTTGATAAAAAGAATTGTAATTAGCGACAACTTGATCTTCATTGTAATCTTAGTTAAACTATATGACTTAATTATTTACTAGTGTAAAGTTCCTACTAGAAACTTTCTATATGAATTATAAGAATAATTTCAATTTAACCTTAACTTTAATAGAACTGAATGGCGTTATAACACACTCACATTGATAATCTGCACCTGTTCTTATAATGAGAAAAAAAAAAACTAACGAGTGTCTCGGGCACTAGTTAAGAAATTAAAATAGAAAGTTTTTATCAGTGTATGTAACATTTAATATTACAGATGCAGTTAATGTCGTGATTTCCAATAAAACCTTTTATATATGCATTATTAACCAGTGCCCCGGGAGTACTCTTAGCGAAATCGTTCTTATAAATATAAGGCCTAAATATGTTTTTGGTCCCTCCAAAATACACTAATTTTCATTTTAGTCCCTCTAAACTTTTTTTAGCTATTCCGTCATTCTTTTACAAATTAGTCCTCGCCGTTAGACTCTGTTGATGTGACTGTTATCATGTTTGTTGACCTAACAACCTTCTTCAACCCCGTTTTCATTACATAAGACACAGTCCATCATTTTTTAGCTTCATACATATTCTTCCAACTGTCAACAACCCTGGTGCTCATTGTTGCACATCTTCAAGGCAGACAAACCCCACCTCAATCAAAATTGTACTTGGTAGCAGGTATTTGTTCTTCAACTCATATATTCCAATGTTGCGGACATGAAATAGCTTAACGTCTTTGCAGAAACTTTTTCCAAAAAGAAATCTTCCTCACCATCATCGTGCTTCTCCTAACGATTTGTGTGTAGATGTGGGGAGGAATTTATTTTGCTAACATCTAAGTTCTTGGTTGGTTCCAAGTTGGGAATAGTCATAATCAATTATGTGAAATTGATTTTAAATCATTTCCGTACAATGTGCTTTGTAAATCATGCACCATGCATTTTCATCCATTGATTCTATAAATCTACCAAATCAATTCTACCCAACTGTAAACCAAATGGACCCTAAGACGACATCTAATCCTAGAAAACAATTTTGGAGGTGTAGATTCTGGAATGTAAGAAGTCCAATCCCTACCTATTTTAGTCCTTATAATATACACCTATTTTCATTTTAGCCCCCTGTTTTGGTATTACTTGTGAAGAACTTATTCATTTTGTTCTATAATTTTTTACAGAAACCTAAAACACCTGGTGAAGGTTGTGTAAGCCAAGAAATGGAAGAATTGAAAGAAAAAGTGGCAAAATTAAGGAAGGTGGTGAAGCGCAACAACTTGTCTTCAACACCCTTGTAAGCTTGTCCTTGCGGTTTCACACCAACCATGAAAGCCTCCCACACATCGTCGTAGCAAGCGCAACAAGCACAAAGTAGAACAAGCAAAACCAGAACTTTAGGACAATAAAGATGGTGGTTCTAAGAGACGGTGAATAGTAAAAAGACCGGGGGCTTTCTTCTGCGAAATTTATTTTTCAAATTTTTACTCCGAAAAATTATCCTTTATTCTTTTATTCAATTTAATAGAGTATTGAATATATTAATTAACAAATCAGATGTGACATAATAGTTAGAATGTCATGTCAGCTGTAACGTCATAATTTCTCAATTCAAGAATAATGTCCGTTGGAAAACACTATTCCGAATTTCTGAAAATTATTCGCGCCATTTTCGATATCGGCAAACAAGTAACACAATTGCCTAAGCAATCCAACGTTTGCTTAGACTTCCACAACATCCAAACATGATGATATCAATTCAATCCTTAATGAAAACCTAGGGAAGAACCTTCACTTTGACGTGATACGGTCTATGAAACTCCTACCGAAAATCCGGCAAAGTTTCCCCTAAAAACTAGACATTTCCCAATTTTCAGCTTCACCTGAAAACCACCAAAACCACCAGTACAATTTGTAATAACATAATTACTAATCCATCACAATATCAAATAGGCCTCCATGGCCAAACTATAGACTTCTACGTCATACATCATTTAAATAGTCACTACAAGTAATTCTCCAGTAACATCTCTATATAATTACATCATTAAACTATCAATACACCAATAAACTACTAAACTCTTCTTGACCACTGGGAGTGGGTGAGTCCACTCCAAGATCTCCATCTTTCTCTGAACATCAGTTGGAAGTACCCTGCACAGACTAAAATATATCCCCGAAACGTGGGGTGAGACTACGGTCCCATTGAGCAAAGCAATGCAGCAAGCAGTGTGGGGAAACAAACAGATGCAATGCAACACCCAACACAGTTCATTAAAACATACTTGAATGTTCTGGTCACTTATTTCATAACTTAAATCAATGGAAATAGCAAATAAATACAATATAATAATTAAGGTACTTCGATATTCAAATAGTCTGTCACGCACACAACTTAAATGAATGCACATGAACAGCATAACCCGACCGTCGGGTTCTTATCACTTAAATCGTGAATAACTGTGTGGCTAGACCTGAGCTCAGACTACAAGGAACGTCTTCCTTGGGCACTAATCACCGCCTCCGGGCACTAATCACCCCTTAAATATCTGGGAACTAATCACCCAAGTCTTAAATCAATTTCTGAAAATAATCTTTTCACTTTAGATTAACTTGGGCCGAAGCCAAAACTGAGTCGAAGTCATTTTATCTAGGCCGAAGCCAAAAACCATTTTCTTAGTCTTAACTGGGCCATAGGCCAAAAACATGCAATGGTTCAACTCCACAATTAATACAAGCCTCATGGAATGCATAGAACTAACAAATGTACATAGAAATTATCATATAATGAATCTAAATTTTCTAATAATAATCATTCCCAGAAAATCCCCAAATTCCCCTAACCTAGGGTTTCGAATTCAAGCTCATACATATTCTCTAATCCAACAATAATCCAACATTCATACACTAAAAGGAAGGGGAATAGAAGAATGGGGGTCATAATAGAGACATACACAAGATGAGGTGAAGGTGTGTGAACTCTACTCACCTCTAATGGAAGAGGAAAAAGGAAAATGGAGGAAGGAGATGATGGAGACCAAGCCAAGAGGGTGAGGAAGGTCTTCAATCTACCACTTTCTTCTTCTTCTTCTTGTTGCACACACTTTCTCTCATTAAAATGGGAGGAACTCTCTCTAATCTCTGCTCTCTCTCTAACCCATCCACCGAGCTCCGCCTATTACCACCTCAAACCTCCATGATCAAATTATTATCATTTTCTCACCTCATTCCATTTTCGTGGTTTGTTTATGTCGCCGCAAAAAAAAATATCGGTGCCGCGGTGCATAGTCACCACTGTCGCATAGCATCGAACAACTATTACCACCATTTGAACCCAACCTTCAACCGTCTTCTTCCTGGCTGTCACGGATCTGAAACCCCGACCACCACGGACGACCGTAGGCTGCCATCACCTCTAACCTTCAAACTGCATCGGAACGACAAGGTCATGAATAAATCAAACACCTCGCTACCTTGCTGCTCTGTCTTGCAGCCATGGCGGAGGTCTCGATCTCTCTCCTCCGTTGTTCCCTCGTGCAGCCATGGCCGCAACCTCCCGCTCCTCAGTTGCTCAAACGCGCGGCAAAGGTTCCTCTCCCCTTCCGCTGTTGCACCGAAAGCAATCACACGTCGTAGACCACCGTTACCTCTAGCCTCTGCCCGCACTAGAGACAACATCGTCGCCAGAGGAAGTTGCACGTCATCTGCGCCGCCGCTGCTCGGATCGGCCTCTGTTACCAAGTCGTTCGCGCCGCTGACGCGGATTCGCCCCTCCACCATCGTCCCCGTGCAGACCCGCCGTGACAGCCACCAAACAGAACCGGAGCGGTGCGCCTGTATCCTTCCCCATGGTTCCAATACTGCAACAGCCGCCATACGTTGCCCTCAGCCCTGGCCGCCACCGCCTCCTCCACAAACCCTATCATTCACTATCAAACCCTAACCCATTCTCTCATTTGGGAAAAAAAACATGAACTCTCTATTCCCTTCTGATCCTCTTCTAGTTTCTACTTAGGCTTAGACTTTGGGATGTTACATCAGCTGCTACACTAACAGACATATCATCAACACTAACAGCAACCTAACGACGAGGACTTTGTAAAAGAATGATTTTAAGAGGATGAAAAGGCTGGAAACTAATTAGGGGGACTGAAATAAAAATAAGTGTATTTTAAAGGTACTAACAATATATTTAAGCCTAAATAGAAAAGAAGTAATAATGCACAATGTGCAGATCGATTATAATGATATTTTTATGACGATTTAATAAGTATACACCATTAGTGATAAATGACATCTAATAATTTTTTTACCACATCATTCAATGAATTTAATAATATATGAGGTCTCATATTCATGGAATGATATGACAACACATGATTGTCAGTGTATTAATAGTAATTAAACTCTTTTTATAATCTGTATATATTTAGTTGTAAAATAAAAATTTATGTTTAAGTATAAAATGTTTCATTCATGGTAGTGTGATATCTCACTTAAGGAGGAGGGTATACGGGGTGTGAGAGAAAAAAATATAATGTTAGTGTGGTACACGGTAATATTAATAAAAATCACTTGGTAATATTTTTTTAATAAGTTAATTAGAATTTAATAACTATACATTGTTTATACTGACATCCAATGATGTTTATACCACATTATTTTATGAGCATGACACTTCATATATCATTAAATTCATTAATGATCAATGTGGCAACACATTATTGGATATCAGTGTAAACTTTCTTACACTAACAATATATTAATAACTATACACTGTTTATACTGACATCCAATGATGTATATACCACATCATTTTATGAGCGTGACACTTCACGTGTCATTAAATTCATTAATTACCAATGTGGCAATACATCATTGGATATCAGTGTAAAACTTTTTTACACTGACAATACATAATGTTTGGTTGAAGCTTGAAGGGATTTGGAGGGGAGGGGAGGGGGCCAAAATCCACTGAGCATATGTTTGCCCCCTCAAATAATGAGGGGTTTGAAGGGGTGGGGGTGAAGTTTAAATTAAATAATCAAAATGGCTTAAATACCTCCATACTAATATTAATAAAACTAAGTGTTATAAAAGTAAAAGGGTATACGCATAAATTAATTTTATTTTCTCCTCCCCCTTGTGAACGAAACAAGTAAAGGGTAATTTTCCATTCCCTCCCCTCTTTGAACCAAACAAAGCCTCCAACGTATTCTACAATCACTACAACAAATCAACAATTTAGATGAGAACGGGTAGTGTTGGCCAGACCAACACTAAAAGGCATCACCGTTAAATTTTATTTATTTTTACATTTTTTATGTAGCGTCGGCCTGGGCGTCTAGCGTCGGACTGACCGATGCTAATTGTAAAATAAACTCTTTTTAAATGTTTTATTGTTTAATTTGATTAAACAATAAATTATTTACTCCATCATATTAGTTCCGGGAACGAGTCCCGGGCAACCCACTCTAACTAATAATTAATATATAAATTAATATAGGCTAAAATATGTTTTGGTTCCCCAAAATATCCCGTTTTTCCCATTTGGTCCCCCAATTTTTTTCTCAAGTGGTCCCCCAAAAATTATAATACATTCCCATTTGGTCCCTCTGTTAGTGCACCGTTTATTATCTCCGTTAAATGCTTGCATGGCAGCTTAGGTGGACAAAATAATCATACATGGCATGCATATGTGTCTTCTTATGTGTCTCACATGACAAAATAAGCCTATAGGTGGTTAATCAATGCCTTTTTGTGAGTCACGTTGATGAACTCTATAATTGTTTCTTTCATGAAAGGTGGTGATATAAGTCATGTAGGACACATAAGATGACACATATGCATGCCATGTACGCTTATTTTGTCCACCTAAGCTGTCACACAAGCATTTAACGGAGATAATAAACGATGCACTAACAGAGGGACCAAATGGAAATGTATTATAATTTTTGGGGGACCACTTGGAAAAAAAATTGGGGACCAAATGGAAAAATATGGATATTTTGGGGGACCAAAAACATAATTTAACCCTTAATATATAAAGTTAAATATACATATCATAGCAAAGTCATATCTATAGACGGTAGAAAATCAAATTTCTTGTTATTTTTTCACTGTGTATATAATATTTTGCACTATATATTTCAAGAAACAATCTTAACGTAATGATAATGTTCCTTCTTGGTATCATACAGGTTGTGGGTTCGATTCTCACAATTGATAAGTCTTGGAAGAAAGGATTTTTTTTTTTGAAAAAATTATTAGCGTAAGCCGTAAAATGTGGTCGCTACTGCATTAACGACGGCCGGGGCCGTCGCTAATTATGAAATAGAGACGGTTTTTCCCTATAGCGATGACTTTTGGCCGTCTCTAAAAAGTGATTTTTTTCTAGTGAATTACTATCTATGGAAATTTGGGTGATATAGAGATATTGATATTTTTTTTAAAGTTATTCATACAATCAATATATACAATAACTTATATAACTTCTTTTCTTCTATTTCTCTCCATTTACATCACCACTCTCTCTTTTTCTCTTACTATTACACTATGTTATGAAAACCAAACCATATCGGCCGGTTCAACCGTGAACTCCATTCAGCTAAAGAATCGGTTGGTTTCAGAACCAGTGGGAACTAATAAAAAATCGGTGCTATAGACCCAATCGTTTTAAAAGAAAATCATTTTTTATTTTTAAAACTTTTTATTTAATATAAAATATTTTTGAGATAAATAAAGATAATTTTTAATGATTACACATAAACATTTATTATTTAGTAAATCATTATTAACTTTTTTATCTTATAACACATATAATAAGGTTCTTTATATTAATTTATAATCTTATATGTCTTGATTTTGTATGATTTTATTACTTAAAAAAATTATATAATATTAAAATATATATTTAATCTTTATTGGTCCAATTACGGTTCAACCACGGTCCTACCAACGAACTGTGAACCAGTACCTTACACTGGTTCAATTGCTGGTCCAATTTTAAAAATATTGTTATGACATGAGATTGTTGTATATAAATACAATTTCTGAGAGATATATATGTACTATGGGCCAGTTTGGATGAAACTTCTGCAAAAGTACTTCTAGATGAAGAAAATAGAATGAATTAAAGAGATCAAATGCATTTAACTTCTCTATAAGTTGAAATTGGTCTTTGTAGCTCGCTTTCTCTAAAAGCTCTCTCTCATTTCCATAAGTAACTAATTTCAACTTACGAAAAAATTAAATTCATTTGACCTCTTTGATTTATTTTATTTTTATCACCTAAAAATACTCCTGCAGAAGTTTTATCTAAACTCGTAATATAACTAAGTCCATACTTATTGTTATCTCTAACAACAACGTAATATATTTTATTTTTCAATGGCTTGGGTTTTCCAATTCGTTAATGACAAAGATGAATAGATGATATCAAAGAGGCGACAAGACAACGGGTGTTGCATCTGCAGAGATCTTCTCTGTTTTGTCTGTTATAATATGTATGCGGGATAGAAACAAAATAATGATACATGCTTGCGTTAGTATATGCAGGTTGCGATTTGGAGTTTTCAATAGCAATTTGCCACGGAATTAAAAAAAGTGTCCTCATTAATTTATTGAAATGCAAAAGTAGCTAGTTCTAGATCAAGCTTTGGCTAACTAAACATGGATTGGCTTATATGGCGAGATAAGAATGGTTACAGTATATATAGCTTAATTTACAATTTCAATTTGTTATTTGTAAGTCATAATTGATATTTTGTTTTTATATTTTTCTTGTTAATTTAAGAAAATTAAGATAATAATGGGGTTAAAATATGCATTTTCTAATTTATTATCTAAAAGGAAATAAATGATAAGAATAATTTAATAAAAGAGCATTGTTAATATATATAAATTTGGATTTGTGATAAATCTTATATGTATTAGCATGTTTTTTATTTAAAATGTAACTAAAAATTAAGAATTTAATTAATAACTATACATTAACAGGATAAATAAATTTTAGTATACACTCAATTATATTTCACATATTACATTATAATATTACTTCTTAAAATTATATTATGATTAGTAAGATAGTAAAATATGTTTTGACATAAGCAAAAAAAATCACATTATAGTTATTAAACTTAAATTATATACACATTAAGAAATCTAATGACTAGCAAATTCATCCTCTACACCAAAAAGTTGTGGCTCAGGCTGAGATTGTGGGAAGGGTTCTCGGGTTCGATCTCCACTAAACACATTCTTCGCGAGGGGTGAAGAGCCTTAACTGTGACTAAGTCCCGAATAGGATTGCCTCTCGTAATAGGGGATACCTATGGTTTATACCAAAAAAATTCATCCTCGACGTTTTTAGAGTTATGCATTTTAGTCCTTAAGAAACAAAAAAATCCAATATAATCCTTGACTCCTTGCCCTGTTTTTTATTATGGTCCAATTGTGTGTTTCGCGTTAACTTTGTTATGATATGTCATGTTTAATGATACTGTGTCACATTGTTTGACACCAGGCCGCAAAAATAATGTCGTCGGGGCTGAGAACTTTCAATGAAAGAAGTAAAAAAGAGAGAAGAAGAGAGAATGGAGAAACACATGATTGTTGAGATTGGGGCCTTCCAAGATATAAATTTGATAAAATGACGTCATTTGTGCCATAGCGAAAGCTATAGTGACAAACAGTGTAACACTGTGTCACTAAACATGACACGTCATAAAAAGTTAACGAGAAACACAGAGTTAGACCACATGACAGACCAAATAGGAATTAGAGATTATATTGGATTTTTCTATTTCTTAGGGACTAAATTGCATGATCCTAAAGAAGTCCAAGACGAATTTGTTAATTTAGTCGAAATCTAATATTGAATATGCTTCACGTATAAAATTCATGGTAAATTCTAATATATTTCAGTAAATTCTCAATTTATTTAGTTTTTAAAAGATTATTATATCACCGGTTTAAATCCTTGAAATATTAATGTCATTAAATAAGCCCCTAAAAATAAAAAATATTATCAAATAAGTAATTATGCTATTAGTTAGTGTTGTGGAATTAAATCATATTCCACCCATAATTAATAATAGTGAATGAATGATTGTACTGAAAAGTACACCAGATAATTCCCAGAGAACAATGGAGGGGTCACCAAACGATCCCACTTAAAATCCAAATTTACTTAGACAAAATTTTCCAGACTTACACTTAATAGCACAATAACTAACTACAGCTACCAAACAATAAAGCTATTAAAACCAATAATGAAAACACCAAATATAACAAGGTTCCATCAATTATGCTTATGTCCTCGAACACTACTAAATAAATACTTCACCAAAGAAAAATTACAAATGAGAAAAAGAGTGAAACTAATTGTCTTTAAAATGGAGACAATAGTTGTTGGGGATGATTTTTCTATTGGAGAGGTTCCTTTTATAACGTAAGAAGAGCACCCCTTCCTTGCCAAAAGTCGATTTGGGACTATTTTTCACATTCAGCAATTAAGTCTCTAAAAAATTATTATCATTGCCAAATAAATCCTTAAAAATGTTAGAATGTCACTCTATTAGTTCTTCAATTGCTCATAGTATAGACTTATTTGAGACGTTTTTATATTTTTAAATATACTTATTTGGTGATGATAATTTTTTAAGGACTTAATTAATAATACAATAATCTTTTAATAACTAAATTAAGGGTTTACTCTATATATTAAAATTTATTTTAATATAATATATACAATTAATATTTTTATTAAAGCTTAAAGGATTGAATACATGCTTAACTATAAAGAAATAAAATCTCAAAAAATAACTATTTCAAAAGTTTAAAAAGTGTACTTGTTTGAGCACATAAAAATAAATTTTAATTTAATATATATACACTATAATGTATATATGATTTTGTTATATATTTTATCATTTAGATTCCACACTCCCACCCTGAATTTTGCAATATAAAAATTAGTACAAACTAGAAAATGATTATTCACCCTCTAACAACGAGTGAAAATGAAAACTTTTCCGTCTCAATCCACTTTCTCTCAGTTTTCTATTAATTTTCTTTTTCACTTGCTCAAACATTCACATGAAAGCCGAAACCATAACAACAACATACAACACCATATAAAACAGAGTATCATAAGATATAAGTAGCATTCTCTAAACACCATAGTCATGTACATATACGCATCAAACACATTACCACATTATATGAAATTTGAGTTTTTATCAATTCAACAATATTACACTCCCTAATGTATTGTTCTGTGGAAGCTTTGGAGGCTTCTCAATGGTGTTATGAGTCAAAGAAGAATAACAATTATTCCAGAAATGGATTAAATACTTGTAGGGCCATTGGATTATCACGGTCCCATGATATATTATTCAAATTTTAAACCATGAAGATCAGGTATGAATTATTGCACATAAAGTACATCTTTTCTGCCTATACCTAAAATAATATCCCCACCACTTGAACTTATCATGAAATTTTCCATTAAAAATTTTCAAAAATTCTTGTCATACACATTGCTTTCACCTAATCTTTTGTTGAGATTTGGGGACTACATTATCGTCGACAGGATTTGAATCCACGAACACTACATGTCCTGAATACTAATCAGTATACTCAAGGTGCTGAATCCATGATTATGCAAATTAAACGGTGTGTTACTAATATATAATATGCAATGGGGATGGATTGCATCCATTGAAACTAATATTTCTCTTGTCAATATATAGTGATCAAATTCCAAACGCTTCATGTCTTGTACAATTTCATATCAATTTGCGATGGGTAATTGATAATGGCCCATTTTATACTGATACACATCCTAACTCCTAAGCTACTCTGCCGACAGGTTTGATTGTGCCCTCGCACCCAATATTGGAGGACTATCCTTTGGCTTATATATGAGGTTTAGTTAAAACCCTTTCACATTCTAATCTCAATTTGAAGTAGTCATGTCCTGTTTTTGTTAGGTACTCAAAAGTGGTATTTTTTTTCTCATTTCTATTATTAAAGTGATCGTTCAAGCCGCCTAGATAACAGAAATGCTTCCACTTTTGTATTCTACTAATGAAATAAGAATCTTTGAAGGCTTGAGAGTTTGATTTGAAACAAGGACATGATAATGTACGAAAACGAAATGGATTAATGGAACGTTAATCAATATTTTTTCATCAAGTCATGTACATAACATTGATTGTGATTGATACACATCTCTCATATATTGAGACTACATAATCCAATTACCCTTTTTTTAGGGGTGTTCATTAGTTTGGTTCAATCCGATGAACTGAACCGAAATAATATGATTGGATTGGATTTTTTAGTTCAATCAGATTGGACCCGAACGAAACCAATCAAACCCGTCAATGATTGGTTCGGGTAACGGATTAAAGTCACTAAACTCGTTGCTTGAAACCACTCTAAATTAAGCAAAAAAAAAATACTAAAAAAATTAGAAGAGAAGAGAGATCAAACTTCAACATTAATTTTTATCATAGAGGAGAGATTAAACATCAATATGAGATTTTATCATAGACTAAATTTTTTTAAACAATTTTTCTATTATTTGCTAAAAAATTTTTGATTGTATTGTCATAACAAAATTTATGATCCGATTGAACCGAACTGAACCGAACAAACATGTTATTGATCGGATCGGTTTGGTTCCGATCACTTACATAAAAATTGAAAAATCTGAATCGAACCGAACCGAACAGTTTTATTTGGTTCGGATTTATTTTCCTACATAATCAAACCAAACCAACCCGTGAACACCCATATTTTTTGGTTAACAGGGAAATTACGGTGGTGGAGGGAGGCAACTAAAAGCAATTCTTTATCTACTTAGGCAATATTTTTATACATTCTCAAAATCAAATCTGCTATAATCGGCCAATTTGTTTGTGCTTAAAAAATACTTTTTAAAATTGTTTAAAAAGATTGATTTTATTTTAAAGATTCTTGTATAATCAGAAATAAATTTTCGTTTGGTTACAATCATAAAAAAAAACTTTATTTGCCACAATAAATGCCTTCACATTATTAAAAAAATTTCTCTCTCTTCTATTGCAATTGTTTTTTTCAAGAAACAACTCTAAGTTCCTTATTATTAAAAACAACAAAAAAACTAATTATTTCTGATTTTGCTTCTAAGATATATGAAATTTTTTAACTTTCAAAGTAATATTGTATTTTATTTAAACTGGATCACTTTCAATGATCACAACACTATTATCAATGGTGTTAATATATATTCACATCGTGGTTTTTAACATATATCATTTAAGCGATTTTTTTTTGGTAAGATATCATTTAAGCGATTTGATTGTTAACTCATAATTTTTTTTAAAAAAAATACTTATATATAGTTACACTTCAAAAGTGATTGAACTTTATTATTCAAACAAAAATCAATTCTTCTAAACTTATCCTAAGCTTTAAAATATCATTTTCAAACAAAAATAAAATATTTTAACAATTAACATCAATTCGTTCAAAATCAAGTTCATCCAACCCTTGAGCAAATGAATCTTAGATATGTAGAAAAACTAGTAGAGGAATATGTGCTTCGTATTGTTTTGTTTTTAATATTATGAAATCATTTATGTATGTAATTAAATAATTATTTAAAATTCTATGTTAATTAAATTATTTGAGATAAAGTAATATATATATATATATATATGAGGAGGGTTATAATTACACCGGTGTAAGTTACACCAAGTGTTACACCGCTAATAACTACAAATCGAATATGTTTTTTAGTAATCCAACCGTTGAATTATGTTTGTTCTTCATCATGATTATATGTGCCAATTTTCGTAAAATTTTGACACTAATAACTTGATAATCAAATGGTTGGATTTTTCATATATTTCAAATGTATATATAACGTTAATCTTGAGACATCTCAATGACATATCAAATTTTCGGATTAATGTAAAATTTTATATGTATGATCTATATGATAGTAACTTTCAATCCAACGGTGGGCTATTTAATACAATGATCCATTAAAAAATTATTCAGCGGTGTAACACTTGGTGTAACTTACACCGGTGTAATTATAACCCATGAGGGGGGATCAAATTACACGTAAGTTACACCAAGTATTACACCGCTGATAACTACAAATTAAAAGTGTTATTTAGTAATCCAACCGTTGAATTATGTTTATTTATCATCGTGATTATTTGGGTCAATTTTCATAAAATTTTAACACTATTTACTTAGATAATCAAATGGTTGTTTTTTTTTCATATATTTCAAATGTATATATGACGTTATTCTTGAGACATCTCAATGACATATCAAATAACTTCGGATTAATGTAAAATTTTATATGTATGATCTATATGATAGTAACTTTCAATCCAATGGTGGATTGCTAAATACAATGATCTATTAAAAAGTTATTCAGTGATGTAATACTTGGTGTAATTTACACTGATGTAATTTAGTCCCTCCTCTAGAGTGAAACACCACAAGGGTGTTCCACCGGTAACATATAACTTCCTTACCGTTAGATTTATTATTATTATTTTAATGTTGATTTAATACTAGAAACCTGCTGAACCAATTTTTTAAAATTTGCTAATTGGTCCCTCTGTATTTTTAAAATTTTCAGTGCAATTGCTTTGTACCCCTTAACTATAATAATACTAGTAATAGATCTATGTGCCTGTTCTGTGCTGTTAAATTCGCAAGGCCTTTTTGTCCCGTTGTTTATTATTTGTTTTTTTATATGTAATATTCTATTTCATCAATGCTTTGAATTGTTTCGCAGGCCTATGCTGTCCCGTTGTTTATTGTTTGGTTTTTTATATGTAGTATTTTGTTTCATTAATGGTGGGTTTGAATTGTTTGGGGGCATTAGGTTAATTTGTAGCATAATGTAATGTAATATTTGCAGTATGTCATTTTAGGTGGGTAGGATTTAAATGTTAACTTAATATTTTGTGTTTAAAGTAGTGTTGAATTTGAAATTAAATTTTGGTATGAAAATGAATATGTATGTATACTATGTAAAAATATACATAACCTTATACATAAGGTTTACAACGTTTAAATAACAGAATGTTTTAGTAAAATGTTTTAAAGCAGGGAAGCATTGTAAGATTATTAATATATTATAATATTTAACTTTTTAAAATGCTTAAGAAAAAGTCTTACAGCATATATTCTAAAACGTTTATTTTGGAGAAGCATTACAAGGTCACGAATATATTACATCATTTATTTTTTTAAAACATTTTAATATTACAATAAAAATATTAATTATATATGATTACAACGCTTAGTTTGATAAGTACTCTAAAATTTCATTACTAAATAAAATTAAAAATTTTCAAATCATTAATACAAGCAAAAATATATAAGTATAATTAATTTTATGTTTGAACATAATTCAAATAGAACCTAAATAATTAAAACATCTAAAATAAAATGTAACCCTAACTAACTAATATATTTAATTAAAATTAAATTTTCCACCATTTATTTAATTTTTTAATAATTTATAATTTTTATACAATTATATAATTTTTATGTTTGTTTATTTTTGGATAAAATGTGTTTTTCATCCTTGTAATTTTGGTAAACTTTGGTGTTCATCTTTGACTTTCAAAACATTTGTTTTATATCAATACAAAAAATATGTTTTATATCCCCATACTTTTAAAACACATTAATCGTAGTCCCTAACATTAATTAGCTTAGTTAAATTGCTGACCTATTTAATAGATTTCCACACACTAGTGCAAAAATACTGTTTAACGACGCCTAAACGATGACGGTTATATAGGGACCATCGTAGAAAGGGACACGGTAGCAAAATTGTAATTTCTGTGCGAGAAACGACGACTATCAGAAAATAACCGTCGTTGAAAGTAGGAAATAACGACGGTTCCTAATGGACCGTTGTTAAAGGTATGACGGAAACAAAAAACAGAAAATGAGTGTCTTTTTACGACGGTTCCTGATGGCCGTCGTTAAAAGTAGCATTCACGACGGTCTCGAGGGAACCGTAGTTAAAACACCCTCATAAAAACAAAAAAAGGTGCAGCAAGCAAACAATGGGTGCAGATAGCAAAAAAAAGACAAACATTTGTCTTACCATCATAAAAAAGAAGAGGTTCATCAGGCAAACAAGGGGTGCAAATAGAAAAAACAGGCAAACAAAAACGTCCCCTACATAACCGTGTTGTTTGTCTTATCCTCATAAAAAAGAAAAGGTTCATCAAGCAAACAAGGGGTGCAAATAGCAAAAAATAGACAAACAACAACAATCCCCTCCATAGTCGCGCGTCGTATAAAAACAAAAAATAAGGGGTGCAGCAAGCAAACAAGGGGTGTCGATAACGGAAATAGACAAATAACGACTCGTTTGTTTTACCCTCATAAAAACAAAAAAAAGGGGTCATGGCACGCTAGTATGTTCGTAGTGTGATTTCCTCCTTGCAGAGGGTTGCCATGGTCCATGGCTATATCCCCCTCTGGTGTAAACCCAACTATTGGAGCAAAACTATCTCCTGGTTCTCCAGAAGCAGTTACACTAGCTCACTGGATCTGCAAGAGCTACAGGCAAGTCTACTTATCTATTTCTGTCAAGGATTGAGAATCATGTAGTTCACAACATGATTTTCTTCTATCAAGCTGTGTTAAATGAGAATCTTGTTGATATATCTTTTCAAAAAATTTTAATATGTCTCTATCCTTGTAACTTTCCAAAACCAGTTACTATTTGGGGATAGATTTACTGAGATCAGATTCTCTTATTGGTGACACGATGCTAAAACATTTGTGGCATCATCAGGATGCCATTTTATGTTGTTCTTTGAAGGTATGGTTGTGATTTCATTTCACAGTGGGGGTGATCCTTAATGAAGTGTATTTTTTACAACCCTTTAACGTGATTTTCCATTTGATATTGCAGTCGCAGTCGGTGTTCATCTTTACAAATCAAGCTGGCCTTGACATGTTGGAAACAACTCTAGTGGCCTTGACATGTTGGAAACAATTCTAGTGGCTTTACAATACGTCACATTGGAACTTAATTTGCAGATAAAGACGCACGAGTTCACTAAAATTTTTCATATTCTTGCCCTGTAAGAAGAGAAAAGAAGAGGGCAGAAGTGATTGAAAAGTGTTGCTCTCACATCTCATTGTCACGTGAAGGCTTCCAGTTTTTAAATGATAAGCTAATTTTGAATTCTCGATTTTTTATTTTTATTTTTAGTATGACACACTATTAATTTATGAGAATGTTTTTAACTTCATTGAATTTTGAAATTATTTATGTACATGCTTCGATATATATAAAGAGAAGAAAGGCCAAAGATAAGATTACAATGAACTGGATAAAACTAACTAAGCTTATCTAAAAATCCAGCTACTTAAAACAAACTCAACCTATCCAAACTCATCTAACAAAAAGATAACATAATTTGAATTCATAACAGAATTCAAATCATAACAACCATATCCATAACTTAATCTTTAACTCTATTATTCCCCCTCAAGTTGGTGAGTGAAGATTATGAACTCCCAACTTGGATGATAACTTATGAAACTATTTGTGGCCTAAAGCCTTAGTGAAGAGATTTGTCGGTTGTTGTTTAGTAGAAATGTAGCTAGTGGCTATGGTGCCGGCTTGTATGTGCTTCCGAACAAAATGACAATCCACCTCTATATGCTTGGTTCGTTCATGAAAAATGAGATTTGCTGCTATGTGAAGCGCTGATTGATTGTCACAAAACAGAGGTGTAGGATGAACATAAGGAATCTGAAATGCACTTAACAATTTCCTTAACCAAACAATCTCACTAGATGCATGCGTCATTGCTCGATACTCAGCTTCACTAGATGAACGAGAGATAGTGGTCTGTTTCTTTGCCTTCCTTGAAATAGGAACTGATCCCAGCTTCATTAAATAACTGGAAATAGATTTTCTTGTTGTAGGATAAGATGCCCAATCTGAGTCACAAAACCCCACAAGTTTTGGATATTCTTAATATATTAAATATACTATTCTAATATTATAACACTCCCTCTCAAGCTAAAGCTTACTAGGATTTAAGTTTGTTACAAATATACCCATATTAACAAAATTGAATAAATCGCGGGCCTAGATAGATTGCACTGGGAAAGTCGTGGGGCTAGGTAGAAAACACTAGGAAAGCTGTGGGGCCAGGTAGAGTACACTAGGAAAGCCACGGTGCCAGGTAGAGTACACTGGGAAAGCCACGGGGCCAGGTAGATTGCACTGGAAAAGCCACGGGGCCAGGTAGAGAACACTGGGAAAGTCGTGGGGCCAGGTAGATTGCACTGGGAAAGCCACGAGGCCAAGTAGATTGCACCGGAAAAACCATGAGGTGCATCTATAGGTTCTGAAAAATCATGGGTCTAGAACCGCATCAGGTAGGAGAGAGAAAACAACCATCAGAGGAGAGAGAAACAAGCCAAACAAGAATGACCAGTAAGTATAAATCCCAGAAACATCGACACATGACCAAATTTGGAAAGATCACGATAAGGAGGAGATGAAGACAGAGGACATCGATAAATGCATTGTGGATGATTTAAAAGTGCCCTAGAAAGATAGATGGTGGGGAGGTTGGAAATAAAAGAAAGGTATGAATATAGAGTGAGAGAGACGAACAAGTAAAAGTTCCAAAAATTTGGAACCCAGCAGCGGAATAGGACCGGGACAAGTCATAGTGGATGGTACCACTCTGATACCATGTTAATTTATGAGAATGTTTTTAACTTCATTGAATTTTGAAATTATTCATGTACATGCTTCGATATATATAAAGAGAAGAAAGTCCAAAGATAAGATTACAATGAACTGGATAAAATAACTAAACTTATCTAAAAATCCAACTACTTAAAACAAACTCAACCTATCCAAACTCATCTAACAAACAGATAACATAATTCGAGTTCACAACAGAATTCAAATCATAACAACCCTATCCATAACTTAATCTTTAACTCTATTACACACATTTTGATATTTGATAGTATATAGATACAGGGTGATGTTTCTTTGAATTTGGTTATGTATGGAAGTGTCATCTTGCACCTATGAGAGAAAGCTTATTTTGTTCTTATTTATTCATTAGTTAGAAATTAAAGATCAAAAGAATAAACTAAAATGAAAGTAAGGTTATTTCCTTGCATTCCTTCTACTTTCTTTTCAGATTCATTGCTGCATCTTATCTTTTGTTTTGACAGTTCTAAAGTTCAATTTAGGAGCATGTATCAGTATAAACATTTGCATGTACCATCTATTATATATATTCTGTTTTCCTCTTCACTTTAGTTTTTAAAGTAGTGCTCTCCTCATGGAAAACTTTGTATAAATCTTTGAAAACTTTTCTTTGGTAAAGAATATGAAACCTGCTCTATTCCTCACTCCACTCTATAGGTTCAAGTTTAATATAATAAGGTGATGAAAAAAGCAAAAATATCAGAAGGTGTTGGGTTGTTATTGTTGGAGTTGATAATGTGAATTTAAATAAATTGTTAAATGCTTTTTTGATTCACAGAGTACTTGAATAAAAACTCAAGGTGATATTAGAAACTTGGGAGCGTTCAATTTATTTCATTAGATCTTGTATTAGAAGCAAACCAATGGGAAGTTGAGTCTTTGCTTAACAGAAGCATACGGGAACATTCTCCTCGATTATAATGGAGATTGGTTTTCTCACAAATATTTGGAGATAGTTGCATGCTTAATTTCTTCCATGGACTGAGTTTTCTTAATCAGGGACATGCTATGCTGAATGATCTGATGTAACTAATAATTTTTGTAGCAATGTTTGTCTCATTTAGCTAATGACTACATCTCTTTTATGAGCTGAAATGACTATTTTAATGATTTTCAGTATAAAAGTCTATAGAATTCCATTGCTTTCTGGAAGGACATTTAATTTTGGAAACATTAGTATATTTTTTCTTATGTCTTACTTGTGTGCTAGGTTGCTTGGGTGACAAAGTCTGGGGAATCTGATTTGGAAATTCCATTTACTATTCGTCCAACTAGTGAAACTGTCATGTATCCCTACTACTCTAATGGTGTGTTTGGTTTACATTGGATCCAAATTTAAAACATGGTTTTGGGGTAAACCAAACACACACTAAGTGAATAAGGGGACATCGTGACCTGCCTTTAAAGCTTAATCAGTGGTGCAATGTTGTTAGATGGGAGTTCAACAATCCAACACCATTCATCAGGTAGTGAGTAGCTTTTTTTTCCTTCACCTTGTTTTCCTTTTACTTGCATAAGAGGCTTCAATTTTTCGATATTCGGCTATGTATGTATATGTCTTACTACCTTAAAATTCTACATTTACTTTACAAATGGATGTTCTTATGGTGGTGATTCTGGTGAATTGGTCATAGTGAAGCAGGCTTGCAAAATACTTCTTTTAGATTGTTTTAATCATAAATTTCTGGTAATAATAATTGTTATATATATATATATTTTATAAGCAAAATTATCATTGAAAAGAGCACTAGGGGTGCTCTAACTCGAATACAAATAGGAACGAAATATTTACAACGAAAACCCATCCACCAAACCCATTACATAAACTTTAGAAAGAAAAGTGACACCAACCTAATGCAACAGCCAAGTACAACGTACCAAAATACCAAAATCCAAAACAAATAAAATAAAACCCCACTGCATGATAAAAGATTGATAATTGTGTCAATGATTAATACAACCGCAACCTCTTAATAGATGACTATAGCAGCAGAACAATGACACCCCAAAACATATCATGAAGAATGAAACATAACACAAAAGTACAAAAAAAAAACTGGCAGCAGAAGTGACAAAAAACATCACCCAAATAATTATCCAGATTTGGAATTCAAGCAGGAGGCAACATCAGAATACCACAAGAAATAAGAAAACATGAATGAGGAGTCTTTAGCTCTCAGAAATCTCCATGATCTGAGTTTTATAAGCTCCACCACATCTGTCAGGTCAACAAATTTGTTAGAGAAAATAGAATCATTGCGAGCTAACCAAATAGACCACACAACCACCAACCATACCAGAGACCAACAGAGCTTATTTTTAGCATTACAAACCGGTAAGCCTACAAATTGGAAAAAATTTTCCAGACAGCCCTTGTGCAACACAGAACTAGTCCCACACCACTTCACACATGCCATCCAGACTTTGTGAGCAAATGAGCACTCAAAGAATAAATGTGCAGTAGATTCCAAGGTGTGACCATACCACACACAGCCATCATCCAGAGCATTAATCACTTTCCTTTTAATTAAATTTTTGTCTAGTAGGAATTCTATTTAAAACAGTTCTCCAAACAAAAGTTGAGATCTTAGAAGGAACAAACTTGGACCAAATGAACTGGTGCATTGGAAATTCAGCAAATCTAGCCTCATGAACTATCTCTTTATAGGCAGACCTAACAGTATATACACCATTGGCATCATCACTCCACCTCCAACAATCTGGATGATCTGCACATGACTTGATATTCTGTAGCTCACGAGAAAGTTCCTGTAGGTGGTCCCATTCCCACTGGAATGAAGGCCGACGCCAACTCCAGTTCCAAACCAAATCACCCTCACTACATACTAACATGTTAGCTAAAGACTCATTCTTATTATTAGCAATTAAGAATAGTCTAGGTTACCGAACACACAATGGTATATCACCACACCACCCATCCTCCCAAAAAAGAGTGTCACTCACCTTCCCAACTTTCGTAACACAACATCTCGAAAACCAGTCTAAGGTAATATCACTCAAACCATCTATTGACCATAAATCAAACCACCAATATGACCCCCTAACTTTCATACCCCTTACATGAGCAGATGTGTCCCCATAAATTGATGAAAGGACCCTATGCCTAAAACTATCCTTCTCCATTAACCATCTCCACCTCCACTTCCCTAATAGTGCTAAATTAGAAGCTCTCAAGTCTCGAATTCCCAAACCCCCATATTTTTTCTATACACGCATCCTCCCAAGTAACCCATATGAGTTTATTCTTATCAACAGACCCACCCCACACCACTAAAAGAAAATAATTGTTATATATATTAAATAGCTTATACTTATTAATATGGATTCAGATGTTTCAATCATGTGCCTTTAATTTATATTATGGAACATGTTTATAGTCTATTGCCTTGTGCTTATACAAATTCTGATTGCAGGAGTGGTGAGTTTCTTTGGCGGGAAGGACACACTGCCTTCGCAACAAAGGAGGAAGCAGATGCAGAGGTATTGCATCAATTAAATGTTTTAGGAGTTTCACTTTTGGTCTCATTTAACTTAATGTTAATAAAATTGGTGTTCGTGTGTGTGTTAATAAAATTGGTCTCATTTAATTTAGGAATCCCATTCGACATTATTGCTTGCTTATGTGTGTTTATGCCAGTGTTTATGTGTGTGTTTTGATCTCTTTCATATATGTGGAGATGGAGGAGAAAGGGACTTTGGAAACAGAATAAAGAGAAGGATTGATTGCATCATGACAAGTTGCCCGACATTATTCCATATTTAAAGCATTGTTTCAATATTAAAACTATATGTTCTGCTTCATAATTATAGCAAGGCTTTGGGTGTTCATTAAGAGACATAGATGCAAGTAATATAATTCATTTTATTATACTTTTTTAATGCATCTAATATAATTGATTTTAATTTTTGCTTTTCGACAAAAAAAATTATTTGAGATTTAAAAATTTAAGAAACTTTATTTGGATTTGTCTGTTTTATTTTTTTGTATTTAAAATATTTCATGAAAATTCATTTTTTATTTAATAAATTTAAACCAATTTAAGTTAATAAAATTATCATTTTTTGTTAAATATATTATCATTAGCTTCAGATTAGCTACGACATTTCAACAGCTAATCAACAACAACTAGAAACAACGACAATTGCTGAAGCAACCGTCGTCGTTTGTTGAACTTTCAATGACGGTTATGGCCTTAACCGCCGTTGTTTCTTAAACATACAACGACAGTTTCATCTTTAATCATCATTGTTTCTAACTTATATATAGCGGCGATTGCCAGAAGTCGTTGGGTCAAAGATGGGTCAACAATCGTTGTTAAAAGCCTTTTTTAACCGTCGTTAAAAGGCCAATTTGCAGTAATGACATTATCCTTTAGTGTAGGAAATCATTTAATCAATATGGATGCTGAGTTCATTTATTAAGCAATTGATTTAGTAGCGACTTAACATACTTAATTAACGTTAGGAGTTATGGTTAAAGTATTTTAAATGTACAGAGATATAAAATAAAAGTTTTAAAAGTCGAGGAAAAATACAGGGACAACGAAAAACATATTTTACCTTTTTTTTCATTTTGTCCTAATTCTAAAAATTCAACATAAGCAAAAAATGTTTAAATTTTATTATTTTTTATTTTTATTTAACAAACCTAAAAAAAACTTCATAAGAAAATAAAAATAAATAATATACAAATAATTTAAATAAAAAAGGAAAGAGATTATGGACTTATCTCGAAGACAACCACTCTTGTTGCATCACTGATAAAAAATCAATTAAAGTATGGTTCTTATGTCTTGCACTAGTTCCACATGATCCATTAGATATGCAAGAGATCATCGATGCTACTCTAAACGGTATAGTCTTTTTGGCATGGCTAGCTTTTAAGAGGGTTTCCTTTAAGGTAAATTTGTTCATCTCTTTCTTTTTTATTTAAATAATTTTTATGTCATAAGTTTTTTAAGAAATTTGCTTTAGGAGTTTAAAATAAAAATAAATAAATAAATAACTTAATAGATATATCAATTTTATTGAATTGACCTTATAATTTCTTCATTTATACTGCTGGTTTTCAGTATGGTTTCCATCTATTCCTGTGGAGAAGAGGGAGATGCATTCTCCACCAAATATAAAATGAATTGCAAAATTAATCACAAGTGTTCAATTCACATGCTTTGTTTAACATCACATTTACTCACTTGTTTGAATTGTTTCCTTACTTAGAAATTAATTTTATTGAATTTATTATTATTTTTCTTAATATATGTGAAAAAATCTTAAATGTCAAATAAATGAAATGAAGGGATTAATAAGTTGATAAAAAATTATAAATTGAGTTTTGATCTTATTTTTTACCTTGCTTATGAAATTTGATTAAGTTATTTCCATTACTCATTATAGATAGGCTTCCTCACACACAAATCAATTAATTTTCATACCAAAGAATTGTGACTCAGTTTGCAACGCAGACTGAGATTGTAGGAAGAGCTAGGGCAGCACATGGGTTTGGCCGATCCAACCAACCCGATCAACTCAACCACTATTTGGTGGGTTAGGTTGGGTTATCGGGTCTATTCAGGTTGGATAAGCATGAACCTAACTAATTTGGGTTGGATATCGGGTCTGGGTAAGCACAACACGATGTACCCAACCCAACCTGACCTCCTATATAAAAACTAATATATTATTAATAACTATCTTATTTGAATTAAATTTAGTAATAGTAAAATAAAATTTAATTAAAAATTGGCATCATAATAGAACATTAGTTTGTTAATTTGTGACATCTCTTTACTACATTGTGCTAAATATTTGAATTAAATTGTGTGCAGAATGTGTATGTCATATTTTTTTTCCAACTTTAATTTATAATTTTTTAAATAGTTATACGACCAAAGTGTCAAAATCATGGAACTACAGGTTTATATAATTTATAAAGACTAAATGGTGATAAAAAACAAATTTCTATAAATTTGATTTTTTTTATTTTTTCTATTTTTTAATTAGCATGACCCAATCACCCAACCCGACACTGATTGGTTTGGGTTGGGTCCATAACAAAAAAGACTGACAAAACTGACCCAACCCAACCCGAACATGGTTAATTGGGTTGGGTCCAAAAGTAGTGTAAATTCAACTCAACCCAACCCGTGTGCACCCCTAGGAAGAGCTTCCGAGTTCAATCCCCACTTAACACACTCTTATGCTCTGTTTAGTTGTTGTGTAGAAATAGAGAAGAGAGAAATAGAGAAGAGAGAAGTAGGAAAGAGAGAAATAGAGAAGAGATAGAGATGATTTATGGGTTGTTTGGTAGGAGAAAAATAGGTGAGAAATAAAAGAGAAATGTTAATTTGAGGTGTTTGGTTTGATTGAAGAGATAGAAGAGAAATGATATAATTAAATAATTTTCTGGTTCTTCCCGCCAACAAGTTTGTTTAAAATCGATTTTCAAATACAGTAATCGATTATTTGAATTTTTTTTAAAAGTGTAAAAGTAATTGATTATTAGCATGAGAAATCGATTATTTTCAAAGTCAGAGTGCAAATATGCCTTTTTGAGGTGCAGAAAATCGATTAAGAAGTCCTGGAAATCAATTTTCTCATTTGACAGAATGTGTGTTGTTGACTAAAATTGATTTTATGGACAAAAGTTAGTCACTCTTTCAATACAAAAAGGAAAATTCGGAGTTACAACAAGGGAGGTTCTAATTTGAAAAAAATAGAGCAGAAACACACAGGGGAATCGATCACAGACACAACCATCATACGTTTTCAAAGGAACATCTTATTCACTCCTATGGAAACATGGCAACTCTCATAGCCTCACACTCCATTAACCACTACTCCTCTTTCTACCATCAAGTAGCCCCAGTAAATAAAAAACAGAGGGCGTGGAAAAAATCAAACAGAAGCATAAACCAGGATAATGAGGGGAAGAGTTAAATAATTCAGAGAAAACAAAGAAAGAGAACGTGAGAGGGAGAAAGCTCGCAGCTGTGTGCAGCCTCCGGCACCGCGCGCAGCTCCATGGCCTCCATCCACGGCTACCATTTTCATCATTATCCCCACTGCGTGCGCCGCAGACCCACCATCGTGCAGACACCACCTGCATCCACGTGCGGTAGTGCGTCACACCTCTAAGCGGCCTGGCCGCGTCGTTTGCCACCAACTCTATCACCATCTCCCTCTGTCCGACCACTGTCCCCTTCCCTGCAGCCATCTCGCCGCATCTGGCCTCCCCACGACAACACCACGAGCAGCGACACTCTCCTCCCCTTCTGGTCGTTTGTCTCCGCCCCAGCAACACTGCGACATGGAGTCGTGTAACGTCCTAATTTCTAAATTCAGAAATAATGCATGTTGGGAGAACTATTTCCAAATTCGTGAAATCATTTCGTTCATTTCACGTATCGGCATACACATCATTCGCTTAAGTAATCCAACACTTACTAAAGCTCCAAACATTTCATACATGAACAAAGAAATAACCATAATCTATATTCGCCACACAGGCTCCAGTCGATACAATTATCCAACAAAACATAACAAGTATCTAAGTACATAGAACATAACAAAGTGCTAAACTATCCATGCCATATAGCTCCCACTGATCATCTCCATCCTGAGGAGTATCCTGCACAACTGAAATATTGTTTCCACGGAATGGGGTGAGACCAACGTTCCAGCGGGCATGAACAAAGACACTCCAGGGGAACATACAGGCAATTATATATCATGCTTCTCAAACAACCATTATAATCAAACAACAACTTCACATCAATCAAACACAACACAATAATAATAATAAAGCTGATAAATGCATGTCTGTGAAGTGTTGTAACCCGACACCCGGGGTCTTTTCACTGTAACATGACTGTGATTGAGCGCTCGACCATGAATCCAAGGACCGTCGTCCAAGGAAACCTGAGATTAAGTTTTATTTGAATATGATGTACACATAACTTGATTTATTATCATGATTGAGGGTCCCCCATCTTCCCCTTGGCCGAGAGGTCGATGAGTTCGCCTCGTCTTGCTTAAACATGATTGCCCGAAGGCCTGATATGGTCCGAAGACCCTTGAATTAGCCCGGAGGCTCTGAAATGGATGTAAGCCCTCTGATTATAAACTCATAATGCATAACAGTGATGACCAAAGGCCCATGATCATATATAAACATGCTTAAAAATCACTACACATACTCATCTAAGTCTCTTATCCTATGGTTCACGTAAATCATATACCAAACAACCATCACATTCACACTACCTAGGTCTATCTTAACATACACATCATGATTCAAAGAAAGAAAGGGAAGGAAGAATAGGGGATCATGCTCTGAAATTCAAATAGTAAAGAGACAAACAATCACACCCACCTGAGGGTCGAGAAAATGAAGAACGAACGGAAGATAGGAAGCGTTGGAGATGAGTAGATTAATGGGGAACTTGATCTTGGATGAGTAGAAATCGTTCTTGGCCTTCACCGGGGCATTATCTCACTAAAACCTCTCTTTCTCTCTCTGGAAGAACGAAAAAAGGGAAGAGAAACTGAGTGAGAAACTGCCTGTAGTCGTGTTTTAAAAATGTTGTAACTGTCATTCTAGCTCAAGCGAGATGGACATTTTAGCTCAAGCGAGAACTTCTAGTTTGAGCGAAAATCATCCAGAGAACAACGCATTTTGTGTCCTGGAGCTCGCTTGAGAGAGACTTGCAGAACCAAAATCCTATAGTTTTTGTTGTATACTCCTCTTGAGCGAGACCTACTCACTTGAGCGAAAACCCTGATGCACGAAACCCTGATTTTTGCCTCTTAAGCTTCTTCTTATCAATTCCTTACTTCATCCTATTCATGTTATGAATTTCCTATAAGTTAAAGTCTCTAACAGTGGGATGTTATTACAATTCGCATGGCCTCCTCACCTTCACTCGCAAGCTCACCCGCCTAAAACACAGTTTGAAACCTTCTCTGTGGACTGAGGGTATTCCGGAGAGGAGAATGAGGTCGGCAATTATGTCTGTCTTTTTTCAGTGAGCGAAAAAAGAAAAAGAAAAGAGAAAGTTGTATGTGAGCTGAGAGTTTCGTTGCCATTTCTTCCGTATCTCTCGCCTACTTTGTGGGGAGATTGAAAAAGCATGGGCCCCCACTGATCTTTTACATCTCTCGTCTATTTCACTACAGTGCCAAACGAGAGAAGTGTCGGACCTCTCTCCCACTTCTCTCCTCACCCCCTACTTCTCTCCCACCTCCACAACCAAACATAGTGTTAGAGAGGGGTGAAGAGCCTTAACTGTGACTAACTCTCGAACATGATTACTCATGGCAATAGGGGATACACGTGATTAACACAAAAAAATCAATTAATTTTGATGGTAAAACATAAGTGAATTAATTAATGATAATTCACGACAATTACAACTCTAATGGTACATAAGAATGTCATAGAATCTAATGCATTAAAGGTTTAATATATTTATTTCAAAATACATAATTAAACTAATGATTCAAATTATTTTAATTTATTTATTTGATATGAATTAATTAAAACATAACAAATCTTTTTTTATTTCTTGCTTCATATTATTTTTTTTAAATTGTCTCATTTAGTTATAACACAATAAGATATTAATGGAAAGAAAATTATATTATAACTTTTTTATATGTCGTATTATTAGGTATAAAAATAAAATTGTTTTAAGGAATTTTATATAAAATTTTTTATGGATATTCTTTATTTATAGGGTAAAAAACCTCACGGGTGTACCATTGGTAAAACACATTTTTTTTACAATTTTACGTGTTACTTCATGTAAACTTGACCGGTTGGATAGTGTGAATTTCATTCATAAAATCGACCCCAACGGACACTCTATTCAGTTTTTATGATTTTCAATTTTTTTAGATTTCAGTTTGATTCCATTTTCAGTTTTTCAGTTTGGTTTATGTGATTTGCCTTGAATTAGACATGGACAGCCCTAACTCACAACATAAAATTAAAAGAAAATATACTATAAAAAAGTTTTACTTGCTTCAAATCAAATGAAAATTTAACACTATGTGTCAAAAATCTCTTCCTCTCTGTTTTTTTTTTTTAATTAATTTTACCAATAATACATTTTGTGGAATATACGCGTGAAAGGGAAAGAAGGAGGAAGAATGGTGGTGGGTGGGTGTTATTCGTAAGGTTTTTGTACGCATATCTGATATCTCCCCAAAATCGAATAATCAGTCTTCCATGAATAGATTGCTTCAGTAGGATCCGATCTTCATAGATTTTGCCAAAAATAATAGATTTTGAATCGATTGTTTTGTTGGTAACGTTCATTCTTTCCGATCCCTCCCCCCTCCTTTTGGTTTTGGGATCAGTGAGAAATGGAGAAGGTGATGAATATTCTGAAGCCAAAGCCAAACCCACAGCAACTGCTGAGAGATTGGCAACGCAAGCTTCGCCAAGAGTGCCGCAACATTGAGCGCCAAATTCGCGGTAATCCCCTTTCTCTCTCTTTTAAACCCTAATTAATTTTTTCTTCTAATTATTTGTGGTTATTCCTGATTTTTGTGTTTATGGGTTTCAATTTAGACATTCAGAGAGAGGAAAAAAATGTGCAGAAGGCGATTAAAGAAGCTGCCAAGAGGAATGACATTGGCTCTGCAAAGGTTCTTTTTCTTCTACTACTACTTTTTTTTTGTGACTCGTAATTCTGTTTCTTTGTTGTTGATCCACCCTTGTTAGTGCCGGTGAGTTTTTTTTTTGCATTTTTCATTTTTATTGGTTAGTGCTGTGCAATTTGTGAGTTTTCAACGGTGATCACCATCATAAACGTGTTTGTGAAAGGGGGGGGGGGGGGACTTAGAGAATTGAATCCAGGACCTGTACCCTAACCATCACTGTCAACTACCTAAACTGTGAGCACAGCTGGTCCTGAATGGCAGGATGAAGACATAGTGGTGTTTTCATGTGTTGAATACATTTTCATCTCGTTTATTGTATGTGGGTATGGAGGATATTATTTACCTTTTTATGTGATATTTTGCTATAAGTCCCAAATGCTTAGGATGATAACAAAAAACAGGGCATATAGTATGTAGTCAAGGGAGGAAAACCTGGAATGTGGACACTTAATTATATCTACTTTATTCTGAATGTAAGGATATTAAGATTAAAGATGGGGTTACCAAGCTTTGAAGGCAGAGCAGGATGGTTATGTAGCTGAAAGTTTCTATGGAGTATGGACTATGGTGGACTTGTCAGGATATTCAATAGACCAATAATAAAACTATTTTTGTTTTTTGCTAGTGCATGACCTTTTAGGCAGTGATTTGTTTTCTCTATTGAGATTTCAAGGTTTGAAAAAATAAAGTCAATATGTTGTAAAATTTTTCTTCTTATTATTATGATATTGTGCAATATGCAGGCACTTGCTAAGGAACTTGTGAGATCGAGGAAAACAGTGAACCGTCTTTATGAAAATAAGGCACAATTGAATTCAATATCGATGCATCTTGGAGAGAGTGTTGGTAGGTTTTGCCATGTTTTATTAACCTTACCTTAATTTTGCCACATAACAATTGAAAACTGTCCAACCTAGTTACTTGTGCTTGATACCGGTTGTTTGATAATTGATGCTTAACCGGCGAACTTTAATTTTCTTTAACCTCTCTTGTTAACCAAATGTACTAGGTGAATTTGTCAACATTATAGAATTGGTTGATGATCGATTTTTTGATTGTGGGGAAAAAAAGATGAACTGACTATCTGCTGCTTCCAGCTTTAATTTTTTGAGGTAGATGGGGAAACTGACTGTGATGTTAATGTGGCATGCAACATGTAGGTGAATTTGAATTTGGACCTGTGAGGCATTTAGTGTTAACTCAGGTAGAAACTCCAGAATTTGCGAGCAAACAAGAAAAATCATTGGAATGATATTGACAAGGAAAAGCAGTATTGTATTTGTATGTTGTTTTACAAAAGATCAGGCTATTTTATAAGCATAACTGAACTTGTCTCGCAAGTAAGAAATCTTCGATGACTTTCCTAATTCATATAGTATTGATTAATTGAAAACTTCCTTAAATTTTATTTACCTAAAACAACTAAATTAAATCCCTAACCGTGTGTTTGGATGGAGAATTATAGAATTCCCAAAAAATTATGAAATCAATAATGAGTGATGATTAAAAAGAGAGTTAAGTATGACAGGGATTGTAAATAATAATCTAAAATATTAAACATAATATAGAAATATTGAAATTCCTCCTATTTATTATAAAAATCCCTTCTATTTGTCATTTGAAATTATTTCTTACACATGAAATCTAGTAATTGAGAATTACACTATCCAAACACAAGGTAAAAGTAAATCCATTTGTAAATCCCTGTAAAATGATAAAAGAAATCATTGTAATTGACTCCTCCTTTGTGGTGTGTTAGAATATAAGAATAAAACCTAATCTTAACAGATATTATAAGATATTAAATATATTATTATAATATTCTAGCATGGTGCATCATTATGGTATACTATGGGAAGGAAATTTTTCTGTCCAGTTTATAACTTGAGTGAGGGCTGTAAAACCAAAACAGAGAGAGACGGGGAAGGGTGGATGAAGGTTATAGGCTGAGTCAGGTTCAGCTTTCTCTTCAGTAATTTTTATTTGGCCTGATTACAATGACTCTAGTGTGACAAATCATATATGTGTAATATTGCCGCTGTTTTATTGAATGGTTAAGCGGAATATTTACATTAATCATTTATTGTTTTGGCTGCAGATTGTTTTTGCAATTAGTCATCATGACATATTTGAGTTATTAGTTATTACTCATTATTAGTTATTACAAAATAGAATTTTGTTCTTTGGAAATTCATGGTTTTGATTTTTTTTTGCAGCAATTGCTCGTACTGTGGGACATCTATCAAAAAGTGCTGAGGTCATGAAGCTTGTCAATAACCTCATGAAAGCTCCTGAAATGGCTGTGACCATGCAAGAGTTCAGCAAAGAAATGACAAAGGTATGCCTGCCTTGCTTTTAATGTGGGAAGAAAGAAACTACTTTTTTTTCCTCCACACCCTCCTCTGGTTAGAGAAAATAGTTGCATTGTAGTTATTGGGAATGTCATCTCTTTCAGGCTGGAGTTATTGAGGAGATAGTAAACGATGCTGTGGACACAGCACTAGATTCTGAGGACATAGAGGATGAGATAGAAGAAGAAGTTGATAAAGTCTTAACTGCAATAGCTGGTGAGACTGCCGCACAACTTCCTGAAGCTGTTAGGAAAGAAAGGGTTAAGCAACCTGCTCAAAGTGTTGGAGCCGCAGAGGAGGTATATGCAATTCATTTTCCTTGTAACAAGGCTTTTTCCTGCTTCAGAGTTACACTCATTATGGAATACATTATTATTTGCAGGAAGAGGCTATAGCCGAGGGTGTTGATGATGAGGCAGAAATGGAAGAAATAAGGGCCCGGCTTGCTAAAGTTAGATCATAAACAAGTTTCTAGTCTTGCAGCCTCAAACATTGTACCCTAATCTAAAAGAGATGTTGACAGGTTTGTATCCTATTTATCATATTTGGATTGGAGAAGACAAAACATATTACTAATGGGAAAGAGAATACTGACTGGGGTGGGCAGTTTGTATGTAAATTACACGAAGTTCTTGGAAGTGTATCAAGATAGATTTTTAAGTTTATCATATTAAGCGCAAAACTATATCCATGGTTGAGGATTTGATTGTACAGTGCTCAAAATTGACACTAAGAAAAAAAAAAGCTAATTTCTTTTTTTTTTCCTTAAATCTCCATGAGCTCTTTCATCGAGATCTTTAAATTCTGGGTCTGCCGTACAAATCACTACTCATCACTAAAAAAACCCAAGTTGATCAAATAACGAAAGTTGATCAAATAACGACACTTAAAAAGAGACAGATAGAGTAATAAATAGTGTCTGAAATTAATTACTTTAAAGAGGCTTTGTTGCTAAAGTACGAATAGATTGAGAGATTCTTGTAAGCATTCATACAACATATTTTTATTTATCTTTTTTCATTATATCATTTATTACATCAAATACTTTTCTCTTTTCTATTCTTATCTCTATTTATGTTATAGAAGATGTTGTATAAAATTGGTTGTACAATTATGATTTCTTAGTGTGAATAGCCTTCGCCCTGCCTCTCCCTCTTCCCTTACTGCATTCACGCATTGACGACCATCATCACCACCACGATTCTCCTCTATTGCTGCATTTTCCTATCATAACTTCTCACATAGGGTCAGTTTTGAATGTAATTCTGTAGGAAAAACTTTTAGGTGAAAAAAATAAAATAAATCACAGAGGTAAAATAAATTTAACTTTTTTATAAGTTGCAATTAGTATTTGCAATTCACCATTTTTAAAAAAACTCTCTCATTTAACTTTTCTATAAGTAACTGATTTTAACTTATGGAGAAATTAAATTTATTTGACCTCTTTAATTTATTTTAATTTTTTTAAAAGTTCTTCTTCAGAAATGTATCCAAATTGGAACTTAGTCACGCTTTGATTTTGCTCATAAAACTGCATTTGATTTAATTAGGATGGCGACCAACATTGAGATGCAAGTGTGATTGACGTGGGATAATAACATTATGTCATCTAAGATTTTCCCTTCAAGAAGATGAGCATAAGGTTTTATTTGTTACAGTTTTTTTTATAAAAAAATATTTTTAAAAATAGAAACTGAAAAATATATTTAACGAATAATTTTAAAAATAGTGTTGAAAAGTGTGATTATTTTTTATAAATTTTATTTATTTATTTTTCTGGCGACAATACTATAAATAAATTATTTCATATATAAACAAATCTTAAAAATCATTTGTAAAACAATTTTAAAAAATAAAAAATAAAATAGAATCAAATACACCTAATTTTCTAGTATCATGCTTGGTTTGGAGTGCAAGAAGGAAATAAAAAGAAAACGAAAATAAAGAGAATATGAATAAATTTTATACATTATTTGGATAGGAGAAAATTGAAAAACAAAAAGTTAAGTATTCTCTTCTTTTGTTTTTAGATGGATGAAAAAGTGGAAAGAAAAACTGAATAATTAATGTAATGTCTTTTTCATATTTGATAAAAAAATTAATTAAATAATTTCTAAATAAGAAATATAAATATATATATATATATATAATTTAAAAAAGTGAAATTATTTTTTTGAAATTTGTGTTTTACTTTTATCTAATTGACGGAAAGAGGTGGAATGGAGTGGAGTATAAGGAATCATATGTTCCATTTTTTACATTGTATAAAAGAGAATATGGTATTTTTTTAGGTAAAATAACATTTTAGTCCCTATAAAATACCTGAGTTTCGATTTTTGTTCCTGGAAAAGTTTTTTTATTTGATCCTTATAAAATATTTTAGCTATTTTTTTAGTCCCTGCTGTTCATTTCACTGTTAATTAAGAATGTGTCGAACGCTTATCACAATTAGTAATCGTATGTATTGTACCCTGACACATTATACAACGTTGTTAGCCTTCTTAAACATTCAAAGACTATTTGTGATATATATGAAGGAAGAAATGTACAAGGAATTTCAATTCAAGTTGACCGTGAAATTTGACTCTGTAAATCATTTTAAGGAAGCTAACATCCTTATATAATGTGTTAGGGTACTTCTGAAGTATTGTTGACTATTATGGGCGTACGATACATCCACAAATAACAACAGAATCAACATTAGGGACAAAAAAAATAGCATAAATATTTTATAAGGATGAAATAAAAAAGAAAAATTTTCCAGGAACGAAAATTAAAACTAGAATATTTTATAGGGACTAAAGTGTTATTTTATCCTTTTTTTCCAAGACATCATTCGCGAAAGGCAATCCTATTTAAGTGGGGTACGATCTTTATGGACAACAAAACTTTTTCTAAGAGAATTTAACGTAGTTGTATACCCGAGCCTTGAACTCAAAATAGGTCTTGTAACATCCTAAATTTTATTAGGATAAATATTAGTTAAATTAAATAATTAAGTAAAGGGAATAATTAATTAAATAGGAAAATAAATAATAGGACTAATGTTATTATGAGTTTTATTTCGTAAAGATAGTTTTAATTGAAAAGAGGATAAGGGGTTGAGAGTGGGCCCAAGCCCAATTAGACATTTTAGTAAGAAGGGGTTAACAGAGCACCTTAATCCTTATTTGTATTATCGTCAGAGAGCGAAACGCCAAGGAGGGGAGAAACTGAGTCTCAAGAGAGAGTTGCTTTGGAGTGACATCAAGAACCAAAGAAGGACTTCCTTGTTGTGATTGAGCTTCGCTTAAGGTACGGTGGGGAAGAGAGTGCTGCTTGTATATGCATGTAGGGGTGCTTGGGTAGTAATTTAAGATTAGAAATTCGTATTAATGTATGATATAATTCAGAATGGATGATATGAACTGTGATTTATGGTTGTTTGAATGATTCTTGATGAATCTTGAGTGATTTGAATGATAATAATGAGAATAGCGAAAAGGGGATAATAAGGGTTTTGATGATTTGGGGTTTTGATGGGAAATCCATGTAAAACTGTTAAAGATTGATGATTTTGATGAGTTTGATGAATGTTTATGATTATGAATGATGTTTGATCGAAAGGGATCGATTAGAGATTGATTGGAAGGGTTTAGAGATGTTTGAAATCGTGAAATCTGCGATCTGCGTCGTGGGTAATCGATTACCAGGTGTGGTAATCGATTACCAGGGTATTCTAGGCAACCCAGGAGTGCTGTTTGCTGCTGGTAATCGATTACAGGTCTGTGGTAATCGATTACCAGAGAGTTTGTTTGCTGGTAATCGATTACAGAGGTGCTGTAATCGATTACCAGAGTGTTTGCTTGCAGGTAATCGATTACAAGGTGGTTGTAATCGATTACCAGAGACTTTGTTTGTGGGTAATCGTTTACTAGAGGTTGGTAATCGATTACCAGAGTGGATTTTGAGAGCCTAAGTGCTTAATGATGCTTAACATACTTGATGTTATTTGGAATGCATATGTTTGGTAATTATGCGATATATTTGATGTTTTGGAATGCATATGTTTGGTAATTATGCTATATATTTGATGTTATTTGGAATGCATATGTTGGTGAATATGCTTAATATATTTGGTGTTATTTGGGATGCATATGTTGGTGAATATGCTTAATATATTTGATGTTATTTGGAATGCATATGTTGGTGAATATGCTATATATTGATGTTATGTTGGAATGCATATGGTTGGTTAATATGCTATGTAATTGATGTCATGTTGGAATGCATATGGTTGGTTAATATGCTATGTTATTTGGAACGCATGTGGTTGGTGAACATGCGATATAATTAATGATGATGTTACTTGAGTTGTGCGGGCCCATAAAGGGGGTACAACTTAAGAGAGATGCCTTGAGCATGTGTGACGAGACCTGGATTGTGCGGGCCCATAGAGGGGGTACAATTCGGGAGGTGAACTGAGTGGTGCGGGCCCATAGAGGGGGTACAACTCAGGGGATCAAGATGGGGCGTTCGATGCACGGGCCCATAGAGGGGGTGCAACCTAGGAGTGATTGTACTGGCCCATAGAGGGGGTGCAACCTAGGGACGAATGTCGTTGACCTTTGGGTAGATGATTGACGAGGTGCACCCATTGTGCGGAGTTCCAAGTCATGACCTTTGGGTAGATGATGAGATGAGTGCTGGTGCATGTGAAAATTGGAATACTCAACGATGGAATTGAGTTATTTGATAATGTTAATGATTTTGGTGCATGTATTGATGAGTGATATATATATGATATTCGAGTTATATTATGATGATGATGGATTTGGTGAATACATGATGGATGTATTATGTGTATAAATGTGAATGATGGTATGAAATATATATGTTGATATAGATGAATAGCTATATGTTGAGTTTTGGGATAATTGTTATATGATGGTTTATCTGATGTATTGGTAGTATGATATATGATGATGTTGTTTATCTGTGGGTGAGGATAGGGCATTTCCTATGTGTGTATATGAGTAGTATCTTTTTCCTCACCGTATTCTGTGGATATATTTTTACAGGTGTTGATGAGGACACGATGGGTGTCGAGTATGATTAAGGGATGTGCTTTGATAGATGTGACATCAGGGTGTACTTGGGAGTCTTTATTATGTTTCTAGTTAGGAGTATTTTATGAACTATTTTGGATACCTTGTTCAGCAAGTAGGTCGTTTTAGTTGTTTTATTTCTTTAGAGATTCCGCTGCATAATTGTTGGATTATATTTGATGTTTACTTTCATTTAATTAAGTGTTTTTGAACTCATGAGGTTTTTAATAAGAGCGTTTGTGAACCTTTTTACCCATCGTGGGACATTACCTTTTCTAAACTTCGGTTTATTAAACATCTAAGAGTATGGGGTAGAAGGGTGTCACATTAGTTGGTATCAGAGCAGGTCGGTTCACCGGCCTTGAGTTATGAGCTTGCTATGCTTCTGATGTGTTAATTTGATTGATTGATTGATTGCTTGAGTAAATTATTTGTTGTAGCTGATTATTGAGTGATTTCTTTACATGTCTGCTTTACTGGGTGTGATTACTTACCCTTTCTTTAATACAGAAAGAGTAATGGCTGGGGGTAGAAATGATCGAGCGATGGCCGATGCCTTGATGGCCATGGCACAGGCTGTTGGCAACCTTAACCAACATCACGAGACGGATTGGCTTGCACGGTTCCAGAGGAACCATCCACCTACGTTCCGTGGGGGTTATGACCCTGATGGAGCTGCTGATTGGATTTATGAGATCGAGAAGATCTTCAGAGCAGTGGACAGTCCTATGCTTCAGAAGGTGACTTTAGCAGCATTCATGCTATCTGGGGATGCTTGTTTCTGGTGGCAGAGCACCTACCAAAGGATGATTGATGAGGGCACAACATTGAGCTGGGATAACTTCAAAAGGTTATTCCTGGAGAAGTATTTCCCACACGACGTGCGCAACAAAAAGCAAATAGAGTTCCTGGATCTAAAGCAAGGGGATGGCACTGTGGCAGACTACACGTCAAGATTTGAAGCGCTCGTACGATTTTGCCCTACATATGAGGGAGCTGCCAATGAAGAATCCAAGTGCGTCAAGTTTCTCAGCGGCCTTCGTCCTGAGATCAAACAAATATTCAACTACCAAGGGATCACGCGCTTTCACGAGCTGGTGAACAAGTGCAGAATTTATGACGAAGAAAATTGAGCAAAGGCGGCACATTAGAAGAGTGGAGGGCCTTTGAGGAGTCAGAACAAGTTTCAAGCGACTAACAAGGGCAAGCCATATTTTCGAGCAACAGGAAATCCCAAGATTGGAGGTGGTAGTGAGGGCACAATGCAAAAGAAGAACTATGCTCCAACGGTTGGTCAAGCGTCAAAGGGTGGGAGTGTTGGTTCTACCACTCCTATTACCTGCTTCAAGTGCGGAAAGGAGGGTCACCGAGCAAACCGATGCGGATACAGAGAGATCACCTGCTACATCTGTCAGGAGAAGGGACACATCGCTCGTGATTGTCCTCAAAAGACACAAGGAACAGTGGCGGCAAGCGGAGATTCCAATGGAAGCGCCAGTAAACCTAAGGCTACTGGGAGAGTCTTTGCCTTGAGTGGTACTGAAGCTACTCAATCTGAGGACTTGATCCATGGTACGGGTTTCATTGCGGGTAATCCTTTAGTGATTTTATTTGATTCTGGTGCGACTCATTCTTTCATATCACATGCTTGTGTGTCTAAGCTTAAATTGCCTATTTCTTCCTTGCCTTTTTTATTGAGTGTGGAAACGCCAGCTAGTGGGCCAGTTTCTACTTCTAATGTGTACTTAAACTGTTCTATTTCTGTTAATGATAGAAATTTCCTAGTTGATTTAATGTGTTTGCCTCTAAGTCAACTAGATGTCATTCTTGGTATGGACTGGTTATCGTCCAATCATGTCCTTCTAAACTGTATTGATAAATTTGTTGTATTTGGTCATCCTGTCGAGGGTAAGAATAAGGATCTTATGACTGCCAATCAGATAAAGGCGTCTCTAGGGGAAGATGCCCAGGTTTACATGCTTTTAGCTTCTTTGAAGTTTGATAGTAGTGCTGTGGTGAGTGAGATACCTGTAGTGTGTGAGTACCCTGAAGTATTTGCTGATAATGTGTCTAGTTTACCACCTGAGAGAGAGATAGAGTTTGCCATAGACTTAGTGCCGGGTACAGGACCGAATTCAGCTACACCTTATAGGATGTCACCCACAGAGCTAGCAGAGCTTAAGAAGTAATTAGAAGACCTGTTAGAGAAGAAGTTTATAAGGCCTAGTGTGTCACCCTGGGGAGCGCCTGTTTTGTTTGTTAAGAAGAAGGATGGTAGCATGAGGTTATGTACAGATTACCGCCAGCTAAATAAGGTAACCATTAAGAATAGATATCCTTTGCCTAGGATAGATGACTTGATGGATCAGTTAGTGGGGGCATGTGTGTTTAGCAAGATAGATCTTAGATCCGGCTATCATCAGATTAGAGTTAAGGATGAGGATATACCTAAGACCGCTTTTAGGACTAGGTATGGACATTATGAGTATCTTGTAATGCCTTTCGGTGTGACGAATGCTCCTGCCATTTTTATGGATTACATGAACAGGATTTTTCACCCTTATTTGGATAAATTCGTAGTAGTCTTCATAGATGATATACTAATTTATTCCAAAACTAAGGATGTAACACCCGCATTTTTACCGTTTTTTGCCGTTTTGAGTGTTTTCTTGGATTTTGAATGATTAAAATTATTTTTAATCATCAAAATTTATATTTTTGGATTTAGAATTGAATTTCCTATTTTTAGGAATTTTTTGGGAATTTTTGGGATTTTCTGTGAAAAACGACCTTTCTGACCCTCCTATCCCCTGAACTGGGCTCGAATACTCTGATCCGGGCCAAAAAAATTGCACAAGCCTTCCCTTTTTTTCTCCTCAAAGACCGTGCAACCAGCCATGAATGCATGAAGAGACATTTGCTTTTCCTTCCTTTCCACTCAAGCTTTGTGTAAAAAAAAAGGTGACTTGATGGCATTAAAGACTTGATGGCAGTAAATCACCACTTCACTTTCACCTTTTTCCTACATGCAAGCTAGAAACTCTCTCATTTCCTTCTCCCTTGGCCGCGACATCATCACCCTTCTCTCCCAAAATTTTTCATTCTCTCCATAAACACCAACCAAGCTTAGGTTCCATTCTTGAGCTTAAGCTTAAAAATACTCACTTTCTAGCCTTAAAACACTTGTTGGAGACTAAAAGGAGGACCTTTGAGGGACTGTTTTGGAGCAGAAATTCTGCACATTTTTTCTCTTGGAGATTTGAGGTAAAGGGGGGGGAGAACTTGAACTCTAGTAGGAATTGTAACTAGAGTCAAGGATTTGCCCTTGAATCCTTGCTTTTTCCCTTGTTTTTCCTTGAAAAATCATCATTTTGAAACCTCTTTTGTATGTAATATTTTCGGATCTTTTGAGCTGGGTTGAGAATGACATTTGCATGTTTGTTTTGATGCTTGAAATGTGATTAATTGATGGTTTGGAGTGCATGCAAGCCAAGACGAAATTTTGCAAAAATCCCTCCTTTTTCCTCTTGGTGCTCTCGGCCAAGAAGGAAAAATGGGGCTGCATGCATTCTAAATTTGTTTTGATGATTGTAATGTGTTTAGATGATGATTTGATGAACATGCATGTGGTTGGATGAATTTACAAAATTGTCTTGATGATTGATCTTGAAAAAATGGTGTTTTAAGCTTGAAAATGGAAGTGTGAATCATAAAATGTTTATGGATGATTTTGAATGTGTTATTGTGAAAATTGTTGCTTGAAATGTATATCCATGATTATGTGAAAGATTGGTGGAGATTGGATGATTGAAAAGGCTTGAGGTTGTGATGAACATTCAAAGCATGTTCTTGATGTTCATGAGAGTTCTTGGCAAAACTCATCAAGAATGTCCTTTTGATCCTAAAAAGATCAAGAGGGTGTTTAAAATGTGTTTTTGGGCTCAATTGGCCCAAAGGGACTAAAGAATAAATTTGTAACAAAAAAGACTAAGTTGCAATTAAGTAAAATCTTTTAAAAAGTAAGTGATGAAAAGTAAAATTCGGATTTCAACTTTAACCCAGATTAAAGTCAAGGTAAAAGTCAACCTTTTGAGTTTTTATGAGTAAAAATAAATCCCCATTATTTATTAAACCCTTGGGTCTTTAATTTAGACCCAAAACTCACAAAACGAGAGTCAAAGAATCATTTAAAAGTCAACCAAAAATGTTTCATAAGATTAGATTTAAATTAAAGTTGGACTTCAACTTTAATTTAAATTATTATAATCTAGAGTTAGGAATTAATTAGTGAGCTTAGCTAAATTAATTATCTAAGTTAAATAATCTAGTTTACTTAAGTTAATTAGGTAAAGAATAATTAATTAAGGCTAAAGTTAATTAACCTTAATTGCTAATAAGATATTAATTAATTAATTAATTATGATTAACCTTAATCGAATATTATTAAAAGCTTAATCCAAGATTAAGGAAGAGATTAAGGGATAATTAAGAATTTATTTTAATCCTAAGTAAGAATTAATATTAATTATAAATTAGTTAATAAAAGCTAATTATAATTAAGAATTAAATATAACACTATTCATAAGACATCCATAAGTCTCAGTAATTTATAGGACTTAAGTGGAAATGATTATCAATACAAATTATCTTTAAAAGATTATAACTAAGACACTCTTTTACATAAGACTTGAGAAGCTTAGTGAGAGAGTGCAGTTCCAACCCAAGGACAGGGTTTGGTTTTCCTTGAAGGAGAAGCATTGAATCAGGGCCGTGCCACGGTAAAGTGGTGACGTGGAACGATTCAATGGGCTTTGCCCGTGAGGATGAAGCGCTGAAAGTATTAATTGTGTGGCATGCATCATAAAGCACAAATGATGATCAAGGTTTAAAAGCCTTACGACCTATATGGCAATAACACTCTAGTACAGTGTGAAACTGGTAGGGACGGGTGCACTGGGTTTTGCAAAGAACACCAGTGGGTCCCATAGAGGACGCCAGCCCTGAGGATAAGTCGAGTCCCGAAATGGCTCAAGTGACGTAGGCTCGCCCCCTACTGTCGGGCAAGCGGGGTACAGGCTTGACTATCCTGTCGCTCTCAAGTTTTCATCGATCAGTGAGTTGTCTGGAAGTCAGGGATAATCGTCTTGGCCAGAGATTGAGCAATGCTCCAAGTACTATTTGCTAGTACAGACAAAACTCCCGTGACATTGTCCATATATGGTCGAGCAGTTGTTGTGTGCTCTGCAGTTGGTGATATTTTCCCCGGGCCCTCATGCATTGATCATATGCATCATGACAGTATAAATTATATCTCTGTGATTGTGATTGTGATTGTGATTGTGATTGTCCTGTGAATGCTCTAGTTACTGTGTTCTACTTGATATGAGTTCATATGATGTTCTCACCCTTCCTTTTTCTACTTCTGTTATTCTCCATCGTTGTATTTCTCTGTCACGTCGACAGTCGGTGTTGGAGAACTTCAAGATGTCAACTATGAGAGTCCAACTGAGATGGGAGCCACGGGGCCAGTGGCGAGTCACCGACATCCCTAGACGGTGCATGTTTACAGGGGAGGTGCGCGTTATTATTTCTCATTCCAGCCTGCCCCTGGTTCTGGAGATTGACTTCACAGTGCCGGTGATTCTGGAGTTCGAGACGCCACCTGGACTTAGGCGCTACACCACTTTCCTTAACCGCCGTCGTCGTTCCACTCCGTCTTCTTCATCACCATCTTCACGGATGGCACTTATGGACGAGCCAGATTCCCCTCGTTACTCTCCCGGTCTAGAGGCATCACCTCCACAGCCCGCGCGTCCTGGTGTTTTTGGTCGTTCCCCTCCGAGTGAGCCCGAACTAATCATGATTGACGACACTACATCCGAGGATGAGGATCCAGAGGAAGACCCGGAGGAGGACGCTGAGAGTGAGGAGCCGAAAGAAGATTCTTCCAGTGACGACCCCTCGGAAGACTTTGGGATGATCAACCTTGGAGGCACTGGAGGGAGGAGCCGCGGGTGGATCTCTGCTGGGACAGACAACGACGAGTAGGGTAGTTTTGGGTGGAGTAGTTATGAGTCTAGTGTGTAGCAGCTCTGATTAGTGGCCTCTCATTTTGTTTGGGTTGGGGTCTTATTTATATTCTACTGCTAGAACTCTTGTTTTGTATGGTGGTGTTGTTATCTCGGGGATCACTTTGACACTATGGCATGTATATATATGTTCATTACGTTTCCTTCATATGATCGACTTTATATCTGCGTGTATGTCGTGTATGTATGTGGAATGATCAAATCGTCTAGATGATTTTAGAAAATGAATTTCAGACTTAAGGAAGGTACATTTTTATGAATACTTAAAATGGAACTAGAAAGTAATAAGTTGATGATGGCTAAGCTCTTTCAAAAAAAAAAAGAAAAAAAAATATTCCAGTATTTTCTAAGTTTTAAAACAGTAAGTTCAACGGTTACGTTTTGTAATGTGATATTCTTAGCAGTATAACTAAGGGTGTCGCAAAGGAGGAGCATGAGGAACATCTAAAGGTAGTGCTTCAGGTTCTTAAGGATAAACAGTTGTATGCTAAGATGTCCAAGTGTGAGTTCTGGCTAGAGCAAGTAAGCTTCTTAGGTCATGTAATTTCTAAGGGAGGTATAGGCGTAGATCCTTCTAAGGTAGAGGTCGTGCTTAAGTGGGAGTCTCCTAAGTCAGTCAGTGAGATTAGAAGTTTCCTTGGGTTGGCTGGTTACTATAGGAGGTTCATAGAAGAGTTTTCTAAGTTAGCTTTGCCTTTGACCGAGTTAACTAGGAAAGGAGTTGCCTATGTGTGGAATAGTAAGTGCGAGACTAGTTTCCAAACCCTTAAGGAGAAGTTGACTAGTGCACCAGTGTTAGTGTTACCTGACCTTAGCAAGTCCTTTGTAGTATACTGTGATGCCTCTAAGATGGGTTTAGGTGGGGTGTTGATGCAAGAGGGTAAAGTAGTAGCCTATGCTTCTAGGCAATTGAAAATCCATGAGAGAAACTACCCTAACCATGACCTAGAGCTAGTGGTCGTAGTGTTTGTGTTGAAGATTTGGAGACATTATCTGTATGGTTCCAGGTTTGAGGTTTTTAGTGACAATAAGAGCCTTAGATATTTGTTTGACCAGAAAGAGCTGAACATGAGGCAGCGGAGGTGGTTAGAGTTTCTTAAGGATTATGATTTTGAGTTGAGTTACCATCCCGGTAAGGCTAATGTAGTGGCTGATGCCTTGAGTAGGAAGATTGTCCATGTTAGTTCCCTGATGATTAAGGAGATGGATCTTTTAACCCAGTTTAGAGATCTGAGTTTGGCTTGTGAAGTAACCTATGTTAGTGTGGAGTTAGGGATGACTAGAGTAAGCAATGATCTGTTGAAGGATATTAGCAAAGCCCAATTAGAGGATCCATTTTTAGTAAGTAGGCGAGAGGCTATAGAAGGAGGTAGTGGTGGGGAGTTTGTGATAGGTACTGATGGGGTAGTGAGATTTGGAGACCGAGTGTGTGTGCCTAGTGAACCTACCATTAAGCGTTTAGTGCTAGAAGAAGGTCATAGAAGTAAGCTTAGTTTTCACCCAGGATCGACTAAGATGTATCAGGATTTGAAGAAAGTGTTTTGGTGGCCTAGGATGAAGAGGGACATAGAAGAGTTTGTGAGTGCTTGTCTAGTGTGCCAAAAGTCTAAGGTAGAACATCAAAAACCTTCAGGATTACTTCAACCCTTAAGTATACCTGAGTGGAAGTGGGATAGTATATCCATGGATTTTGTAGTTGCTTTGCCTAAGACCGTGAGGGGACATGACTCGATTTGGGTTATTGTTGATAGGTTAACTAAGAGTGCACATTTCCTTCCCATTAACATTAAGTATTCCTTAGAGAAACTAGCTCAGTTGTACATCAGTGAGATTGTGAGGTTGCATGGCATACCATCTAGTATAGTCTCAGATAGAGATCCCAGGTTTACCTCTAGATTTTGGGAGAGTTTGCAGCAGGCCTTGGGGACCCAGCTTAGGCTTAGTTCAGCTTATCACCCTCAGACTGATGGTCAGACCAAGAGAACCATCCAATCCTTAGAGGATTTGCTTAGGGCTTGTGTGTTAGATCAAGGGGGTAGTTGGGACAGATTTTTACCTTTGATAGAGTTTACCTATAACAATAGTTTTCACTCTAGCATAGGTATGGCGCCTTATGAGGCATTATATGGTTGGAGGTGTAGAACCCCTTTGTGTTGGTGTGAGCCGGGTGAGAGTCCTGCATTAGGACCTGAGATAGTGCAGCTGACCACCGATAAGGTTAGGATAATCCAGGAGAGGATGAGGACAACCCAGAGTATGCAGAAGAGCTATGCGGATAAGAGAAGGAAAGGGTTAGAGTTTAAAGAAGGGGACCATGTATTCCTGAAAGTCACTCCGTGGACTGGGGTTGGTAGGGCATTAAAGTCTAGAAAGCTTACACCTCGATTCATTGGTCCTTACCAAATCCTTAAAAGAGTCGGCAATGTTGCCTACCAAATTGCTTTACCCTCCACACTTGTCCAATCTTCTTAACGTTTTCCACGTTTCTCAACTCCGGAAATACGTTCACGACCCTTCACATGTGATTGAGTCGGATTATCTTGAGGTTAAGGAAAACCTGACAGTGGAAACCATGCCGGTGAGAGTTGAGGATCGGAGGGTGAAACAACTTCAAGGTAAAGATATTCCTTTAGTTAAGGTGATGTGGGGAGGACCTACACCCGAGAGTGCTACTTGGGAACTTGAGGAGAAGATGAAGGAGTCTTATCCAGAGCTTTTCGCTTCAGGTAAAATTCGAGGACAAATTTTCTTTCAAGGGGGGAGAGTTGTAACATCCTAAATTTTATTAGGATAAATATTAGTTAAATTAAATAATTAAGTAAAGGGAATAATTAATTAAATAGGAAAATAAATAATAGGACTAATGTTATTATGAGTTTTATTTCGTAAAGATAGTTTTAATTGAAAAGAGGATAAGGGGTTGAGAGTGGGCCCAAGCCCAATTAGACATTTTAGTAAGGAGGGGTTAACAGAGCACTCTAATCCTTATTCGTATTATCGTCAGAGAGCGAAACGCCAAGGAGGGGAGAAACTGAGTCTCAAGAGAGAGTTGCTGTGGAGTGAACATCAAAAACCAAAGAGGGACTTCCTTGCTGTGATTGAGCTTCGCTTAAGGTACGGTGGGGAAGAGGGTGCTGCTTGTATATGCATGTAGGGGTGCTTGGGTAGTAATTTAAGATTAGAAATTCGTATTAATGTATGATATAATTGAGAATGGATGATATGAACTGTGATTTATGGTTGTTTGAATGATTCTTGATGAATCTTGAGTGATTTGAATGATAATAATGAGAATAGAGAAAAGAGGATAATAAGGGTTTTGATGATTTGGGGTTTTGATGGGAAATCCATGTAAAACTGTTAAAGATTGATGATTTTGATGAGTTTGATGAATGTTTATGATTATGAATGATGTTTGATCGAAAGGGATCGATTAGAGATTGATTGGAAGGGTTTAGAGATGTTTGAAATCATGAAATCTGTGATCTGCGTCGCGGGTAATCGATTACCAGGTGTGGTAATCGATTACCAGGGTATTCTGGGCAACCCAGGAGTGTTGTTTGCTGCTGGTAATCGATTACAGGTTTGTGGTAATCGATTACCAGAGAGTTTGTTTGCTGGTAATCGATTACAGAGGTGTTGTAATCGATTACCAGAGTGTTTCCTTGCAGGTAATCGAGTACAAGGTGGTTGTAATCGATTACCAGAGACTTTGTTTGTGGGTAATCGATTACTAGAGGTTGGTAATCGATTACCAGAGTGGATTTTGAGAGCCTAAGTGCTTAATGATGCTTAACATACTTGATGTTATTTGGAATGCATATGTTTGGTAATTATGCGATATATTTGATGTTTTGGAATGCATATGTTTGGTAATTATGCTATATATTTGATGTTATTTGGAATGCATATGTTGGTGAATATGCTTAATATATTTGATGTTATTTGGGAAGCATATGTTGGTGAATATGCTTAATATATTTGATGTTATTTGGAATGCACATGTTGGTGAATATGCTATATATTGATGTTATGTTGGAATGCATATGGTTGGTTAATATGCTATGTAATTGATGTTATGTTGGAATGCATATGGTTGGTTAATATGCTATGTAATTTGGAATGCATGTGGTTGGTGAACATGCGATATAATTAATGATGATGTTACTTGAGTTATGCGCGCCCATAGAGGGGGTACAACTTAAGAGAGATGCCTTGAGCATGTGTGATGAGACCTGGATTGTGCGGGCTCATAGAGGGGGTACAATTTGGGAGGTGAACTGAGTGGTGCGAGCCCATGGAGGGGGTACAACTCAAGGGATCAAGATGGGGCGTTCGATGCACGGACCCATAGAGGGGGTGCAACCTAGGAGTGATTGTACTGGCCCATAGAGAGGGTGCAACCTAGGGTCGAATGTCGTTGTGTGGGCCCATAGAGGGGGTACAACCTATCAGATTATGTGTGGTGACTCCGGTAGACTATCTTGGTACTAACTAGAGTGATTGACGAGGTGCACCCATTGTGCGGAGTTCCAAATCATGACCTTTGGGTAGATGATGAGATGAGTGTTGGTGCATGTGAAAATTGGAATACTCAACGATGGAATTGAGTTATTTGATAATGTTAATGATTTTGGTGCATGTATTGATGAGTGATATATATATGATATTCGAGTTATATTATGATGATGATGATGGGTTTGGTGAATACATGATGGATGTATTATGTGTATAAATGTGAATGATGGTATGAAATATATATGTTGATATAGATGAATAGCTATATGTTGAGTTTTGGGATAATTGTTTTATGATGGTTTATCTGATGTATTGGTAGTATGATACATGATGATGTTGTTTATCTGTGGGTGAGGATAGGGCATTTCTTATGTGTGTATATGAGTAGTATCTTTTTCCTCACCGTATTCTGTGGATATATTTTTACAGGTGTTGATGAGGACATGATGGGTGTCGAGTATGATTAAGGGATGTGCTCTGATAGATGTGACATCAGGGTGTACTTGGGAGTCTTTATTATGTTTCTAGTTAGGAGTATTTTATGAACTATTTTGGATACCTTATTCGGCAAGTAGGTCGTTTTAGTTGTTTTATTTCTTTAGAGATTCCGCTGCATAATTGTTGGATTATATTTGATGTTTACTTTCATTTAATTAAGTGTTTTTGAAGTCATGAGGTTTTTAATAAGAGAATTTGTGAACCTTTTTACCCATCGTGGAACATTAACTTTTCTAAACTTTGATTTATTAAACATCTAAGAGTATGGGATAGAAGAGTGTCATGCCAACCAATCCACGACGCTCAATAATAAAATATGGTATGATATGATAGAATGAAATGGAACTTAATAGAATAGATTACACATTATTTCATCTAATACAGTACTTTTTCCTCCCCTCCAATTTAAACAGAATGGATTAAACAAATTTTTTCTCCATTATCAAAATAATAAGATGGTAAATTTATTGGGATATATTTCATTCCACTTTTTTACTTTTCATTCAATTACATTACCCTCCACCGTCTTTTTAATATTTAAATTAACTTAAGATGAGGAAACTTTATAAGTATCTCCAACCTTTTCGTCTAATTTTCTTGTCCCAAATTTTTCAAAACAAATAGTGTCAAAGTCTACTTTCTTTGGTCAATAGAAAAATACTAGTCTAGTTTCTTTTGCAAGGAAAATCACATGCTTTACTTGTTTCTGATGTGAGATATCGGGATCTGAGCTAGGATAGAAAAGATGGAAAACCAAAGAAACTTGACGCTAGTTAGTTCCCACTATAAAACTAATATTATAGCTAAGGATACTCAAACTGTTTTGTGATTTATAATAACAACATGTTCCATTATCTTTTTTATTTCCACTCTATAAAAACAGCAAAAACAGAAAAAATAAAGAAAAGTGAATTGAAAACCTCACAGTAGACCTGTAATTTGGGTCTCTGACCAAACATCAATAATGACTAAGTAACTCCCATGCATTGCATGTGTAAGTCACATGTGGTGTATGGAATAATATACCAAACTGCAAATATCAATTTATAATTATGGAAAATGCTAATAAGAATGTCCTTAAAAGGACACTTGTTAAAGAATCAAATATAAAATAATTTATTAGAGTGTGTAACATTCAATGTTACAGATGTAATTATTGTTGTGATTTCCAATAAAAGTATTATATATATATAGAGGAGGGTTATAATTACACTGGTGTAAGTTACATCAAGTATTACACCGCTAATAACTACAAATCGAATATGTTTTTTAGTAATCCAACCGTTGAATTGTGTTTGTTCATCATCATGATTATATGTGCCAAATTTCGTAAAATTTTGACATTAATAACTTGATAATCAAATGGTTGGATTTTTCATATATTTCAAATGTATATATAACGTTAATCTTGAGACATCTCAATGACATATCAAATAATTTCGGATTAATGTAAAATTTTATATGTATGATCTATATGATAATAACTTTCAATCCAACGGTGGATTATTTAATACAATGATCCGTTAAAAAATTATTCACCGGTGTAACACTTGGTGTAACTTACACTGATGTAATATGATCCCTCCTCATATATATATATATATATGGAGGGTTCAACTTACACCAGTGTAAGTTACACCAAGTCTTACACCGCTAATAACTCTAGATCGAATGTGATTTTTATTAATCCAACCGTTATATTATGTTTATTCATCATCTTGATTATCTTTGTAAAATTTCATAAAATTTGAACACTAATAAACCGATAATCAAATGGTCCTTTTTTTCATATATTTTAAATGTATATATGACGTTAATTTTGAGACATCTCAATGACATATCAAATGATTTCAGATTAATGTAAAAATTTATATGTATGATCTATATGATAGTAACTTTCAATCCAACGGTAGATTACTTAATACAATGATTTGTTAAAAAGTTATTTGGCGGTGTAAGACTTGGTATAACTTACACTGGTGTAATTTGAACCCTCCTCTCTCTCTCTCTATATATATATATATGAGGAGGGATTGTATTACATCAGTGTAAGTTACACCAAGTGTTACACCGTTGAATAATTTTTTTAACGGATCATTGTATTAAATAATCCACCGTTGGATTGAAAGTTACTATCATATAGATCATACATATAAAATTTTACATTAATCCGAAATTATTTGATATGTCATTGAGATGTCTCATGATTAATGTTATATATACATTTGAAATATATGAAAAATTCAACCATTTGATTATCAAGTTATTAGTGTTGAAATTTTATGAAATTTGACACATATAATCTTGATGATGAATAAACATAATTCAATGGTTGGATTACTAAAAAACATATTCGATTTGTAGTTATTAGCGGTGTAATACTTGGTGTAACTTACACCAGTGTAATTTGAATCATCTTCTATATATACATATATATATATATGATCGTTAACCAATGCCCTTACTGTACTCGTTACCAAGACCCTATAATTATTTCACAATTATTTGTTTTCTAGAATTTAAATTACAAAAACTACTATTTCGGTATTTCCTATGAAAAAAATTGTAAGAAAAAGTGATAAAGATAGTGTCCAGACCGTGCTACTGCAACTGCAAATTTTAGAGTACTAATATACACTTCAATATTTGAGACTAATTTGATGATAAAAATATTTAAATGACTAATGCAATTAATGACACCTTGATGTTTAGAGAACTGAATTGGCAAATTTACTCTATATTTACATTTTAAAGCTATGACATAATACACCATATACTTGCTAATTTTTTAATTACAAGAATCAAATTTAATTTGAAAACATTACACAGAAAGAGCCAAACTCTTTACATATTTTATTACATAAAAATGAATGATTTGATTATGCGCAAACAAGACCTTGACAACATTTTATAAAATGTTTAGAGAATAAGTGTTATCGAAAACAAATATACTTGCAATCAACGTTTTTCAAACCATACTAATTATTGAATTGGTAACCAACAAAGCTACAGTTGCCATATAACTGCGTCCCTTAAGCATCTCCACAGTAGTTCAATCTCTGGCGGTGTATGTGTATGGAAAAGACTTTATTGGGAGGGGCAAAACCCATTTTGGTGATCTCTACCGCCTCGAATGGATTAGTCTCTAGCTATCGATTAAAGATACCTTTTTAGTTCACACCAAAAAAAAAATTATTGAATTGGTAAAGATATTAATTTGTGGTTCATTGATTCAATTATGGTCAAGAATGAATCTAGAAATCCATTAAAGGGGTCGAAAGAAAATAAACACCTTAATAATAAATATGAAATAATAGTTTAAATCATAAAAAATAAATATATCATAGCTTTTATTTAAGTTATGCATGTACCTTCTTCATGCCATAAAATTCATCAATGGTAGAATATGTATCAAACTTCTAGTTATCCTTCTCTCAATGTAGGTAATAAACAATCAACTTGAAATTCATCTTCCATCTTCTTTCTGAGTTTATCTTTCACAATTCTTCATAGATGAAAATGATCTCAGTTGTAGCATATGAAGTAGGAAGAGTCAATACTAATTGAATTATCAATTAAGGGATAAGTCAAATATTTTATTGTTTTCACCAATCTTTAACATAACATAGATATTGTTGATAGATTTCTAAATTCAGAATAAAAAGTAATATCAAATTTATAATGTTGGGCTTGTATTTCTAATATGCATATTTTCTTGTTATGTAAAATCATCCAAATAAAATTTTATTGTCAATTGACAGATTTTATACAAAAAAAGATATGGATTAGAAATTGATGGTAATTATTTGTCATTTGGATATCAAAGTCTAAAGGTATTTACAACAATGATTTTTTAAACTATAGATTTTTTTTCCTATATGGTAGTTTCTTCTAACACTTTTATTAGTGTGTATAAGGCAATTTCATACCCAAAGGCTTTTGGTTCCTTATTTTTGTGGAATTGTGTATTGTAATAAAACCTTGCAGAGGGTGTATTAAAGAGCCCAATCAGTTTATTACATAACCATCTAAACTTTCATTAAAGAATAAACTTATTTCACATTTTTTATGATTTTATAATAAATATAGATATATTTTATTTATACTTATTGAACATGTGAGTAACCAACAAAAGATGTTAATTATTAGTTTACAAATTAATTTTCACACCAAAAATTGATAAGTATTACATAATGAATAATAATATAAAAAATAAAAGGCACAGTTGGACTTCTATTGGAGTTTGATTAATTATATTTGAACTACCTTCATAATGTGTAGATCTTTGTGTGCAAAACTTTTTAAAGTAAACTAGAGTGTTGATTCGTTCATGGCACGAGACATTTGATTTTAATGGGGAGAATAAAAAATATGAATTATAAAATAAATTACTATAAAAATATAATAAAATGTAAAATATATGTTATAAATGTAGGGTCTTTCAAAGGTGCACAAATTTAACAGCTACCCAAGTGCTACTTACCTGTGCTAGCAAGTCTCTCCGGTTAACTCATTTATTTGTTTAAATTTTGAAAAAAATTGCAAAATGGCAAAAAGCAAATATCATAATACTGGTGAGAGAAAGATGAACTCTCCAAAGCCAAATCAAATCATCCTATTCTCAATCTAGGGTGTCTACTCCTCTGTTACTGCATCCAAGGCGATTCCCCACAGTTTTGCTTCTCCTTTCTATCCTATTTCCTTTGACGGTTGAAGAAGAAAAATAGAGGGATTTTTGTTTTTGGTTTAGGGTCAAAAGTGAGAAAGAAAACAGGTGTGAATGGTTGAATGAAGATATGGTTGTAGATGATATGATGGAGAACTGCATCCTCAGCTTTAGAGATTTTAATTTCTTTTTTTCAAATTTTTATGCTTATTATATTCTCGAATGTACTCCTTAGAGATCCCATTTAATTTTCGTTTTGGGTTATGAGGGTTGGTTTTGATCTGAATGTTAGTCTATCTTTCATTGTGTCGTTTCCATCTCTGTGGTAAAAGAAAAAGAAAAATCTCCATTATAAAATTTCAAGACATTCTGCACGAAGGAAACCAAGGTGCGACCCACATGGTCATTGGTCAAGCTGGGTGCTACTGCCAATGCTGCACTCGTCCAAGTTTCTACTCTCTCACGATCTGCTTCTAATTCTTCAAGCTAATGGGACTTGCTTCCGAAAAAAAAAGAAGCGTGAGTTCAAACAAATAGAAATGAGAGATAAAATAATAATGACAGATGATGTCAGTTTGAGGTTTCTAGAAGAATACTTTGTAATTATGGACATAACAAAATAGTGATTTAATATTATATATTACCGGTAACCGGTTCTTTAGATTTGATCTCCACCATCAAATAAAATATAAATATATCTAATGGCTCTCTTTAACTTGTGTATAGGTACACAAAATTTTTATTTGTGTAGCTTAGACTGACCCATAAATGTAATGTCTTAATTTCCAAAACTCAAAATTTATGCCCGTTGGAAGTATAAGACCCAAATTTAGGAAATTATTTTTCGCGACATTAACAATATCAATAACAATAATACACATTTGCTTAACTAAGTCCAACATTTAATTAAACATAATCTGAGTGTTTAAATACATAAGCATAACATGAATATTACAATACATGTGTCCTATAAAAGCGGAATCAACAAGAGAAACACCTGTACTAAATATCCATACAAAATATGCAATTTTGGATTTTAATCCATAAAATAGGTTACGATGAATCTATAATATTACACGGGACTAGATTTTCGGACACTGTTCACTCGGGTTTAATTTTTTTGGTCACACTCTTACTATTGTGCCCTTGACAAGGATAATGTAGGAGTAGGGTTTCATTCACTGTATTAGTTGGCCGAGATTTACCCTTTAGTAGGACCTCTAATGTTTTTCATTTATTGCTTATGTCATTGACAAGTAGTCATGTGCATGTAAAGTCTATTATGTAGAATGAAGTGTAGGCATAGGTTGTAGTTTACCTTTTCCATTTTTCAAATTATTAGCCTAGGTGATTTTGATTGAAAGGTTAGACTATTTAAATTATAGGGTAAAATAATTTTTTAGTCCCTATAAAATATCTGAGTTTTGATTTTCATCCCTGGAAAATTTTTCTTTTTTATTTCATCTTTATAAAATATTTAAGTTATTTTTTTAGTCCCTGTTGTAGATTTTACTTTAAATGCAGATGTGTCTAATGTCCATCACAGTCAATGATCATATGTGCATCACCCTGACACATTATACAACATTGCTAGCATTTGTAAACTCATTAAGAGATTGTTTATGATATATAGAAAGGATGAAATGTACAAAGAATTTCAGTTCAAGTCGAGCATGAAATTTGACTCTCTGAATGAGTTTAAGGAGTGTAACACTCTTATATAATGTGTCAGGGTACTTCTCAAGTACTGGTCACTATTACAAATGTTCAACACATCCACAATTTACAGTAGAATCAATATCGGGGACTAAAAAATAGCTTAAATATTTTATAAGGATGAAATAAAAAAGAAAAATTTTCCAAGACGAAAATCAAAACTCAAATATTTTATAGGGACTTTAAAGTTATTTTACCCTTAAATATAAATATTCCCATCAAAATTGAAGATCACATCTCCAAACCCACTCTATATATTACCAAAGGGTTGTGGCTCAGTTGGCAACGCAGACTGAGATTGTGGGAAGAGCTCACGAGTTCGATCCCCACTAAACACACTTATCGGAAGTGGTGAGGAGCCTTAACTGTGACTAAGCCTCGAATAGGGTTACCCCTAGCAATAGGGGACACCCCAGTGGTTTACAAAAGAAAACCCCACGCTCTATATATTGGGACCAAATTGTATTCTAGTTGTTTATTTGTTTATATGCCAATTTATTTGTTATTCTTATTTGCAAAACACCGCTCCTGCACTTTCTCTTGCCATGGGAATGCATATGACCGAAATCATCATTTCTTAATCTCCAACACCAAGTTTATTGATTGTCTTCTTTTACGATAATCTCTTTGTGCATTTGTTATAAGGTTTGTCATTTTTTTTTATTTAACAATATTTTACAGTTTATATAACTTGCAGTCATTTTTATATATTTCTCTAAATTATACAGTTATTTATTATATCAATGAGCTTCTAAAGATATTGTAGTAATTATGTACGGCTTCCTACTAATTATATTTCTTTCCACCACTTTTGATATTATTTAACACTTAATTAATTTATATATTAATATAAAAATTATATCAAATGTGTATTTTTCAGATAATTATGGGTAAGAAACCTATAAAGAAAAAACGGAAGACACCAATCCCACCCTTCAATCAAGTTAATTCTAGAATAACAAGGATCGAACCAGGGGTGAAGCCAGAAACCAAGTGTAAGGGTCCAATATTATAATTTTTCTTAGATTTAATTATGTTTTAGGTCCCAAAATATCACATTTTTCTTATTTTGTCCCTCATTTTTATTTTTTCTAAAATGATAATTCAAAAGTGATTTTTCCCCAAATGGCCCCTCTGATTTTTTTCACCATAAAGTGCTTATATGACATTGAAAACAGAGGGACCATTTGGAAAAATCACGATATTTTGGGGAATTAGTTTGGAAATCTTGATATTTTATAGGGACTAATTTGGAAATCGTGATATTTTTTAGGGATCGTTGGGGGAAAAATAATTGTAAAAAAAAATCGGAGTAGCCATTAGGAAAAAAGATCATTTTTGGAGGATTACTTTGGAAAAAAATAAAATGGAGGACCAAATGGAAAAATCGCAATATTTTGGGGGACTAAAAACATAATTAAACCTTTTTTTAATCAATTAGCTCATCCCAAATGTAATTTTATTATTTTATATATAAACCAAATATAAAATAACGAATTAATATAACACTCATAGTGTATATATACATACACATGCATAAATAGTGTAAGTAAATTAAAAAAATTATGAATTATTTTAATTATTATTTTCTTTTTACTATTTATTTTATATTGTTTATTTTCATTATTTTGTTATTTATTTTAATTTTAATATGATATTTTATCATGAAAATATTAATAAGAATTTAAAATTTATAATAAAATATGAATTTATAATTACCAAATATTGTATTTTTTTATAGAAAATAAAGATAGAATTTATAAAAAATATATATGTAAACATGTATTTTATGTTATTTTACATTAATCAACTGTTTAATTAAACCAAATATTTTTAATTGAATAAATTACTTTATCAATTACCAATTAACTTATCAACTAGCTAATTTTATCAAACATCGTATAATATCTCCATAGTTTCTAACTGGACTTCCATTCAATAAATGTATATACATGCATATATATATATATATATAATAATTTTTAAAAAAATTGAGGGGGAGGGGGCATGTCCCGTTTGGCCCTTGAATAGCTCCGCCCTTGGATCAAACGAAGTATGATACAAATTGTATTTTTATTATTTGATTATTATTTTTTCTTTTTTTAAAGTTTTATTTTCTTCTGACAATAAATAATTTATCCGGGAAGTGTTGTCTTTGAAAGTTAATATGCAATTGCCCTCCATTGAATTAAACACTTCATTTTTGAATGGTCAAAGCTTCATTGGTACAATGAATTTCATTACATTATGTTATTTTTTACATTTAATATTATGATATCAATTACTGTTAACGTACAATAATACATGTGTATAGCCTAATATATATTTTTGTATTCATAATGAGCATTTAGTAACTATGGATTAATTTTGATAATACATTATTGTTTCAATATTTGATTGTACTTAGATTTAAATTAATGATAAATTTCTATTAAATGTATTCATATTGATTTCAAATTTGTATATAATGTAGTGAAATTTTATTATATTAATGGGCATCCTTAAATCATTTATTTAATAGTTTATTTATATTATTTTCATTTTGGTAAACAGGATACAATATATCATTTTGATGATGATCATATTCTTGATAATGAAACTGAATAATGATATGTTTATTGACTTTGAATTTCAAGGTATTAATTAGTCAATTTAATGTATTTTAAGCTAATTTACTTCATTTATCCTTATATTTAATTATAAAGCTGATAATGATATGTTTAATGACTCTGAATTTCAAGGTATTAGTCAATTTGATGTATTTTAAGCTAATTTACTTCATTTATCCTTATATTTAATTACAAAGACAATATGGTCAATTTGTAGAATATATGGATGTTGGAGACATCAAGTACACTTGCAAGTATTGTGGAGCTATTTTTTGGTTTCAGGAGCGATCTGATAAGTGATCCCAATGTATTATTCCTGATTTCTTTATGTGTTGTATGAGAGGAAGAATTCTGTTACCATTCTTAGAAAAACCTCCAGATTTGTTATCTAAATTGTTCTCCGGTGCTGAATGAAGAGGAGCACATTTTTTAGATAACATTAGATCATACACTAGTATATTTTCTTTTACATCCATTGGAGCCAAGGTTGAAATTAATTTAAATGACGACAGTGGAAACATTGTAAAGTTTTAACACTATCAGAAAACATGAGGTTACAGGGATGTGGAAATGTTGTAACTCAACGTGAGATTAAAGAATTTGCTTACCGGATTCTTGCATTAGGTGATGGTGATTTAGGGACCTATGGTGATGGTGAGATTGATATTGATATACCAAAGGATCTACTGTTGTATTCTACTAGCGATACAATATGTGATATTGTTGCTTTTGCCTACCCCAACTTGCTTTCCAGTTTTGGAAACATTGATTTATTCCAAGATAAAACAATTCTTGCTCTTACATTAGATGTAGTTCATTACATTAATGAATATGTGATGAAATTATTTCCTAGAGAAGAAAGGGTGTATTTGAGTTCTGATTCTATATGGAAGGTAGATGAAGAAGTTGGTATTCAAGCTGATGGTTAACAACTGAGTTCTTAAATGGTATTAGGTGTTCTACACTTCCTGATCATAAATTGGTTTTAAAGGTTGGAGTACCTATTATATATGCTAATGAGGAATCTTGATGTATTAGCTGGACTATGCAATGGAACAAGATTAGTTGTTGATGAGTTAGGATCCAATGTTATTGGAGCAACAATTATTAGTGGAACACATTTGCGAACAAAGGGTTTTATTCCTTAGATGAATTTAATTCCCTCGGATCATCTCACCCCATTGAAGTTTCAACGAAGACAATTTTCATTATCTCTTTTGTTTTACAATGACCATTAATAAAAGTCAAGGCTAAACATTGTCACATGTTGGTGTCTATCTACCAAAACCTGTTTTTTTCCACGATCAATTATATGTTGTTGTCTCCAGGGTTAAGTCTCGACAAGGATTTAGGATTCTTATATGTGATGATAATTTTAAGTGTTCTAATGTTACAAAAAAATATAATGTATAATGAGGTTTTTCAAAAAAATTAAATGACACTATACCTCTTAGACTTTGGATTTGTAATTGTAAGTGTTTGTTATTTCATATTCCACATTTAGTTATATTTTGTAGTTTTATTGTTTATTTATGCTAAAAATATGAATTATGAAATCAATATTGAAAATTAAAAATGATGGTCATAATTTATTTAACATATTTTAGCATTCAATATTAATAATTTATTTGAATTAGAATATCGTGCATCGCACGGGTAGAACACTAGTATATAAAAAGAGAATATAAGAGCTTGTCAATTTATCACATGTCAGAATAAAAACATATGTAACTTGTTTTAAATGGACATAATATGGAAATTAGAAAAAGATTCCAATATACTTCATTTCAACATATATCCCGTTAAATAAGGAATTTTATAATATAAAAATGGTTGTAATTAAAACACAGAAGAAGGAATTACATAATAACATAATTGATAATTATTACGCATCATAGAGTCAACAATTTTTTTTTAAATAAAGTTATTATATAGCGCACATAATCTATCACTACAAGAAATTTTGCTTTTAACGATGGCCAAAAGCCATAGCTACAAGTGATGAAAAGTCGTCGTTACAATATATTTAGCGACGACCTCAAGGAAGTCGCTAAAAGGCTCATCGTAAATGCAGTAGCGATGAACAAAATAAGTCGTCGCTACAGTTGTCTCTAAAGCCATTATCGTCGCTACGTATTATTGTTATTTTTTTAAAAAAAATTATCTAGTGATGACTATGGTCGTCGCTAACGATATATATTTTTTTAAAAATTAAATTTATTATTATTTATTTTATTTTAATATTTAGGGTTTAGGCTTTAATATTGGTTAATTTTAAAATTATAAAGAAAAATACTAAATACTATATAAACACATCAATAGAGGAAAAAATATATATAAAAAATATATATATACAAAGATTGTTCAAACATAATAGAATAAAAGTAAAAAACATAATAAAAAAATCAATGGTGACGACGACGACGCTAGGGTTGTGCCAGGGGATGATCCTCATCCTCATCTAACGGCTGGTCATCCAGGCGTCATCGTAGAGGGGGTGAGTCTGCGTCTAAGCCTAAGCAGCTTGAGAGTCCATCCACTCCTGCATTTGTTGTCGGAGTCGTGCAAAGTTCTCCTCCAACCGCGCAGCCTTCGCTTCAGCCCGGCTAGCCTGCTCCGTTGCTTCATTGACTTCCTCGCACAACGCTTCCTCCGCCGAATGTCGTGACCCGGACCCGTCACTCCCGCTGGTATGAGCCCGAGACTCCTGAGTGAGTCTGGTCATACCTGGACGAAGGTTGGTTGACAAGTGCCTGATGCCATAACAGCTGCCTCGGGTCTTGCCACCTGCAACATCCTTCCAGATCTGTAGCTTGGTGGAGCCACCAAAGCTGGAGTTGTCCCCTATCTGTGACTCCACGTCCCTCTACTAGGTGGGATCTTCTCTCCACCTCTACCACGCATACGAGACATTTTTTCCTAAATTTAATAAGTTTAAACTAAATATTAAAACACACACCTATAAACTATATATAAATTATATTCAATAACTATATGCAATATATAAATTAAATAATTATATAAATTATATAAATTAAATAATAAAACAACATACCTATAAATATATCACATTAATAAACTAATAAAACTAATAATTCTATTGATTATTAATAAACTAATAAGCTAATAAAACTTATAAACTAATAAAACTAATAAATAACATACCTACTAAAGCAATGTTTAAAACTAATAAACTAATACCTATATTACATTAATAAACTAATAAAACTAATGAACTATTGACTACGGATAAACTAATTAAAACTGTAAAACTTACTTGTTGCGATGCCGGAGAAGGAAGAGTGAAGGAGATGCAAATGGAGCTACAGGCAACCGATTCAAATTCCGATCGGTTCAAAACGAACCTATCAAGGAAGAGGAGTGTTTAATCAGAGAGTTTTTTAAAATGAAATAGAGAGAGGGAGAGAAACAAAACTTGAACGGAGGGGAGGAAAGGAGAGGGAGAGGGAGGAGGAAGGAGGAATGTGGAGGAAGAGGAGGGGGAAAGGTTTTACGCATTACAGAATTTAACGTTGGCCATTGCTACATAGAACACCCCAACATCTAAATTTTTATTAAAATGTAGCGACGGCCATGCCGTTGCTATTGTCTCTACGTAGTGATGTATTAAATAAATGTACTGGATTGCGCTTTTAATGTTGTAGCGACAACGTAGCCACGGTTGGGTCGTCGCTACGAGCGACGGCCCATGACCGTCGCTATGTTCCCGCGTGTAAATCAACACATTCTTATAGTGTATAACATATATAATTACCTGAAAAGAACATGAAATTTTACAAATTGAACTTGAAAAAGTAAATGCTTTCAAAGGTTTGAATCTAAACACATTAAAAAGAGTTTAATATATATTTTCAATAATAATGATATCGAAGATGAAAATATTTAAGAAAAAAACTAATGTATAATAACATGAATGATTGTTATTTTCTACTCATTATATTTTTATTAGTGAAATTTTAAAATAAAATGTTATGTAGAACAAACAATTTATAATATATATATACACACACATATAGGTATCTAAAGAAAACACAAAATATTACTACCTCTGGTCCTATTTATAAGAATCTTTTGGAGAGTTGCTCTTGGTCCTTATTATAAGAACCTTTTCAGATTGTCCCTTGTATTAATTATTTTTTGACAAAAATACCCCACTAATGGAGATGAGTGATTAATTAATGAATATAGAGAATGACACAAAGAAGTAATTAAATGGAGAGAGAAAGATAATGGATCTCAATAAATTCAAGGGTAATTAGGTAAAAATGATACATATTCATGACAAATTTATTGTGATAAACTAAATTAACCAAATTTCTTAATTCTTGTGAAGTGGTTAAAATGTTCTTATAATTAGGACCGAAGGTAGTAAAAAATAAATTTTCAAAATAAGTTTTTTGAAAGCCTTGAAAACACACATTATAAAGTGAGAAATTAATAGTTAATGGATGATCAATTAATGAATGAATAATTGACTCAACTACTCTTATTTTATATGAGAACGTTGAGTTTACATATTTATCCCTTGTTTATATATATATATGGAGCGTATCAAGTGAGAGGAGTTTTTATTGTGAGAGATGAGAGGGTTAAAATATAGCCCTTAGATTAAATTGAATTAAATTAAATGGTTGAGATTAAATTAAGTAATAATGATTTGTTATCTCTGATCCGTAAAATCCTTTGATCCAGGATCCACTGTTATCTATGCTTATTCCTCGAAATCTAGTAAGTCCTTGATTTTCGAAGAAGCCGCCATCAACATTAAATTATTATTATTTAATTTAATCTCAACTATTTGATATAATATGAAATTTTTAATATGCTATTATATTTTCAAAGTGTATAGTACAAATTTATAATATCCTATATCCTGGATATATATATATATATATATATATATATTTATATATATATATATAAATAAAAGTAAGGATCTGTTGACACTAGGTGTCAAACTTCAAGACTTACACCAATTAATAACTTTTTGTAGAATGTGAAATAGATCAATCCAACCGTTGAATTGAAAGTTCTTATAAAGTAGATCAAAAGCTTATAAAATTTCATAAAAATCGAAGACTAATTGATACTTCATCAAATTAATTTAATATATACCAATGGGGGTTGGTTCAAGTGGTACATGTTTGATTTCTCTTAAGCAAAGTCTCGGGTTGGAGTCTTGTAGATGGAAAAAATCGCCGCTGGGAGAGCTAGCCCCACCATGATGTGGATGTTCCCGGCTCGAATAGGATTGCCTCCCGTGAAGGATACCTGTGGTTAAACCAAAAAATTAATTTAATATATAAGAAAGATATTATTAAAATAGTTTAATTAATTATATAAGAAAGATATAATTTATTAATCCATCTGGTCATTTTTATAAGATATTTCTTAATTACAATATTTTGTGATTCTTTTTATAAGGTATTTTACAATTTTAAGGCAACATTAATATCATTTTTCTTATTTACCCTTATTAACTTCAATAACATTAACTAACTTTAACGATTTTTATTGGTATGTGTAAAAAAGTTTATGACATGCTTAAAAGATTATGACATGCTTTAATTTAATTTAGTAATTAATAAAAATATAAAATTTTCTTAACAAATATAGCTATAATTGACCAATTCTTAAACAGATTTCCTTTAAAGCAAATGGGATTTATAGTAATAAAGTATAATTTATTTTATTTAACGCATCGTGATCTCTAAAATTTAATGATTTATTCATGAATATACATTCATTAAAAGATTGAGATACATCTTCTTTATAATTTTATAAAAAATAAAATATCATTAATGATAAAAATGGTATAAAATATTTCAGAAAATATAATTTTAAATTAAAGTTACCTTAAATAGCTTTTGTCTCAATCTAATAATTTAATTAAGATTACTAAAGCAAGATTGCTTTAAAGCGCGTATCTTGACAAGCGTTGATGAGAATTGAAGTCGGAGAAAAAATTTATGAAATAATAAATGAGTTTAATTGGTATAATGTAAAAAAGTTTTACACACTCGTTCAATGATTAGTTGTCACATTATTTAATGAGTATAACATCTTATGTATTATTTAATTCATTAAATGATGTGGCAGCACATCATTAAATAACAGTGTAAAAATGTTTTATATCGTCAGTGTATATTCATTAAATTCATAATAAATGTATATAATAAAAATAAAAACAACTCATACAATATATTTTTACTTTCTTCATCGTATCACCCATCACATCCAATATTTCTTTTTCTTTTGTCTCATTATCTCTCTTTTATTATATTGCTGCATGGTTGTAAAAATAATATTTCTCAAAATTTATTACTACTTTTATTTTAAGTTTTTAACTATCAAAATAAAACCGCAATTTCAAAAGCCAAATAAATGCTGGAGCATATCACTGCCAAAATTGAGCATGAAATCCAATTTTTGCCAGGGAAGAATCAGAATTTAAAAGAGAAGTCAATAAATACAATAATAAATGTTAATAGAAAATTACAATGAACGTAGATTGCGATTAGAAAATGGAATTAAAAATATCAAGATACGAAAAGCTGAAAAGGATTCCATACCCCAGCCTTTCAGCCAAACCAAACCATTATTATAAATTCATAGCCATTGCCTCGCGTTCTCCACAAACGAAAACAACATGGCATTGGCAACATCACCAACCTCTCTGACTCTTGTGTTGCTCTTATTCTTCATTTCACTTTCTTCGTCCTATGCAACTTCTCGCTTCGTCACACCCACAACACCCCATTCATCACCGAAAGAACAACGAGCAGAAAAACTCATAAGAAGTCTTAACCTGTTCCCAAATGCCCCTGTTAACAGAGTACCAAATGACCATGATGTTTTTGTCCCTGGAAAGATTGTGGAGAAGAAGTTTTCCTTCCTTGGTGATTCTGGGCCTTCAGTTGAAGACCTTGGTCATCATGCAGGGTACTATTCGCTTCCTCATTCCAAAGCAGCAAGGTAATTTAATATAAATATATCCTTCTCATTTTTTTTATTAAGTTTAATTTAAATTGGATTTTCTTCCAGTTGCTATGAGATACAGAGTAATGTGGAAAATGCAAATAGTGTTGATGTTTTGGTTAAAACCAAATATGTATAATTCACTAATTCTTTTTAGTTATTATAATTGAATGTCATGTGATGATTTCTAAGTACTTTGCTATAAAAAAATGTTTTTTTTCATGTGATGATTAAGGTCAAACGGTTGTTGTAACTGTTAATTATATTGGTTAACTCGCTATTTTTTTGGTCGATTGTGCATGATATTTTTCAAAGTGACGAAAGAAGTACAGATCTCAAGGAACCGTAACATGTCATTATACGTCATGCACATAATATCGTTACATCATCATTGAGCATAAATCTCAATATATAGTTCTTTTTTTTGGTCAATCAATATATAGTTCAAAATTTAATTATTTGCACATAACTCTCCCTGGTTCGGATCGATGCTGCATTTTTCCCCAAATTTATAAATTGAAAATTATTGGCCTTTTTAATTACTCTGTAATTAAAATGTGGTCTTGATGAATTGAATTGTGATATATATTTTCTGAATTGATTTGCAGGATGTTCTACTTTTTCTTTGAATCCCGGAACAGTAAGGATGACCCAGTTGTGATTTGGTTGACTGGAGGTCCAGGATGCAGTAGTGCAATAGCTTTGTTTTATGAGAATGGTCCTTTCAAAATTGCCAGTGACTTGTCTCTTGTATGGAATGACTATGGCTGGGACAAGGTAACTAACAATCAAGTCTCTTCAATGGAATGAGTGTGCCATAGGCATCTCAGAGTCCTTGTAGCGTGTTTAATTTAAACTAAAATCACATTATAAATGTGCTGTAATATGGTTTTTAAAATAAACTAAATACGCTATTAGTCCTACCAAAGAGAATCAACCAAGTCTTTATATTAAGTTGTTTTCCCATTTTACAGGCATCGAATATTCTATTTGTTGACCAACCCATAGGGACAGGCTTCAGCTACTCTTCTGATGATTCTGACATTCCCCATGATGAAGATGGTGTTAGCAATGATTTGTATGACTTCTTGCAGGTATCGTACAATTCCCCCAAACATAACCTAATTTTTGTTGAAATGTAGACTGGAGAACACTAAATTTTACTATAATGACAGGAGTTTTTCAAGGCACACCCTGAGTTCGTTAAGAACAACTTTTTCATTACTGGAGAATCATATGCTGGACACTATATTCCAGCTCTTGCATCCCGGATTCACCAGGGAAATAAGCAAAATCAAGGAATTAATATAAACCTCAAGGTCTTATTTTATTATGATTATATGAAAATATAAATTAGTTAGTTATTTTGTTTAGGTTGTATTGATTCATTGGATTCGATACAATAACAGGGTTTTGCTATTGGGAATGGGCTAACCAACCCTGAAATTCAGTACGGAGCATATGCAGACTTTGCATTAGACAGGGGATTAATTACAAAATCTGATTACAATGATATCAATGGGTTGGTCCCAAAGTGTCAAGCTGCCGCAAAAATATGCAGTAAAATTTCAATTTCTATTTCCTCTTTTCTTTTTTATTAATTTATGGCACCAGTTATATTATTGCTTTCTCTTATTTGTTGTGTTCACTTATTTGTGTTCGATTTGCTAGACACTCAAGGTGGAGATAGTTGCGATTCTGCTTTAGACGTTTGTGAGCCGATATTCGGTGGTATACTGTCAATTGTTGGTGACATTAATGTATGTAATCATAAAAGGACAATACTCCTTTTTTTCAACTGTTTGAGAAAATAGTGCAGTTTGAGTTTATTTATACCGCATGATTTATCCCAAAATCATGTTTCAAACGCAGTAGATTAGTTATGTAGTTTGAATCGTGGTTTTTAGTGCAAACACACTTACTGCATTGTGTTAATATGTGAAATGCAGTTCTATGACATCAGAAAGAAATGTGTGGGACCATTGTGTTATGACTTCTCAAACGTGGAGAAACTTCTAAACAACCAGACAGTGAAGGATGCTATAGGTGTAGGCAACTTGGAGTATGTTTCATGCAGTAGCACTGTGCATGATGCTCTTTCTCAGGATTGGATGAGAAACTTGGAAGTGGGTCTTCCTGCACTTCTAGAAGATGGAATTTGGATGCTTGTGTATGCAGGGGAAGAGGATCTCATATGCAATTGGATCGGTAAGCCTTCATTTCAAACCTTTTTGCTTTTGTGTGTGTGTGTGTGAAAGTTTGCATTCTTGATTTTCTTGTTCTCATTGAGCAGGGAATTCAAGGTGGGTACATGCTATGGAGTGGTCTGGTCAAGATGGGTTTCAGAAGTCACCTACAACAAAATATTTGGTGGATGGTGCAGAAGCAGGGTCAATGAATAGCTATGGACCACTTGCTTTCCTCAAGGTTTGTGTTCAAATTTGTATTCTTGTGCATGAAAATGTTAATTCCACTTTTGGCAATATTATTTATTTATTTATTTATTTATTTATGTGATGCTAACAGGTAAATGAGGCTGGACATATGGTCCCTATGGATCAACCAAAAGCTGCACTTGAGATGCTAAAAGACTGGATGGCAGGGAAATTTAATGGGAAAAGGGCATAATGAATCCCCCCACTAGGTAGTAGATACAATAACCTTGAACCTAAAACCTGACATGGATAAGTAATTATTTTTTTTTGTATACTGAACTTCATGTATTGTATAATACTTGAAGGGTGGAAGCTATTTATTATATATACATTTTTAAAGCTACTCTTAGATTCTCTTCCTTTGTTCTATTTTGTGGAAGCAAATGTCAACTCAAGAACAACCAACGAAACATACATTTTGGTACATATGATCCCAAGAACAAACAGTGAAACATATATTCACAATGATCCCAATGGGGTGTTTGTGAGTTTGGTTGGAAAGAGAGAGGGAAAGGACGATCTAGAAAAGGAAGGAAGAAGAGGATAGAATTTTAAAGCCAAATTATACTCATAAACACAAATGGTTAAAAGGTATCAATAAACCTTCCCCTTCATTTTTTAATTTAAAAACATAGTCCAAGTAACTCAGGAGAGATTTGTACTTCCGAAATGTCATATTAAAGCATGTTACTATTTCTTACGAATGATTTTTTTATGAGAATCACTATAAAATCAGTGATAACCAATTGAAATCAGGTAATTGATATGAAGAGTGAATAAACAAATTTTATTGTGGCACGTCATCAACAGAGTTTGGTCGTGGGATTTGGAATTTCCCATTTCATAATGGGTACAATTGTTCAAGTTCTTTTTTTTTTGTCCATCAATTTGTTCAAGTTCTTTTTTTTTTTGTCCATCAATTTGTTCAAGTTCTTATCGGGTATAGTGACTCTACCCGTTATTATTTGTTTAGAAGTTTTTTTTGTCACATTTGATTTTTTTTGGTCAGTTATCAATTTTTCTTAAAAGTTAGAATCTCTAAAGTCCTCAACATTGAGCCCAATAAAGAAAGCCCAGTATCCTTTACTCATCCATAAATCACAACGAAGGTTATAAATGCTAGTATCTGAAGACTTTGAGAAGGCCTCATTTGAAGTTGATGCCAGCCAAAAAGACAAATACTTTTTTACCAAAAAAAAATATGGGAAATAGTACTTCATTAGAATTTTAAAAATATAATTGTTGAAATTATCCAATGTAACACTTTCATGAAAAAAAACTTACAAATTATTTTATTGTTAACCTCTATCTTTTTTTTTTTAATTATCTCCACATAAATGAAATATTTTTTTGGGAAAGAAAAAGTAGTTATCTCTGAGTGATATTACCCAAAACTAAAAGAACAATATTTTTCTTTTTTATTAAAATATTAATTATATGTTAATGCTATAAGTTTTTCTTAAACACTCTTTCTTCTTCTAACAGTTAATATTTGTTCATATATTCCACTAAAATATAAATATTGCATAATTTTTAAGTTTATTTAAATTAAGTTGAACATTTAATTAGGCAGTGATTATTGGCTTAAGATGAATATGCATGAATGATGCAGATAGTCTTTTATCTCTTAATGGGAGTGATGTAATTGTGGTGTGATATCTTTTTATTTTATCTTCCCTTAATCAATCATATTTTTTTAATGATTTGTGTTTGTTTTGAGTCATTTAGAAATTCTCTTACCCTGTGTTTGGATGAGGAATTTTTTGGGGGAATGTAATTTTTTAAGGAATTTAAAATTCTTTTATCAAAATTCATGTTTGAGTATTTATTAAGTGAGATTTTAAAATTTCCCTGAATTTTTAGCGGGTATTTTTACTACCCAAAATAAGGAAATTAAAATTCCCACCTAAAACATAGAATTCTGAAAATTCTCCTCTCCTCTGCGACTCGCTCTTTCTCTCTGGACGAAGAACTCGAGCTTCCACGACTCGTTCTTTCTCTGTGAAGATCTCAGATAATCTTTTTCTCTTTGAAGCTCCCTCGCCTCGATCTACACTGTAAGGCTCTCTTCTCTCTTATTCTCGATCCACAACAGTGTAAATTTCATTATCGTGATCTCGAATCTCTTCCTCCATGGATTTTTTGTTGAGATTTTTACTCTCTGTTGAGGATTTCTACTTAAATATTTGGTAGTTGGATCTACATCTTCATCTTCTTACACACCTTTGCGCAATTTCAGGTTTGTGAATTAATATTTTGCAATTTCCGCTCAAATGTTTTTCATCTTTTTGGTTCTGGATCTATTTCGCACTTTCTGCTTAATTTCTGAACTAATCTACATTGATTATATATGAATGTAATTGGAGCTATGAATGAAACTATGACAGTAGTATAAATACTGGTTTTAAGGCATAACAATGTTATATATGATAGTTTCAAATTTCAATAGTTCTGATGCAAATGTTGATTTTTGTTAGTAACTTTCTTATTGATGCCTCAGTAGCATCAATTTTACTAGATTCAGCTCCTCGACTATCCAGTGCTTTCAGTCTCTTGCATTGTTTCTTGACTATCCAATTTGAAATTAACAGAGTACGATATTACTAAAAGTCATTTATTAAGATAAGCATGTGATTTAATCTACAAGTTATGCATTAATACAAGTAATATATAATAAAAAAATGATACTGAATATGCAGGACATATTTGAGTTATGAATTTCAAAAGTATATCCCCTCCTCTCCAACACATGAGAGGGAAACTATATCATAGAAAATTTAGAAGCCTCTTTCCTTAGAAAGTAGGTTATACAGCGCATCAGCTAGATGGATATCAAATTATCAATAGCTCTTAACACTTCATGAATAATTTCAGTTTCAAGAATCTAAACTCTTGATGACAGAAAATCCAAATAAATTTGCAATTCTAAGAGCTCTTCCATTAGATGAGAAGAAGGATTTTCTCTTGGCTTTCATATCTTGAGGCCAAGTTAGAGGTAACTCTAGTTATATATTTTTTGCAGCTAGTCTAGTAGCATAATTCTGTTTGCATGGTGTTATTCTAGTTCTATAATTATGTTTTTAGATTATGTTTGCATGGTGTTATTCCAGTTCTATGTTGGACTTATATTGTTGATTTTGCTGTGTATCCCCTTATATTGCTTTGTATTTATACTTTTGACTTATTGCTTATTGCAGTTGTTGTTCATTTCCTATAGCAGAAGATCAATTTCAGGTCCAATAAATAACATTCAAGCATTAGTTTTTCGAGGTATAAAGCATAACAAGGTTTCTGTTTTGGAATATGAATGGTATTTATGTAATGCTAGAATTTTTATACATTATTATGCTTTCTTCTATGTTGTCTATTGGTTGTGTTTTTAAAACTGATTTGATGTTTTTCCATGGATCAATTTGAGCTGATAGTCGTGAATTTCAATAATTAATTGGTATTGTGCATGTTGGAAAGCATTCTTTTTAAGATAATAAGTAATTACATAAGTTGTGGTTGGTTTGCATAAGTTGTGGTCCTTGAAAAAATAACTTGATAGTTCTGCATTATTTAAGTTGTACTTGATAGTTTTGACAAAAAAAAATTGTACTTGATAGTTCTGCATAATTTCTTGGTCTTGATAGTTCTTGGTCTGCTGCATTGGTGTAGGAATTAGTGTTCCTTCAATTTATCACTGTTGGTTTATTTTTGGTGCACTTAAAATCCAAGCAAAAGCATCCAGGATAGATGTGATTGATTTAATACTATGAGTGGTGGTTCTTAGTTATACTTTTGCATCAATGCCTATAACTTGCAGAAAATATGTTTCTTGTAGAAAATATGCGGTAGAATATTTTGAGATATTTGTGTCCTCAATTCTCCATGTCCCTATTGGATTGACTTGACAATTTGGGTAACTTCAAGTGATATTAAAAACTACCAGTATTCATTTTTATTCAAAATCTATTGCTCAAGTAGTGTTCATAGTTTTTGGATTGTTAAATTTCAAAGATGTGATGATTGGGATATATATATATATATTAGTAGCTTTTTAATACCCGAGTTTTCTTACGCAGTACCCCATGGCATTAGTTGAATGATGGAGCCAAGTCATCACTTAGTTGATTGAAGAATGAGCAAATGGAAAAGATCTAATTTTGTAACATTAGTTGACTATGTTCTAATTTTTGTACTTAGGTGTTGACTTCAATTGTATGGTTACTTGTATAAAGTCATTGTATTCGAATTCCACAATTTGTTTACGTATATGCTACTATGGCTTAATTGTAAATTCAAAAGACTAGTTGAAGAATAAAGAAATGAGTATACTTTTTAGAGATATTGTTGACTTCTCACTAGAAAGTTCAAATTTCTTGTTAACATTATGCTTGAATAAAAAAGACTTGCCTAATTTTCATGATTTTAATATATTAGTTATTACAAATTTTTTATATATGAAAATTATCAAATTTTTTATATTTTTAAAAGTGGGAAAAATATTATTTTTAAATAATATAATTATTTTTTTCATACACTAGTATATATATATATAAAAAATTACAAAAATTAATTTTATAAAAATAATAATTTTTAATTCTATTATAAATCATTATTTTAAATTATATAAATTCTATTATTATGTTATTTATTTAAAATAATTTAATTTAATTTAATTTAATTTAAAATAATGAAAACAAAGAATTTTGAAGATAGGGGAATTTAATTTCTTCATTCAAACAGAGAATTTAAAAAATGAAGCAATTTAATTTCTTCATCCAAACAACAAAATTTCAAAATGAAGGAATTTCAATTGATGTAATTGAAATTCCTAGAAATTTAAATTCTCTGGAATTCTCAATTACTTCATCCAAACACAGCCTTAGAGCAATAATAAGAAACATAAACCAACGGAGGTTGATTCAAGTGATACATACTTGATTCTCTTTAAGTAAGGTTTTAAGTTTGAGTCCTGTGGATAAAAAAAATCCTCATAAGGATCTAGCCCCACCATAATGTGTATATTCCTAACCCGAGTAGAATTGCCTCCCTTAAAGGACACACGTGGTTTAGACAAAAAAAAATATTAAAAAACATAAAAATAAAAGATATGGAAAACATGTTTAAGCATCGATTAAATTGATTGATGATAGAAGTAATTGTTGAAATCATATACTTCATAAATTAGGGGGAAATGAGCAACAACTTATTAACGGCACAACCGACAAATAATTATGCCATTTCGATCATCTTTACGCTATAAAAGAGAATAGTCTATGGGTGTTAACTGGGAAATACTAGTATTGCACACCTAAAAAAATTAGGGGAAAGTCAATTGCTAATACTTAAATCCAATTATGTCGGCATTTTACAATAAGTTAATCATTAGTTATAATATTATATTTTTAGTTAAACATTCTAGTTTAATCAACCATTTTAACTTTCAGTTAGTAGTAGTTTCGCTTTTAACAAACTTTTGAACTTTTAACTATTTTTCTCAAACATGTCGTTAATTAATAAAATCAACTTTGAGACATCATTATGGATAGTCAAACACACGTTTTCTCTATTTTGTTTTTATGAACACTTTCTATGTATTATTTTAGCTAGAAAATTACGTGTCATTTTCTATATTTTCTTACCATTTTTTTTTTAGTAAATAGTCATTTTGGTCCCTAAAAGATTCGGGGTCGGTCAAGTTGGTTCTTGGAAGAAAAAAATTAATAAATTAGTCCTTGAAACATACTTCTGTCAGTCATTTTAGTCCTTATATCAATGTCCATCTAGTAACGTTAACATAAGTGATGACTTGACACTCAAAGTGTCACACTATACTTTTATGTGACAGTCTCATGTAGCTATAACACGTATGAGGGACTCAAACGATAATAAGTGATAACTTTGAGGAGCTAAATTGACTAAAATGGAACTTTCTTGATCTAATACAAAAATAGTGTATAAATATTAAACTCATATAAAATTGGTTGTAATCATAACACAGATGAAGAAATTACATAATAACATAATTGATAATCGTTTTATACTCATCATAGAGTCAACATAATTTTTTTAAATAAAATTATTATATAGCACACATAATTTATAACATATATAATTACCTAAAGAGAACATAAAATTTTACAAATTAAACTTGAAAAAGTAAATGCTTCAAAGTCATGAATCTAAACACATTAAAATATGAGAAATATAACTATAAAACAAAAAAAATTATAAAGACATTTAACATATTCAACTACAATGTAGTAAAGAAATTTTATAATATATATTTTCAATAATAATGACATCACTGATGACAATATTTAAGAGAAAAAAATTATATAGTGCATAATGACATGAATGATTATTATTTTCTACTGATTATATTTTCATTAGTGAAATTTTAAAATAAAATGTTATGTAGAACATATAATTTATAATATATATATATATATGCAGAAAACACGAAATATTAAAAATTAAACTTTCAAAATAAGTTTCTTTAAAGCCTTGAAAAAATACATTATATAGTGAAAAATTAATAGTTAATGGATGATCAATTAATGAATTAATAATTGACTTACTCATATTAAAATTGAGTTTACATATTTATCTCTTGTTATTTCCTTTATATAATAATAATAATTATTATTATTATTATGATACAATGATTAAAACAGACAAATTTAACTCTTGTATATGGGTCCGGGTACCCCTTGTACTCCTTTTTATTTATTTTCCTTGCTTAACAAAAAAAATGATTAAAATAGACATTATTAAAATAGTTTAATTAATTATATAAAAAAGATATGATTTATTATTTTTTAGAAATCTTAAAAGATTATGACGTGCTTTAATTTAATTTAGTAATTAATAAAAATCTAAAATTCTCATAACAAATATAACTAGAATTGACCAATTCTTAGACAAATTTCCTTTAAAGTAAATGGTATTTATAATAACGATTTTTTTAACATGTGCAATATAGCACATAATAATAAATTTAAAGTGAAAATATTTTATTGGAAAATACAATTATCACAACATTCAATGCATCATTCATGAAGAAACTTAATGATTTATTTATTTTATTTATTACAGTATAATTTATTTTATTTAACGTGATCTCTAAAATTTAATGATTTATTCATGAATATACATTCATTTTAAAATTGAGATACATTACTTTTTTTGGTAACATCCAGATACATTACTTTATACTCCCTCCGATCTTTTTTAGACATACTTAACCGAATTACATGGAACTGGATCCTCTCCAGTACTGGAGATGATATCAGTCTCAATTACATATACCAACAAAAGTGGTTAAAATTAGTTAATTTTATTGAAGTTTTAAAAAATAGTTTTGTTTTCTAGTTTTATCCTGATTTAAAATCATTTACCAACTCCACTAATATTTGATAATTGGAAATACATTAAATACCCTACAAGGGAAATTCTATGGTACCCTCTGGTGAGAGAGGGTTTTGGTACCTTCTTTGATCATTTAATCAATTTTTCTCAACTTTTTTCAATGGTCTTAGTATTTTTATAGTTATAGGACAATATTTAACTATTAGAATTTGTATTTTTAATTTTTTAAAAGACTTTTTGACCTCCTATAACCATTATCCTTTATTTTTTATTGTATACCAGCCCCCATTTTTTCACATTCTCATTTGCAATACACATGTGTCTCATTTAAAATATACTTTATGTCTTTAAAATAATTTAGGACAGAGTACATGACTTGTTCCTATGTGGTTTTGGCCTTTATGCCTCTATTCAATTAAAAAAATAACAAGGAGGTACCAAAACCCTCTGTAACTGGAGGGTACCAAATTGTGACCCTAAATACAATAATAAATATTAACAAAAAAGTACAATGAATGTAGATTACTATTAGAAAATGGAATTAAAAGTAGGAATTGATTAAGAGTTTAATATATATACCCTGTGAGTGTAATACACAGATATCCAATATCCAATTATGTGCTGTCACATCATTTATTGAATATTTAACAACACATGAAATGTCACATTCATTAAATGATGTGGCGGCACACCATTGAATGTCTATGTAAAACTTTTTTACATTGACAATGTATATTAATTAAGTCATTTGATGAATATATTTAATTAATATACTCTCTCATGTCCTTTTTACAAGGCACTTCTTACAAGTTTTTGTGATGTTTTTTATAAGACACTTTATAATTTCAAGAAAGCATTTATTATCATTTTCCTTATTTACTCTTAGTAACTTTAATGTATTTGCAACTATCATATAGTAGTGGAGTTAGTTAATGATATTAAATAAGGATAAAACTAGAAAGTTAAAGTATTTTTTAAAACTCTAATAAAATTAATCAACTTTAACCACTTTCATTGGTATGCGTAATTCGGTTAATAGTGTCTTATAAAAAGGACAGAGGGAGTACATTGGTGGTGTAAAGAAGTTTTACACAAACATGTAATGATATGTCGTCACATCATTCAATTAGTGTGACACTTTATATGTTATTAAATTCAATAAATAATATGAAAGCACATTATTAAATGAATGTGTAAAATTTCTATACGTTCACATTGAATATATATACAACTCTTAAAAGTATTCTAAGACACAAAAAAAAAAAAAAGCTGTGAAGGATTTCATATTCCAGCATTTCAACCAAACCAAATGAAAACAACATGGCGTTGGCAACATCACCAACCTCTTTGTGCCCGCTTGGTTTAAATTTTAAACCATCCAGAATCATTCGGTAGAATTGATTTTAAATTATTTTCGTCCAACGTACTTCGTAAAACGTGCATCATTTGTCTAAACCATTCATTTCTAGAATCAATTCTACTCAACTGTACCCTCATACAGTGACTCTTGTGTTGCTCTTATTCTTCATTTCACTTTCTTCGTCCTATGCAACTTCTCCCTTCGTCACACCCACAACACCCCATTCATCACCAAAAGAACAACGAGCAGAGAAACTCATAAGAAGCCTTAACTTATTCCCAAATGCCCCTGTTAACATAGTACCAAATGACCATGACGTTTTTGTCCCTGGAAAGATTGTGGAGAAGAAGTTTTCCTTCCTTGGTGATTCTGGGCCTTCAGTTGAAGACCTTGGTCACCATGCAGGTTACTATTCGCTTCCTCATTCCAAAGCAGCAAGGTAATTAATTAAATATAATATCCTTCTCATTTCTTTTTATAAAGTTTAATTTAAATTGGATATTCTTCCCGTTGCTATGCCTTTTCCTGTCTAAAAATTTTATATAAATATATTTCAGATGCTGCATTTTTTTCCCAAATTTATAAATCGAAAATTATTGGCCTTTTTAATTACTTTGTAATTAAAATGTGGCCCTGATGAATTGAATTGTGATATATATATATATATTCTGAATTGATTTGCAGGATGTTCTATTTTTTCTTTGAATCCCGTAACAGTAAGGATGACCCAGTTGTGATTTGGTTGACTGGAGGTCCAGGATGCAGTAGTGCAATAGCTTTGTTTTATGAGAATGGTCCTTTCAAAATTGCCAGTGACTTGTCTCTTGTATGGACTGGTTATCTTCCAATCATGTCCTATTGAAATGTGCTGATAAAACTGTTGTGTTTGGTCACCCTGTTGAGAGTAAGAATAAGGACTTTTTGACTGTCAATCAAGTGAAGACGTCTCTAAGGAAAGATGCCCGGGTATACATGTTGCTAGCTTCTTTGAATTTTGAGAGTAGTGCTATTATTAGTGAGGTACCTGTAGTGTGTGAGTATCCTGAGGTGTTTTATGATAATGTGTCTAGTCTACCACCTGAGAGAGAGATAGAATTTTCCATAGATCTAGTACTGGGGACGGGACCTATTTCAGTTGCACCTTATAGGATGCCACCCATGGAGTTAGCAGAGCTTAAGAAACAATTAGAGGATTTGCTAGAGAAGAAGTTTGTGAGACCTAGTGTATCACCTTGGGGAGCACCTGTTTTGTTAGTGAAGAAGAAGGATTAGTATGAGGTTGTGTACAGACTATCGTCAGTTGAACAAGGTAACCATTAAGAATAGGTATCCTTTGCCTAAGATAGATTATCTGATGGACCAGTTAGTGGGGGCTTGTGTGTTTAGCAAGATTGATCTTAGGTCGGGCTATCACCATATTAGAGTTAAGGAAGAGGACATACCTAAGACTGCTTTTAGGACTAGATATGGACATTATGAGTATCTTGTAATGCCTTTTGGTGTGACTAATGCTCCTGCTATTTTTATGGATTATATGAACAGAATTTTTCATCCCTACTTGGATAAATTTGTAGTTGTCTTTATAGATGACATACTAATTTACTCCAAAACTAAGGAGGAGCATGAGGAACATTTAAAGGTAGTACTGCAGATTCTTAAGGATAAACAATTGTATGCTAAGTTATCCAAATGTGATTTTTGGTTAGAAGAGGTTAGTTTCTTAGGCCATGTAATCTCTAAAGGGGGTATAGGTGTGGATCCTTCTAAGGTAGAGGTTGTGCTTAAGTGGGAGACTCCTAAGTCAGTGAGTGAGATTAGAAGTTTCCTTGGGTTGGTTGGGTATTATAGGAGATTTATAGAGGGATTTTCTAAGTTAGCTTTACCTTTGACTGAGTTGACTAGGAAGGGAGTTTCTTTTGTGTGGAATAGTAAGTGTGAGCTTAGCTTCCAAACCCTTAAGGAAAAGTTGACTAGTGCACCAGTGTTAGTCTTGCCTGATCTTAGTAAATCATTTGTAGTGTATTGCGATGCTTCTAAGATGGGTTTAGGTGGAGTGTTAATGCAAGAGGGTAAAGTAGTAGCTTATGCTTCTAGGCAATTGAAAATCCATGAGAGAAACTACCCTACCCATGATCTTGAGTTAGCAGCTGTGGTGTTTGTGTTGAAGATGTGGGGACATTACTTGTATGGTTCCAAATTTGAGGTTTTTAGTGACCATAAGAGCCTTAGGTATTTGTTAATTTGATCAGAAAGAGTTGAACATGAGACAAAGGAGGTGGTTAGAATTTCTAAAGGACTATGATTTTGAATTGAGTTATCACCCTGGTAAGGCTAATGTAATAGCAGATGCTCTAAGTAGAAAATCTCTTCATGTTAGTTCTTTGATGATTAAGGAAATGGATCTCTTGACTCAGTTTAGGGATTTGAGTTTAGCTTGTGAGGTGACTTCTAATAGTGTGAGGCTAGGGATGATTAGAGTAAGTAATGATTTGTTGAGGGACATTAGAAAAGCTCAATTAGAGGACCCATTTTTGGTGAGTAGGCGTGAGGCTATAGAAGGGGGTAGTGGTGGAGAGTTTGTTTTAGGTGCAGATGGGGTAGTGAGATTTGGAGACCGAGTGTGTGTACCTAGTGAACCTACCATTAAGCGCTTAGTACTTGAAGAGGGGCATAGGAGTAAGCTTAGTTTCCATTCTGGTTCAACTAAGATGTATCAAGATTTGAAAAAGGTGTTTTGGTGGCCTAGGATGAAGAGGGATATAGAGGACCTTGTGAGTGCTTGTTTAGTTTGCCAAAAGTCTAAGGTAGAACATCAAAAACCTTCAGGATTGCTTCAACCTTTAAGTATACCTGAGTGGAAGTGGGATAGCATTTCTATGGACTTTGTAGTTGTTTTACCTAAGACTGTAAGGGGACATGACTCTATTTGGGTTATTGTGGATAGGTTAACTAAGAGCGCTCATTTTCTTCCTATTAACATTAAGTAATCCTTAGAGAAACTAGCTCATATTTACATCGGTGAGATTGTGAGGTTGCATGGCATACCATCTAGCATAGTTTCAGATAGAGATTCGGGTTTACATCTAGATTTTGGGAGAGTTTGCAACAGGCTTTGGGAACCCAACTTAGACTTAGTTCAGCTTATCATCCTCAAACCGATGGTCAGACCGAGAAAACCATTCAATCCTTAGAGGATTTGCTTAGGGCTTGTGTGTTAGACCAAGGGGGTAGTTGGGATAGTTTCTTACCTTTGATAGAGTTTACTTACAATAATAGTTTTCACTCTAGCATAGGTATGGAGCCTTATGAGGCATTGTATGGTAGGAGGTGTAGAACACCCTTGTGTTGGTGTGAGCCGGGATAGAGCCTTGTGTTAGGACCAGAGGTAGTGCAGCAAACCACTGATAATGTTAGGATAATTCAGGAGAAGATGAGGACAACTCAGAGTAGGCAAAAGAGTTATGCTGATAAGAGGAGGAAGGAATTGGAATTCAAAGAAGGAGATCATGTGTTCCTGAAAGTCACTCCGTGGACTGGGGTTGGTAGGGCATTAAAGTCTAGAAAGCTTACACCTCGTTTCATTGGTCCCTACCAAATTCTCAAAAGAGTCGGCAATGTTGTCTATCAAATTGCTTTACCTCCACATTTGTCAAATCTTCACAATGTCTTCCATGTTTCTCAAGTCCGGAAGTACATTCACGATCCTTCACATGTGATTGAGTCGGATCATCTTGAGATTAAGGAAAACCTGACAGTGGAAACCATACCGATGAGAGTTGAGGATCGGAGGGTGAAACAACTTCGAGGTAAGGAAATTCCTTTAGTTAAGGTAATCTGGGGAGGAGCTACACCTGAGAGTGCTACTTGGGAGCTTGAAGAGAATATGAAGGAGTCCTTTCCAGAGTTGTTCGCTTCAGGTAAAATTCGAGGATGAATTTTCTTTTTAGGAGGGGAGAGTTGTATCATCCTAAATAAAATAAAATAAAATAAAATAAATAAACAATAGTATTAGAAATATTAGTATTTTTATTAATAATGTTATTTTTAATTAAAAGAAGAATAAGTGGGTTGAGGGTGGGCCCAACCCTGTTAAGTATTTAAGTAAGGAGGGGTTACCAATTCACCCTAATCCTTGTTTTTCAAATCATCAGAGAGTGAAACCATAAGGAGGGGAGAAACGACATCCCAAGAGGAGGTTGCTGCAGAGTGATCATCAAGAAAGAGTCAGTCGTTGTTGTTCGACCTTCACCTTCAAGGTACGGGGGGGAAAGGGTGCTGCTTATGGGTGTATGTTGGGGTGCTTGGGTAGTGAGGGCAACCATAAGACCCTCTAAGACTTTTAAATTCGAATTTGTTATGTGCATTATGTGTTGTATGATGTGAAGGGAATCAAGCATGTGGTCAAGGTGCAGCGGAAATAAATGGATTCCCTCCTTGTTATAATCGTTTTGCGAAAACACGTATCAAGGCATAAAAGGTATTAAAGCGAAAGGCCATACCTTATTAGGATTATTAACGAGGCAAGTGTAGCCACGTCTCTATTGGTATCCACGCCAACAGTCGGACTATGATTCTCTCCTCAGCTCTGCTAGTAGCCTTAGAAAGTAAGAAGCGATTGCTCATGTGTTTGGGGTAGAGCATCTTATGCTCTATTTATAGAGTGGTGGCTAGGGTTTTACCCCCTCACTCACTTAACCCTCACACTTATGGGCCTGACCCATTATGTTATAATAATTCTAATTAAATTAAATTAGAATTATTATCCTTTTCCTAGTGGCTTGTTGTATGCGTGTGACCCAATAGGATTTTAATATTTGGTTATGATATTAAAATAAAACCCTTTTTATATTTATTATCATAAACAGTGAGCGGTATCTAGCAACACATCACTATCAAAATATTACGATTATTAATAAAATAATAAATCCTATTTTATTATAATAATTTATATGCTCTGTCCCTTTGTCCAAATATCTAATTGAACACAAGGGCATGAATTGTGTCAACCTTGTATAGTTCAATTTATATTTTCTTGATCCCCAAGTAGACTTTACAGAAAATAAATATCTCATATTTATCCTCCTGAGCATGGCCATGCATTTTGCAGTCTCACTTTATCAAGAGGTCTACAGATATAACTCCTGTTACATAGGAGGGACAAATGCCATCTAGGGCACTCACATTCCACCACATAATTTATTATATGCCCCAAAACCAACTTTATGATTACCCAGTTACAGGTAACGTTTGATGATAATTAAAACATATAATTCCTTATGTAGGAATCGTAGTGATTTCAGGTCGAAAGACTTCATATAACATTTATTAATTTAAGAAACGTTCATGACACTCATGTAACAACCCATGCAACGTTCTTAAGGTGGGTCTGTCCAGTACACCATTACTCTTAATGCGTACCTATGTGAGCACATGATATCTCATATCCATGATCTGTGAGATGTGATCATCAATGAACTCACATACTAGTCTAAATGCATCTTTGTCCTAAGATGATATTTGACTAGGGACTATTTTAAGAATAGTTCTTCATAAGATCTCACGATCAAGTCATCTACTTGATTTGTTATGAAGTTTAAGCTTACTATTATAAGGACAATGATTATATTCTAAAAGAATAAGTATGCCTTTATAAAATAACATGATACAAGTGATGGATGTTTATAAATATATAAGTCTCTAGTGCATATTCCCAACATGATGAAAATTTGTTTGCTTTAATGTTTAAACGTGTTAATCTTGATGAATCTTGATGAATTGAATTATGGTAGCGAGAATAGCGAAAAAGGATGAATAAGGGTTTAGCGATGAGGATTAATAATGGATTAGATGTGGTAATTTGTAGTAAAGATTGATGTTTTCATTGAATTTGTTCGGTAAAAACGTGTAGGATTGAAGTATTAACAATGAGGATTGATTAGGGGTTGAAGAAAAGGGTCTAAAAGGGGTAAAAATCGCAAGAACTGTCGTCTCGCATTGCTGGTAATCGATTACAGCAGACTGTAATCGATTACAGGGTTTTTCTGGGCAGCATTGAGTGAGTTTGGCTTGCTGGTAATCGATTACAGGGGGCCTGTAATCGATTACCAGAGAGTTGACATACTGGTGATCGATTACAACTGTGTGGTAATCGAGTACCAGAGAGGTGATTGGCTGGTAACTGATTATAAGAGGCTTGTAATAGATTACCAGAGTGTATTTTGTGTCCCAGAGTTGCTGGTAATCGATTACAGTTGTGTGGTAATCGATTACCAGGTCAAAATGTGTGTGAGAGTGTTGTTTATGTGATGATTGTGTTCTCTTAATCTGTTGGTGTTATTTATATAAAGTGTTTGTGGAATTGAGAGATTAAATTGAATGTTTAGAGTGTGAATTGTGGTATGAGTACTGTGATGTGGATATTTTATGTGAAATCATATATATAATAATTGTTATGTGGATTGATGATTATGCATTGCGCATAGAGGTTATGTGAGAGATATGATGTATGATGATGATTGCATTGAGCATAACATTGAGATATGAGATGTGTGTGATGCATAAGCCAGGCGTGGCTAGCATATGCCCTAGAGCGGGGGTGACGACCATGATGAGGGATATTCGATGCACGGGTCCATAGAGGGGGTGCAACCTAGGGTCAGATGTCTTTGCACGGGCCCATAGAGGGGGTACAACCTATCGGCCAGTGAGGGCGTTAACGGTAGGTCCATTATTGGTAACAACTAAGAGGATTGACAAGGTGCGCCCATTGTGCGGAGTTTCGAATCATGATCCTTAAGATGAGTTTTTGGTGTGCATGATCATAGAGTGAGTATACATGGCATTTTATGATGTTGTTAAAATGTGAATTTATGTTATGAGTATTATGTGTTGAGTGTGGAGAGTGTGTTCTTGATGATTGTGTATAGTGTGAATTATATATTTGTGATGAGATTATTGATGATTATTATGTGATGAGATGAATGATGATGATTATGTGGTGAAAATAATGATCTTGTGTTATGTGTTGGGTGAGGATAGGGTAGCCTTATGCGTGCATGTATGAGTATGTGTTCTTTTCCTCACTGTACTCCTTGTGGTTATTTTATAGGTGATGAAGATGGCATTCAAGATGCCGAGTATTGAATTGAAGGGGTTCCGCTCTGATACTTGTGACATCAGGGCAATAGTAATAAGGTTTCCTTTATTATGTTATTGAGTAGAGATAGAAGAAAACTATTGTAAGTGCCTTGCATGGCTATGATGGATATTTTTTATGTTGACATTTGATATTTTGATGTTTTAATTTGTTTTTGAAACCATTGACTTTACTTTTTATTATATTGAATTGATCTTGAGTTAAATGGCGTTTTATAAGAGAAAAATGTGAACCATTTTACCCGTTGTGGGCTACAACTTTCCCTTATATTTAGATTTATTGATTGTATTAGAGATTGGGGTAGAAGGGTGTCACAACCGAAGCCAAATTCATTTTCGAACTAACCAGGACCAAAGCCCTTGAGTCTTTAACATCCACATGACTAATGCAACTGGATGCACAAGCATTCATGGCAAAAGAAAAGGTATTGGAAAAAGCCTAAATCAAAATAACCCTATCTTATGATCCTAAGAAAATGAATCGTACAAATGGATACAAACAGAGAGAATATACACAATCAATCACATACAAGACAAAAGAATAGGAAGTAAAGGGATAGGGATCATTGAGGATGATTCAAGCAAGATGGGTGTAAGTGTGTGAGTTATACTCACCTAAAATATCTCAAGGGGGGAGGATGAAATGAGGTGGCGAGGGGTGTAATTGAGTCAATCTCTTTATCTTTCTCCAAGCTTGCACGAGCTCCTTTCTCTAAGTTCTCTCTCTAGGAAATGAGGAACATACAATAAATGAGGGTAAAGCCATAATTGTTCTATTTTAAAAAATTGAATTTGTGCGTTCTCGCGCAAGAGAGGATTTCTCACTTGAGCGAGAATGAATTAGCAACGCTCATTTCGCACGCTCACTCATGCGAACACTCAAGCGGGAAATGCTTGAGCGACTCCCAATTTTGGGGTAATTTCGCTTGAGCGAAATTACTCCAGGGAGCATCCCCTGATGCTGCCTAATTCTCGCTTGAGCGAGAAAACCAGAACTGAGTTTTCTCATTTTTACTGATGTTTTCGCTCAAGCGGGAATATTCTCGCTTGAGCGAAAATGCTCCAGAACGGAAATTCCAGATTTCAATTCCTAGCCAATTTCACCAACTTTTACCCATTTCTCCTAGTTCCTTTTTACAAAAATTTCCTTTTTATCGTATTTAGGTTATGAAATTAATTTATCAAATTTGGGATGTTACAAAATAGACTGAGAGGGGAGGAGAAATATTGGATGCCAAAAGGAATAGAATGACCCAGTTCAGCCATATGATTGGTAATCCTGTTAGATTCTTTATAGTCATGACTTATAAAAAAGAAGGGTTGTCCTCTAGCAGCTTTTTAATGCTTCTGATCACATCATAACAGTGGTGAGAAGGCTTACAAGAGCCTTTGAGTAGATTAAGAATGACCTTTGAATCTGTGTTCACAATTAAATTGTGAATCTGTAAAGATGTAGCTAATTTCTGCCCATGTAGGAGCCCCCACAATTCTGCTTTCACTTGTGAACAAATACCAATATTGCAAGTAAATCCATTAACGAATTCTCCATCTGCATTTCTGGTTAAACCACCGCAACTTGCAAACTATTGAGGGGCCAAAACAGATCCATCTACATTCAGTTTGTGAAAATTTTGAGGAGGAAAAGACCAACAAATACGTCTCATGCTTGAAGATTCTTTGTGATATTGGACATGGGGAGGCAATTGAGGTGACAACATTCCTAGCATAGCAGACAATGTGGAAGAATAAATTCCTAGGCAAATCAGACTTTTGTTAGAAGATAAGGGAATTTCTATATCCTTCCAAATCATCCAGATGGCAACCGGAAAAATAAAACCCCAAGGAACTCCATCCACTGAAAATGAGCACTCCTGCAAGTTTTTTCTCAGCCACTTGTCAAGACCCAAACTAAAAAAAATCCCAATTCTACTGGTCTATTAGAGATACCCACAATTCCACAATAGGATCACAGTCCATCAAAGTATGCATAATTGTTATCGAAGTAGAGTTACATTTGGGCCACAAGTCACAACTAGTCATGCCTCTCAACTGTCTTTCAGAATTAGCGAGTAATCTGCCATGGATTAATTTCCACATGAAAGCTGCAGTTCTGGCAGGGCCTTGCCAAGACCAAATAGTTATGTAAATCTGATCAAGAAGCGGAAGGGAATATGTGTATCCCATAATGAATTCGTAGGCAGATTTGATTGTAAATTCTCCATTCACTGAGAAGCTCCAAGTAGGGCAGTCTGAGTCATCCTCATGGTTTGGAGGTTTGACACTAGCCACAGATTCAAGGTAGTTAGGAGGAAGCAATATCAGATATCAAATCCCAATGCCAACTTTTATTTAAGACAAAGGATGAAATATGTGGCTCCTTTTTCCAATTAGGGACAGGGTTTGTAGCAAGCTGGAGAAGAGGCCCCAAGTTTCGAATAAAGGGATTCTGCAAAAATCGAGTAGTATTACGATTTCCCATTACCTAGTAAGTACAATCTGTGAGGTGTTTCCAACTTTTCACCACTCCTTTCCATAGGGATGGAAGATCCGTTGTCGATGGAGACCTTAGGCATAGTAAGAGCACCCAGGCCGTCTTTAGCTCTCAACATTCTCACCCATAATGCCTCAGGGGAAGGAATAATATTCCAGGCTAGTTTTAGCATATAAGCTTCATTGAGAACCTTCAAGGGTCTAAATCCTAGGCGACCAACGCATTTTGGGGTGCAGATTTTTTTCCAAGAAATTAAGTAGGGATGTCAAAAAAAACTCGCGCCCGTAGGTACCCACGGGTAAAACCCGCTGCGGGTCGGGTTCGGGTACTTAAATGGGTACCTGCGGGTTGCTCTTAACGGGTATTTTTAAAACTCGCGTATAAATGGGGCGGGGGCGGGTTTCGTGGTACCCGTGCCCGCAGGTACCCGTATATATGAAATTACGTGTATACCCTTAATATATATATATATACAAAAATTATACTGAAATTCTCAAAATTTAACACACATCTAACCTAGCCGTTTCTGCTCATCTGTTGAGTGCGCGCCTCCTCCCTTCAAGAATCAAGTTGTCCCATTTCATCTGGCGTCCTTCGCCGCGTCTGCGTCTGCCGTCCTCCGTCGCATCTGCGCCGTTCGTCCACCGCGTCTGCTAGTTAGCTACTGTTCGCGTTCGTCTTCGGCCGCTTGCATCTCCGGCCACCGTGTCTACTTTTTGATTAGCCTCTACTTCGTCTCCGACCACCGCGTTTGCTTCTTCAACTCTTGCGTTTCAGGTCTGTTTGGTTGTTCCTCTCCTTTCCACTATGTTGATAATCCGGGCATTTAGTACCAGGAGTTTCCCTCTAGCTAACTTTTTCTCTTTCTTATGATTTTATACCTAAGAATATTATTACTAACTAATCTTGGGTGGGTTTTGGACATAATATATATTAGTCCTCTTTGCCTTTTTGGTCTTCGTGTTTCCCTTGGACCGGCTTGTTTTCTAGCTTTTGTCTTTGAACATAAAAAACTAAAATTTGAAAACTAAAATTAAATGAGTATATATAGCACGCGCTAGCTATTGGAATTTGGTAGATAAGGCAGCTGACAAAGACTTTGATATATGTCCAAAATATTGTTTCTAGCCTTATCTACGAGAAACAATTTCAAAAGCACAAGACTGTTCGGGATGTTTTCTATAATATTCTCAAGTATTGTTATCTGCTAATAATTAATTCAAGAGATGGAGTTCACATCAGAAGAAAAATAAATAACATACCCATTTGGCTTTCCCGTGACCTATACTTAAATTACAGGATCTTAAATTATAGGATCTCAGTCTGTGATGGGGTTAAAGGAACCCCCTTTTGTTTGGTTCCCACTTAGAACTTTGAAATTATTGTGAGTGGTTTGTGGAATGTGAACTTTCAATTGACTGAATCCCAGTCATTGTGAGAACTGAGAAATGCATACTAAAGAGGTAGTTGAAACCTTAGAAAGATTTCTGGTGTTATTCTTTCTGACCATTAAAAGTTTAATCTTTTATAAAAGGATGTTGAAGTTAATTTGATAGTTAATTTGTTTATGATAGTTAATTTGTTTAATCTATTTTATATTTATATTTTGTTTAGCTTTTGCCTCTTTCATATTTATATATGGTTTCAAATTTAATTGTAGGATGTCTCATGAGCAAGACATTACTTCTATCCCTATGAGTGATGAGAAAGAGCAAGTTCCAACACCCAATATGGATGAATCAAATGTGGGTGGATCCCAAGACATCTCTATGAATATTCAATTAACAACTAATCCAAATGAGTCTCAAAGCTCAATGCCAAATGAAACGGAGCTTAATCGAGAAAATAAACTTAAGATGTTTGGAACCATTTTAAGAGGCAAAAAATAGATGGAAAATGGAAAGCTATTTGCAATTATTGTGGCTCAAAACTTTTGGGTGAAGCAAAGCAAGTATCAACACACTTGGGAAACCACTTCAAGACTTGCAAGCTGCGAACAACTCGAGATATAAGGCAAGCATTTCTCAAAACCGAGAAAAAAGGCAGTGAAACGAATCTTGTTGGTTGCTTTGCATTTAATCAAGAGTTAGCAAGGTGTGCACTTGCAAAGATGATTGTTGCACATGAGTACCCGATGGCCATGGTTCAACACAAGTTCTTCAAAAATTTCTATCAATTGTTGCACCTTTATTTAAAGGGATTACTTATAACACTATCAGGAGTGACATCATGAAGATCTATAATGAAGAGAGGGAGAATACAATGAATCTATTGTCAAGGAATCAAAGTCGAATTGCAATCACCACTGATATGTGGACATCTAGCAATAGAAATTTAGGGTATATGAGAGTCACATCTCACTTCATTGATGATTCATGGACCCTACAAAGTCGAATTGTCAGGTAACTTCCCTATATTCACATTGGTTGTGACAATTTTTATTCTTTATGTTATATATTTAGTGACCTTGTTATTGAAAATATCACATGATTGTTAGGTTCATTTATGTGCATGCTCCCCATACAAGTGAAGTTCTTGCTAACATCTTGATTCAATGCTTGTTGGATTGGAATTTAGATAGAAAGTTGTCCACATTGACTGTTGATAATTGCACCACCAATGATGCTATGATTGAGCTGATTGTAGATAAGCTTTTGCCTTGGTCACTTATTTTGGGTGGTTAGATGTTTCACATGCGTTGTTGTGCTCATATATTAAATCTAATTATGAAGGATGGTTTGTCCTTAATTTCTGATGCTATAGAAAAGGTTAGGGATATTGTTAATTTTTGGACAGCCACACCTAAAAGGGAAGAGAAATTCAAAGAGACTTGTGGGGTGAACATTGTCTATGGTAAAAAGCTTGTTCTTGATTGCAAAACTAGGTGGAATTCTATGTATTTGATGCTTAATGTTGCTATACAATACAAGGATGTTTTTGTTCGATTGTCGCAACGGGAGAGTCGATATAAAACCTTGCCTAGTGAAAATGAGTCGGAGATGGCAACTAAAATTTGTCAAAAGTTGGAAATATTTTATAATGTGACAAAGTTGTTTTCTGGTACCTCGTATCCAACTGAAAATGTGTATTTTCCAAAAATATGTGCGATTAAATTGGCTTTACGTGAGTGGCTTGGTTCTCCTAGTTCTGTTATTCATAAAATGGCTTCATCCATGATTGCCAAATTTGACAAATATTGGGGCCTGATCAATGGGGTGATGGCTATAGGCACCGTGTTAGATCCTAGGTATAAGATTCACTTGTTGGATTATTTCTTTCCTCTCATTTATGGAGAGCAATCTGATTACGAAATTGAACGGGTGAAAGCTATTTTCCAAGATTTGGTGAAAGAGTATGATACAAGAGTCAAGGGTAAGGAAACTATTTCTTCCACTCCATCTCTTAACCCAAGTGTGGAAAATGTTGGTGTTGATACAATTACGGAAGCTTAGAGGTCAAATTTTGCAAAGCATATGAATGAAAAGAATAAACCCAATGTTACTTCTAATTCAGAGCTATACTTTTATTTAGAGGAGGAGGCATTGCCTGATAGAGGAGAAGAATTTGACATCTTAAATTGGTGGAAGGTAAATGGGTTAAAATACCCAACATTGCAAATGGTTGTAAGAGATTTCCTAGCAATTCCTATCTCCACTGTTGCATCAGAGTTTTCATTTAGCACTAGTGGTCGATTTGTTACTCCCCATCGTAGTAGATTGCGTCTAGATACTTTAGAGGCAATGATGTGTCTCCAAGATTGGATATGGAATAACGTGAAAGGTAACAAAGTTTATTGTTTTTAATTTATAGTTTATATTCATTCGTTTAGTATTTAATATTTTGAATAAACTTGTTTCTCTTTTCATTTTTCAGGTTCTTCAACTTTAATGCTAGAAGACATTGAATTTTGTAATTCAATATTAGCAAATCTTGATGCTGACAATGTTAATGAACTTTTAAGCTTTCATTTCAAATTTCATAAAGAAATGGTTGTTTGGATTCTTATTATTCTTATTTTTTATTTTGTAGGAACCAAGTGAGAAGAGTGTTGTTATAGATGTAACCAATCCAGATGGCTAAAGAAAATGGCATATTTAATGTTGTTTGAACATTATTTGGATTTAAATATTATGTAATTGTTGTTATTTAGACATTTGGCGACTAAAGGTACTAATTTTACTTTTAAGTTTGCCTTTTGTTAGATGTACTGAATTTATGTTTTTTTAAATTCCCTGGATTATTCACAATCTTCAATTTTTTTTAAGTTTTCTGTTTTTTTTTTACATTTTTAATAAGTACCCAAGGATACCCATAGTTATCCGCGGGTATCTAATACCTGTTTAAAACCCATTAAACAGGTACTCACGGCGGACACGGGGCACATTTTTTCCTGCGGGGGCAGGTAGTGAGTAGCTACTACCCGTGCTCGCCCCGCCTCGTTGACATCCCTAAAATTAAGTGGCATTTGTGTTGAGTTGAATAGGAACCCCAAATGAAATTTCTACAGATCTGTTCTATCTTGTCACATGCAGAATAGGGGATAACGACCGCTTGCATGACATAATTAGGGATGTTGTACAAGCAAGATTGGGCCAAAGTAACCCTACCTGCAAAAGACAAACAGTTAGCTTTCCAACCAGATAATTTTTTTCTCACCTTATCAACGATGTGGGCATAGGTTTCTCTTTAAGGTCTGGAATTAGAGCTGGGAATCCCACGTATAGTCTCAGATCTGTTGTTATGGAAATTGCCAACAATGAGGCCAATAGTTCAGCTACATTATTCTGGACATTACTATAAAAATCATACATGAGATTTTGAAAGGTTAACTTCCTGAACAGATGCTTGGAAAAACAGTTGAAGGGATTGTTTAATAGTTTGCATTTGCTTAACTGAGGCATCTCCAAACAAAATAATATCATCTTTATACATGAGATGAGAAATGGATACTCCAGTTTGACCAAACCAAATTTCAAGGGGATCCAAGTATTTAGAGAGACCAGATGAGAAATTAAATGACTTATGCATTCTATGCAAATAACAAAGAGAAAGGGGGACAAGGGGGAAGAAATACATTTGAAAATAACAAATGTATTTCTTCCGCCTCACCATTCCAGATAATACTCATAGAGTTTGAAGAAATGCATTTGAAAATAATATCGACAAGATGACGGGGGAAACCTGCTAGTGACAATGATTCTTTTACAAATTGCCACTTAATTTTATCATAAGCTTTGGCTAGATCTAGCTTAATAGCCATGACATCAGTCTGACCTTTCATGCTTCTCATGGAATGGAGAGCTCCTTGGAAGATAATAACATTATCTATTGTATTCCTGCATGGTATAAAACTACTTTGATAAGGAGAAATAATATCAGGGTGAAGGGAATCAAGCATGTGGTCAGGGTGCAGCGGAAATAAATGGATTCCCTCCCTTGTTATGATCGTTTTGCGAAAACACGAATCAAGGCATGAAAGGTATTAAAACGAAAGGTCGTACCTTATTAGGATTACAAACGAGGCAAGAGTAGCCACGTCTCTATTGGTATGCACGCCAACAGTGGTACTAGGAAACCCTCCTCAGCTCTGTTAGTAGCCTTAGAAAGTAAGAAGCGATTGCTCATGTGTATAGGGTAGTGTACCTCATGCTCTATTTATAGAGTGGTGGCTAGGGTTTTACCCCTTCACTCACTTAACCCTCACACTTATGGACCTGGCCCATTATGTTATAATTCTAATTAAATTAAATTAGAATTATTATCCTTTCCTAGTGGCTTGTTGTATGCGTGTGACCCAATAGGCTTTTAATATTTGGTTATGATATTAAAATAAAACTCTTTTATATTTAATATCATAAATAGTGAGCGGCATCTAGCAATACATCACTATCCAAATATTGAGAATATCAACAACTTTGACGAATCCTATTTTATGATAATTTATATGATATGTCCCTTTGTCGAAATATCTAATTGAACACAAGGGCATGGATTGTGTCAACCTTGTATAGTTCAATTTATATTTTCTTGATCCCCAAGTAGATTGTGCAGAAAATAAACATCTCATGTTTATCCTCCTGAGCATGGGCATGCATTTTGCAGTCTCATTTTATCAAGAGGCCTACAGATATATCTCCTGTTACATAGGAGGGACAAATCCCATCTAGGGCACTCACATTCCACCACACAATTTATTATATGTCCAAATACCAACTTTATGATCACCCTGTTACAGGCAACGTTTGATGATATTCAAAACACATAATTCCTTATGTAGGAATCGTAGTGATTTCAGGTCAAAGGACTTTATATAACATTTATCAATTTAAGAAACATTCATGACACTTATGTAACAATCCATGCAACGTTCTTAAAGTGGGTCTGTCCAGTACACCATTACTTTTAATGTGTACCTATGTGAGCACATGATATCTCATATCCATGATCTGTGAGACATGATCATCAATGAACTCACATACTAGTCTAAATGCATCTTTGTCCTAAGATGATACTTGACTAGGGACTATTTTAAGAATAGTTCTTCACAAGATCTCACGATCAAGTCATCTACTTGATTTCTTATGAAGTTTATGATTACTATTCTAAGGACAATAATTATATTCTAAAAGAATAAGTTGCCTTTATGAAATAACATGATACAAGTGATGGATGTTCATAAACATATAAGTCTCTAGTGCATATTCCTAACAATCTCCCACTTGCACTAGAGACATTCGGACATAACTCTTATGCCCAATGATCTAGTGTGCCCTTCATGCTTCTGTTGCACAAGGGGTTTAATGGGTTTGTAACAGCGACTGTTTCTTGCTTCGAACTTTTCTAGCTCACAGCGCCACCATTCAAACAAAACATATAACCTGATTGCGATCTTCAATTATCTCTGTCAGTTTGGAAGCTAGCATCAGTGTAACCCTTTACAAGCAGCTCTTTCTCCCTCCATATTTCAAGAATGAATCCATAGTTCTTCTCAAGTACTTAAGGATGTTCTTGACTATTGTCTAGTGACCTTCACCAAGATCAGACTGGTATCTGCTAGTCATGCTTAAAGCATATGATATTTTTGGTTGAGTACATAACATGGCAAACATGATAGATCCTATAGCGGATGCATAAGGAATCTAATTCATGTGACCTCTCTCTTCTTCACTGGAAAAAGAATGAGCCTTAGATAGGCTTATACCATGTGACATAGGCAAAGATCCCTTCTTAGAATCTTGCATGTTAAACCGTTTTAACACTTTGTCTATGTATGTACTTTGACTTAGGCCAAGTAATCTTCGAGATCTATCTCTATAGATCCTGATACCTAACACATAGGTCGCTTTGCCCAAATCTTTCATAGAAAAACAATTTCCTAACCAAGTCGTTACAGACTGAAGGGTAGGAATGTCGTTTCCTATGAGGAGTATGTCATCTACATACAAAACCAGAAAAATCACAAATGTTGTCACTAACCATTTTGTAGACACAAGGTGTGTCTTCATTTTCAATGAAACCAAACTGTTTTACAGCTTCATCAAAATGAAGATTCCGGCTTCTAGAGGCTTGCTTTAATCCATAAATGGATCATTGCAACTTATATACCTTAGGTATAACAAAACCTTCAGGTTGTATCACATACACATCTTCAAGAAGGCTTCCATTTAGGAAAGCTGTCTTAACATCCACTTGCCAGATTTCATAATCATGGTAAGTTGCAATAGCAAGCAAGATCCGAATAGATTTAAGCATTGCAACTGGGGAAAAGGTTTCATCATAGTCTATACTATGAATTTACGTGAAACCCTTTGCCACCAACCGTGCTTTAAAGGTACTTACATTACCATCCATGTCAGTTTTCCTTTTGAAAACCCACTTGCACCCTATGGGTTTTATCTCTTCAGGTGGCTCAATCAAGGTCCATACCTTGTTAGTGTACATTGAATCCATTTCAGATCCCATGGCATCAAGCCATTTCTCAGATTCTGGACTCAAAAGAGCTTCTTGGTAGATCACTGGTTCACCTTGATCCATTAGCAATACATCCCCTTCCTAAGACACAAGGAAACCATATTTCTCAGGTTGGTGACGTATTCTATCTGATCTACGCAAGTCTTGCGCTACTTGAGCAGGTGGCTCCACAACACTTTGTGGTATCTGCTCTTGTTCCATTACCGACTCATTGCTACTCTGTGGTACTTGAATTTCTTCAAGTTCTACTTTCCTCCCACTCATTTTCTTAGAGATAGATTCCTTTTCTAAGAATATAGCAGTCCTAGCGACAAACGCTTTGCCTTTGCTAGGATTATAAAAGTAGTGACCCTTAGTTTCTTTTGGGTATCCCACAAATAAGCACTTATCTGATTTGAAGTACTAGCTTGTCTGAAACTTGGCATTTCACATAAGCTTCACAATCCTAAATCTTCATAAAAGACATACTAGGTCATTTTCCAGTCCATATCTCATATGGTGTCTTTATGATAACCTTAGATGGAACACGATTTAGTGTGAAGGCTGCTGTTAACAATGCATGACCCCAAAAGGAGTCGGGGAGATCATGACTCATCATAGATCGAACCATATCTGATAGAGTTCGATTTCTCCTTTCTGAAAATCCATTCCATTGAGGTGTTCCAGGAGGAATGAGTTGAGATGTTATCCCACACTCTCTTAGATAGTCATCAAATTGTTGGCTTGAGTATTCTCCACCTCGATCTCATTGAAGTGTTTTAATAGTCTTGCCAAGTTGGTTTTATACTTCATTCTTATATTCCTTGAACTCTTCGAAGGATTCAGATTTGTGTTCCATCAGATACACAAATCCATATGTACTGAAATCATCAGTAAAAGTGATGAAGTATTGAAAACCTCCTCTAGCCATTGTTCCCATGGGCCCATATACATCACTATGTATGAGGCAAAGAAGATCACCGACCCTTTTACCCTTTTCCGGTGAATGGGGTTTTTGTCATCTTCCCAAATAAATAAGATTCACATGTCTCAATTGATTCAAATCAAATGAGTCCAAATAATCGTCTTGGTGGAGTTTGGATATGCATTTCTCATTTATGTGGGCTAAGCAACAATGCCAAAGATAAGTCGGGTTCAAACCATTTATTTTGACCCTTATATTTTAGATAGGCACTTCCATGTCAAGAACATATTGTTCAACTTTGCACAACCATATCATTCAAATAATTGAATTGTTCTTTATAAAACACTCTTTTCTAAACAAGAAACGGAATTAAAATTCCCACTAATGGTAGGCACAAAATAACAATTATTTAGTTCAAAAACTAGTCCAGTTGGAAAAGTTAAATAATAGGTTCCTACGGCTAAGGCAGCAACTCTTGCTCCTTTTCCCACACGTAGGTCGACTTCTCCATTAGCCAATAACCTACTCCTTTTAGATCCTACACATTCACACAAATGTGAGATCCTCATCCGGTATCCAATACCCAAGATGCAGAAGTAGGTAAATTGACTTCTATAAACACAGATACCTGAAGCGGAAGTCTCACTTCCCTTCTCTTGATCTCCTCTAGGTACTTTACACAGTCTCTAATGTCCTGATTGGCCATAGTGGAAACATTTTCCTTCCTTAACTATCCCACCCATAGTCTTCAAAACAAAGGTACTAGGCTTATCCTTGCCTTTGTCCTTTGGTTTGAAATAGGGCTTCTTGAACTTCTTCTTGCCCTTGCCTTTTCCAGGTTGGACCATCAACATGGCCTTCCCTTTACCTTTATTAATGTTTTGCTAAGCTGTTCTCAACATGCTTAGCAATTCTGGCAGCGATTTGTCAAATTCATTCATGTTATAGTTCATGATGAATTGACTATAGCTGTCCAGCAACGATTGCAGGACAAGATCAGTGGCCAACTCTTGACCTAATGGGAATCCAAGCCTTTCTGGTTTTCAATGTACCCAATTTCTTTGAGTACATGAGCACCAACAGGGATTCCCTCTGCCAGTCTACATTGATAAATTGCTTTTGAGACTTCAAATCGTTCAAGCCTAGCTTGTCCTTGAAAGTCTCTTTAAGTGTACAATCATATTGTACCTCCATGTTCTCATGTTGTTTCAGCATTCATGGTAGTAAGCATAAGGCAACCTACATCGAGAGCAACATCCAGATGCTTTCTAAAAGCATCCTTGTCAGCTTTCGAAGCATTTGAACGGGTGTTTCAGGAATAGGCCCTTCCAGGACATGCAGCCTTTTCTCATGCCTAAGGACAATCCTTAGGTCTATACCAGTCTAGAAAGTTAATTCCAGACATTTGTCCTTCCAAGGACAGATCGAATAAAAGATTATTTGTTGTGTTCAAAATTATGCACGTAAGTATCATAAAACATATTTAACAAGGTCTTTAATAAATATGCCTCCCACTATTTTGATTCAAAACAAGTACCCTCAATATAAAGAATCAGAAAATCCCATCACTAGATTTTCTAGTGGGCCAAGATCCATATTTCACCTAATTTTAAGTCAGCTTTGGCTGATCGCTTAAAAAAGGTTATTTAGGTAGGAACACGTTTCCAATTGTATCTCATACAACTCTTGGATAGTTAGGTGAATAACTCTTATTCTAATTCATCTTATGAATTAATGCCTAACTTAGTGCCTCTAGGTTCTTCAATCCTATTGAATATACCTAGTTAAGTCAAAACCCAATGGATGACAATGGATAAATGTACCCTGCTTTGGCAGACCCACATTTATCCCATCGCGCCTCACTAAAATAGATAAATGTACCCTGCTTTGGCAGACCCACATTTAATCGATTCAAGCTTAGACGAGTGCCATACATTGGAAGGCAAAACATGACTTAATATTAGTGCCTCTAGGTTTTTCAATCATATTGAATATACCCAATCAAAGACCAATGGTTGACAATCGGATATTACTTTTATCTATGTGTCTCACTAGAATAGATAAATGTACCCTGCTTTGGCAGACCCACACTTAATCGATTCTAGTCTTGACGAGTGTCATTTTGGAAGGCACACAAGCATTGAGGGATTTGATCGCTTTAATTTTATTCGTTTGTTAAACCATTTAACATACAAGCATGCATCTCATACAAACACATGATATGGTTATGGCCTCCTAAAAACCAATACAAAATTACATCAACTATATAATCTTGTATATAATCTTGAGCTCTCCAAATCTCCCACTGAATCCATGCTCCATGTCCTCCCGGTTACTTACATAACAAGAAGAAACCTCGTTTGACATACGAGGGGATAGAGATGAGAAAGAATTACAATAGAATGTAGAGGTAAGGCACGACACGCAGGTCGTATTAAATTAAAACAACTAAGCCATAACCAACCATCTGCAAACTAAGCATCCATGATTGTAAAACGAGTGATATAATAAGATGTATATATTAAGCGAGGTTTGATTACGCGCATACGAAATAACACACTACGCAGTGTAGCACGGGGTTACCAATCATCAATAAGTGTCTCGCATCAAACGAATACTTCACGAACCGATAAACGAGTAAGTCCCTCGTATCATTTGAATACGCTCTTGTCAGCAAATTGATAAGTGGCATGTTTATCGCAGCCAATATTTGAGTCAGTTCAACAATTGAACCCTTTGCCGCCCAAGACATGAACTCTTTCATGTTTCATGGGACCCTCCAACATTAGAACAAACAAACAAACATATATACATCGCACATAAAACAATCAATAAGGAAACAAAATAATTCAAAATAATTCAAACGCGCACCTGGGCTTCACCTGCGCCCAGCGTGGGTGAAGCGCAGGTCCCAATTTTCAATTCTGTAATTTGCGCTTCACTTCCGCTTCACATGCGCTTTACATGCGCTCAGCGTGAGTGAAGCGCAGATTCAAAAATCAAAATCATGTATGCTGCGCTTCACATGCGCCCAGCGCAGATGAAGCACACTAACAGCGTTCCACGTGCAGACGCGTTTTTCAGCAGAAAAACATAATATCATCATATTCAAAACAATTTAAAAGCCCAAAACGTGTTTATCGCAAACCAACGCTCTGATACCAATTGAAGGGAATCAAGCATATGGTCAAGGTGCAGCGAAAATAAATGGATTCCCTCCCTTGTTATGATCGTTTTGTGAAAACACGAATCAATGCATAAAAGGTATTAAAACGAAAGGTCGTACCTTATTAGGATTACAAACGAGGCAAGAGTAGCCACGTCTCTATTGGTATCCACGCCAACAGCCGTACTAGGAAACCCTCCTCAGCTCTGCTAGTAGCCTTAGAAAGTAAGAAGCGATTGCTCATGTGTATAGGGTAGTGCACCTCATGCTCTATTTATAGAGTGGTGGCTAGGGTTTTACCCCTCACTTAACCCTCACACTTATGGGCTTGACCCATTATGTTATAATTCTAATTAAATTAAATTAGAATTATTATCCTTTCCTAGTGGCTTGTTGTATGTGTGTGACCCAATAGGCTTTTAATATTTGGTTATGATATTAAAATAAATCTCTTTTCTATTTAATATCATAAATAGTGAGCGGCATCTAGCAATACATCACTATCCAAATATTGAGAATATCAACAACTTTGACGAATCCTATTTTATGATAATTTTATGATATGTCCCTTTGTCCAAATATCTAATTGAACACAAGGGCATGGATTGTGTCAACCTTGTATAGTTCAATTTATATATTTTCTTGATCCCCAAGTAGACTGTGCAGAAAATAAGCATCTCATGTTTATCCTCCTGAGTATGGCCATGCATTTTGCAGTCTCACTTTATCAAGAGGCCTACAGATACATCTCTTGTTACATAGGAGGGACAAATCTCATCTAGGGCACTCACATTCTACCACATAATTTATTATATGTTCAAATACCAACTTTATGATCACCCTGTTACAGGCAACGTTTGATGATATTCAAAATACATAATTCCTTATGTAGGAATCGTAGTGATTTCAGGTCAAAGGACTTATATATAACATTTATCAATTTAAGAAACGTTCATGACACTTATGTAACAATCCATGCAACGTTCTTAAAGTGGGTCTGTCCAGTACACCATTACTTAATGTGTACCTATGTGAGCACATGATATCTCATATCCATGATCTGTGAGACATTATCATCAATGAACTCACATACTAGTCTAAATGCATCTTTGTCCTAAGATGATACTTGACTAGGGACTATTTCAAGAATAGTTCTTGATGACAGGAATTGTACAGGACCTAGAATTGAGCAAAACCAACCGATCAGAATCACAATTAAGCAAAAATGCGAATATAGGTGCTGGCAACAACTATATTTGCGCAAGAAAGTGATAGAAAATGAGAGAAAATAAAGAAAAAGTGGAGAGGAAGAAATGGGAGGGACGCCACTGAAGCAAGAATCCTCCTGTGCAGATAAGTCCAATGCCAGACGCCACTAATTCAGGAGAATTAGATAAGTCTCACCATGGTTTAAGCAACAACCACCAAGCCTCACTCAACTCACAAAGAGGAGAAAATTTGGCATAATGCCTTTACTTCAAAATTCATGTGTAAATACAAGAGAGGAGGCTCCTTTATATAGGAGTGGGGGGGAAGGGGCGGCCACTTAAGGGAAATAAAGGAGAGAAAATAAAAGATGGGTGCAAACCATCCTAAGTGGGATTTGAACCCATGCCCCTAATGGCTTATGGCTAAGCTAAGCCTTAAGCCATAAACCCAAAAATAGCGCCCTTACATAGGAAAGAAAAGATGAGTTAATTTCTATCCTATGTGGGATTAGTCCCATGACCTCCTAAACCTTGTAGTAAGGCAACCTACTAACCAATAAACCCAAGTATATGGGCGCCAAGTAGGAGGAAAAATACAACAAATAAGGTTCCTAGTCTAGGTGGTGCATAGGACCATGTGTCCTATTCCAGGGTCAAGGGTGTCCTTCTGTAGGGTAGTATCCCTAAAAATGTAGGTCACCAACTTTCCCATCTCTTCCTTAATCTTCTTAGCTCGTCCTCTAGTCATTGGTCCAGTGATATCCTTGACTGCTTCAGTAGGAGGCTGCTGTGTGCTATGTCATCATCCCCTCCCCCTTGCGAAGGATTTGACCTCAAATCTGGATAGTCATCTCCTACATCAAAAGAGAGAGATCAGAAACATTGAAAGTAGCACTCACACCATACTCACCAGGAAGATCAATTTTGTAGGCGTTATCATTCAAGCGCTCCAAGACTTGAAAAGGTCCATCACCCCTAGGAGAGAGTTTGGATTTCCTTTCATTTGGGAATCTTTCCTTGCGGAAATGAACCCAAACCCAATCCCCAGGTTCAAATATCATCGCCTACGCCCTTTGTTGGCGTTCTTTGTTTGGGGGCCAATCTGCGCTCAATATTAGCCTTTACTTGAGCATGGAGTTTCTTAATAAACTCGGCCTTTGCTTTACCATCTTTATGCTCCACAAAGAAGAGTTAGGGATAGGCAAAATATCAAGAGGAGTCAAAGGGTTAAAACCATAAACAATCTCAAATGGAGTATGCAAAGTAGTAGAATGCTTGCTCCTATTATATGCAAACTCTATATGAGGCAAGTATAAGTCCCATTTTAAACTCTTTTGAACCATAGCCCTTAATAATGTGCCTATTGTCCTATTGACAACCTCTGTTTGTCCATCAGTTTGTGGGTGGCATGTGGTAGAAATAGTAATTTGGTGCCTAGTTTGTGCCATAGTGTGCGCCAGAAATGACTAAGGAACTTAGTATCTCTATCAGACACTATGCTTCTAGGAATGCCATGTAAGCGTACTATTTCTCTAAAGAAAAGATCAGCAATTTCTTGTGCATCATTTACCTTTTGGCATGGAATGAAATGTGACATCTTTGAAAAGCGATCCACTACCACAAAGATTGAATCCTTTCCTCTTTGGGTCCTAGGTAACCCTACAATGAAATCCATGGTTAGGTCTAACCAAGGTCCTCAGGAATGGGAAGAGGAGTGTAGAGGCCATAGGGATTTACCTTTGATTTGGCACTTTTACATTTTATACATCTATCACAATGTGCTTTAACGTGTGTGCTCATGTGTGGCCAATAAAAGTGTTCTTGTAAAATCCCTAAGGTTTTGGGTACACCAAAGTGTCCCATAAGCCCTCCCTCATGGGCTTCCTTAACCAGAAGCTCTCTAATGGAGCAATGGGGAATACACAACTTATCCCCTTTGAAGAGAAATCCTTCATGCCTATAGAATCCATCCTTTGCCATTGTTTCACAAGCCTTGTACTTTTCAGCAAAGAAGGAATCATGCACATATAATCCCTTTAAATTTTCGAAACCAAGTAGTTTTGCATCAAGGTAGCTAACAAACTATACCTCCTTGAAAGAGCATCGGCCACTATGTTGGCTTTGCCTTTTTATACTTGATGACATAGGGAAATTGTTCAAGAAATTCAACCCATTTTGCATGTCTTTTGTTAAGTTTCCCTTGTCCTTTGATGTACCTTAAGGATTCATGATCAGTATGTATCACAAATTCTTTAGGTAGGAGGTAATGTTGCCATGTTTGAAGTGCCCTCACCAAAGCATAAAATTCTTTGTCATAGGTGGGGTAATTCAACATTGCACCCTTGAGTTTCTCACTAAAATAGGCTATAGGATGTCCATCTTGCATTAAGACAGCCCCTATTCCTACATTAGATGCATCACATTCGATTTCAAAGGATTTAGAAAAATCTGGAAGTCCTAAAATGGGAGCTTGCATAAGTTTTTCTTTGAGTTCTTTGAAAGCATCCTCTTGTGCTTTTCCCATTTAAAACCCACATTTTTCTTAACCACTTCATTGAGAGGAGCAGCTATTGTGCTAAAGTTCTTGACAAACCTCCTATAGAAGCTTGCCAAACCATGGAAGCTCCTCACATCTCCCACGGATTTTGGGGTGGGCCATTCTTTGATGGCTTTGATTTTCTCTTCATCTACTTGCACCCCTTGGGAGCTAATGACATAGCCTAAGAAGGTGACACTTTCTTTATAGAAAATACATTTTCCAAGGTTTGCAAATAAGTGTTCCTTTCTTAGTGCCTCAAGTACATCTCTAAGATGATTGATGTGATCTTCACAGCTTTTGCTATAGACAAGTATATCATCAAATAAACAACCACAAACTTGCCTAAGAAAGCTCGAAGCACATGATTCATTATCTCATGAATGTACTTGGTGCATTAGTTAAGCCAAAAGGCATAACTAGCCATTCATATAGCCCATATTTGGTCTTGAATGCCGTTTTCCATTCATCCCCTTCCTTGATTCGAATTTGATGGTAGCCACTTTTTAAATCAATTTTTGAAAAGATGCAGGCTCCATGTAATTCATCAAGTAAATCATCCAATCTTGGAATGGGATCGGTATTTGACTGTTATGTTATTAACAGCACGACAGTCAGTACACATTCTCCATGTACCATCTTTTTTGGTACAATAATAACAGGAACAACACAAGGACTGAGAGATTCCTTAACCCAACCTTTACTAATTAATTCTCCTACTTGTCTTTGTATTTCCTGGGTTTCAACTGGGTTAGTCCTATAAGCTGGCCTATTGGGTAGAACAGCACCGGGTATGAGATCTATTTGGTGCTCAATTCCTCTAAGAGGTGGTAATCCACTTGGGATATCCTTTGGGAAAATGTCCCCAAATTCTGTAAGAGCTCTTTATGTTTGGAGGAAGATCAAGAGCGATCAAGGGATCCTCTTCTTCTTCTTCATTGGTTTCCTTACAAGTAGTAAACCAAGGTTCTTCTTTGGTGGTTTCTTTTTTTATCTTACTTCTTTATATGTTCCATTCTCTTTTTCTAATTCCTTTTCTATTTTCCTAGATTCTTCTTCTTTTTCCTTGTCTATTAATCCCTTAAGTTGGATTTGGTCTTCTCTAATCTCACTAGAGGTCATAGGCATTAAGGTGAATTTAACCCTTGGTGGTGGAACCTATAGGTGTTGGAGTACCCATGTTTTACCCTTCTCTCATATTGCCAAGGTCTTCCTAAAAGATGTGTGAGGCTTCTAAGGGTATAACATCAAAGGTCATTTCATCTAGGTAATCCCAATTTTGAACCTTAAGCTCACTTGCCTATCCACCATAAATTCTTCCTCATCACTCACCCATTGAAGTGTATAAGGTTCTGGATGTGGGGTAGTAGGTAAGTTTAGCTTGTTAACTAACCTAAGGCTAGCTAAGTTGCTACTACTTCCTCCATCTATGATACTAAACATACCTTATCTTCAATTTGGCACCTAGTATGGAATAGGTTCTCTCTTTGGCTCTCTTCTTCACCCAAAGGTGTTTCTAAGGCTTTCCTAAACAACATGGTTGCCCTTTCCCCTTGCCTCCTTCCTTCCATTCTCCTAATTGATTTTATGTTAAAACTTTTAAGGACCTTTCCACTCAACTAAGTGTTTACACTCAATGGAATGTAACACTCGTGTATGTCACTCTTTTTGGCTTTTTCTATAATGAGACTCTCTTGCCTCTTCTACTCGGTTGGAGGTTGATTAGAAGTTGCAAAGACCAGTGAGTCTAAGTCTTAACCCTTACCCAAAATAGAAGCGCACTAACAAAGAAAAATACCTACTGGAAGAGAATAGAAAATCCTAAGACAAAACAAAAGAGTTGATATGACAAACAAGAAAAGCTGGCACTCAAACAAGCTTATACACAAGAGCAGACACAAACAAGACAAGACGGAAGAAATTGCAAAGAGAATTGTTTTTGGTGATTTTTGAAAAAGAGTTGCCAAAATTGTCGTTTTTAAGAAAAACAGCAAATACAACTCAATTACGGTATACAGGGAAATGAAACAGAAAATTACAGTAAAATGTCACTGTATTGTTGGGATACTTCTTTGTTTTTGTTTTCTATTTTTCTGAATTTTTTTTTGAATTTTGACTCTTTTTGGGTGTCTTTTGACTTTCCTTGTTGTTGACTTTTGCACCCTTTTTTGCTTTTTACACCTCTTTTCTATTTTTGGCACGTACGTACTTTTTGTATTTTTCTTGCCTTTTCTTTCTTTTTTTTCTTTTTCCCCAACAGAAAATTACAGAAATTTGTACACAATGAAAAGAAAATATACTGTACCTACTGTAATATTTTTGGAATTTTCTGACAGTAAACTGGTCCAAGTGGCCCAGAAAAGCAAAAATAATGAATAAACTGATTTCTAAAAACTGTAAAAACGTGATGGCAACTTGATTTCAAAAATGGCCAAAAAAATTGCTTAGCACTTCCTTGTTGATTATACAAACCGGTATGGTCACAGAAACGCGCTTGGTTCAATTTTAAGATTGGAATTAAATTTGAAGGAAAATCAACAATTAGAATTTGTTGATCTTCTTCCAATACTATGAACCAAAAAAGATCCTATAGGTGAGCGTTTTGCACAATCAAACAGGGAAAGTCCAAGGTAGAGATAGCAGTCAATCCAAATTTGCAATCAGAATGCCAATCAAACAGACATAACAAGAGTAGAAATTGAACAACACAAGAGCCCAAAAATGCGCATAAAATGGCAAAATAAAGAAGGAAAATTGCGCAAAATAAATGGCAAGAATTAAAGGGGGAAACTGAAATTAAAAGGATGGGGAGGACAGAATGTAAATGACTGAAATGTAAAGGGGAGGGAAGGAGGGGAGGGAAATGGGGGAAGCGGAAATTAAAAGGATGGGGAGAGCGAAATGTAAATGGCAGAATGTAAAGGGGAAGCTGAAATTAAAAGGATGGGGAGAAGCGGAAATTAAATGGGGAAATTAAAAGCGGAAAGTAAAGAGATGAATATGGGGGATGAACAATTAATGGTGAAGGGGAGAAAATGTAGGTGAACGATCTTTGGAAAAATGAAGACAACAATGCCTCCTCTTACCACACTTCACCAACAAACAAGCATTTATAGCAATTATGTAGAAATCACTCAAGAACAAGTATGAGCAATTAAGAGGCATTTAAACAAACACCTAGGGGGTGGGAATTAGCGGCCCAAAACAGCCCCCAACTAGCAAGAATCACCCAATTCAATCAAGACAGACAAGTGCTGATAGCAGCAGAAAGGCACCTCGGGCCCGGGAAACAGTCCAAGTCCAAATTACAATTGAAAAGAGGGATTGAATTACACTAAATTGATGAAAATTCTGCACATATGAGGTGCAGTACCCGCGGCAAGAACAGCCCCAAAATGCTCCCAATTTGCTCAAATTCAACAAGCTCTTGATACCAAATGATGACAGGAATTGTACAGGACCTAGAATTGAGCAAAACCAACCGATCAGAATCACAAGCAATAAAATGCGAAATATAGGTGCTGGAAGCAGCTATATTGCACAAGAAAGTGATAGAAAATGAGAGAAAATAAAGGAAAAAGTGGAGAGGAAGAATGGGAGGGACGCCACTGAAGCAAGAATCCTCCTGCAGCAGATAAGTCCAATGCCAGACGCCACTAATTCAGGAGAATTAGATAAGTCTCACCATGGTTTAAGCAACAACCACCAAGCCTCACTCAACTCACAAAGAGGAGAAAATTTGGCATAATGCCTTTACTTCAAATTCATGTGTAAAATACAAGGAGAGGAGGCTCCTTTATATAGGAGTGAGGGGGGGAAGGGGCGGCCACTTAAGTGGAAATAAAGGAGAAAAATAAAAGATGGGTCAAATCCATCCTAAGTGGGATTTGAACCCATGCCCTAATGGCTTATGGCTAAGCTAAGCCTTAAGCCACTAAACCCAAAAATAGCCCTTTTACATAGGAAAGAAAAGATGAGTTAATTTTCTATCCTATGTGGGATTAGTTCCCATGACCTCCTAAACCTTGTAGTAAGGCAACCTACTAACCAATAAACCCAAGTATATGGGCGCCTAAGTAGGAGGAAAAGTACAACAAATAAGGGTTCCTAGTCTAGAGTGGTGTGCATAGGACCATGTGTCCTATTCCAGGGTGTCCTTCTGTAGGGTAGTGGTGTCCTTCTGTAGGGTAGTATCCTGAAAATGTAGGTCACCAACTTTCCCATCTCTTCCTTAATCTTCTTAGCTCGTCCTCTATTCATTGGTCCAGTGATATCCTTGACTGCTTCAGTAGGAGGCTGCTGTTGTACTATGTCATCAGTTCTTCACAAGATCTCACAATCAAGTCATCTACTTGATTTCTTATGAAGTTTAAGATTAATATTCTAAGGACAATAATTATATTCTAAAAGAATAAGTTGCCTTTATGAAATAACATGATACAAGTGATGGATTCAAACATATAAGTCTCTAGTGCATATTCCTAACACAGGGAGACTAGGATGAATTATGTTTGCTAAGATTTTAGTAACTGTTTTATAAATTACATTCCATAATGATATAAGCCTAAAGTGGGCAGGGGAAGCAAGATCAAGACATTTGGGAATAAGCGAGATAGAAGTTTGATTAACTGAAGTAATGCTACTGGGTCAATGAAAACTTTCTGGACAAACCACACAATATGGTCTTTGAGGGTGTCTCATTGGCTTTTAAAAAAAGGCATGGAGTCCATCTGGACCAAGGGCTTTTAAATTGCCAATACTAAACAAACTTTGTTTAATTTCATCTATCCCTGGAATTGAATCTAAGGGTAGGGCATGAGGGGGAATAGATGGGTAGGTTGGAATATCCCTAGGAAGAGGGATAGAAGAAGAAGAAGAATCTGCAAATAAATTAACAAAATAATTCACAATTAAGGATTTAATTTCATGGGAATTATAGGACCATCTTCCATCAATTGTCTAGAGAGCTTCAATCTTGTTCTTTCTCTATCTAGCTACTGTAGATTTATGAAAGATTTTGTGTTTCTGTCTCCTAACATAAGCCATTTGCTCCTGGATAAATGATACCAGTAAACTTCTTCATGATCTAATATTCGTGCTTATTCATCCCATAGTTTTGACCTCGGAGACTCAAGGAAGGGGTTTGGACCATTTAATAACTTAGACTAGATGCCTTGGAGTCTTAGAATGATTCTTCTTTTCTTTTGAAAATGTTGCCAAGGATAGACACATTCCATTCTGAAATATGTTGGAAGAAAAATGGCCTACATTAGCTTCCTAGTTATCACCAGGGATCCAAGAAATTTGCACTTGATTACCAAAATCCGGATGCTCAATCCAGGGAGCAAGGAATTTAAAGTTTCTATTCCTTGGCCCCCCGAGGAGATGGGAATTTCAGCCATATTCTTGTATGTTCAGATGAAGGGAGGGGGAGATTAACAAGACTAGAAGACAAAGGAGGCTTGCCATAAATCATTTGCCACCACTCTATTCAATTTTTCCCTTAATTGGCCCTTACTCCAAGTAAAACGAGGACCTTTGAATCCAATATCAGCTAGCAGACAGTCATCCAAGCATTGCTTAAAACTATTTAAGGATGTGAGGTGAACTGGGCCACCCCCATATTTGTCAGCTTCATATAAAACAATATTGAAGTCACCAGCTACACATTAAGGGATGTTATTATTTGCCATGCTGAAATTGCGAAGTTCTTCCCATAACTCCAATCTCCTGTGTTCGAAGGTATTAGCATAGACCATAGTCACATGATTCACAATTCGCTCTGGTACATGGTATGGTACGCAGTTCTTTATATGACAAGAATTTGATACTTAGGGGGTATAGTTAGTTGGTTCGCTATTTCGGTTCATAGTACGTTAAAATATATTAATCGGTACGCTATTAATATAAATTGTGAAATAATTAAAACATATAAATTATATACTACATAATAATGTAGAATAAAAAATAAAAAATAACTTAAAGTATTTTTTTAAAAAAAAATACATGGTTGCATTTTGGCATTCTCAAAGTGAATATAAAGTTAAAAAATTTATTATTTCAATCTATAAAATAAAGTGGTTGACTTGGAGAAAACCTTTCATCTTCACATTATTTTTTTTTTCACTTTAATCACACGGTTACCAGTACCCACTCTTTTTTTCCCTTTTTTCTTTTCCCATTTCTTCTTCTTTCTCCATAATCTTCCCTCCTCTCTTTTCCCATTTCTCTTTTTCCTCTTTTCTTTACACTACCATTTCTTTCTCCAGAAGCTTACACTTCCTCTTGGCCTCTCCCCCTTCTCCACCTTAATCTCTACCCCACCCATGTCCCCTATTTCTTTTCCCCCGTTGTCCTCCCCTTCCCTCTTCCTCACTTCTTTCCCTGCCTTCTCTACCTGCTTCGCGGACCCCTCTCCCTCATCCCACGCCCCCAAGCAGTTCCTTTCTTTTCCTAGGAGCTTCAAGCATTCACCTCCACCAACACCACATCACCATCGGGTTTGACCACTGCACCTCTACTCGTTGCGCGTCGAGCGCTGCCATGTCTCTGTCATTGATTTGTTTGATGTTCGATCTAAGGTGTTTGGCCGTGGTTGGTCACGATTGGCCTCTGTTCCTCTGGTGCATGTTGTAAAGCTTGCCACAGAGACTCTGATCTACCATTTTCCCGGTTGGTTTAAGGTGTATTCTGGGTGATCTTGCTACTGAGTCTTCGTGTGTTTTTTTCCTTTTTTTGTAATTTTCTGATTTTATTTATTTTTTGTACATTTTCTATAATTTATTGTATTTTGACAAGAAGCCTTCATAGAATGAAAATCTGGTTCGCTGACATGAGAGAACTCAAAGTCGAATTTACGTGTTCCAAATCGCTAGCATACCGGGAATTGGAATGCACGAACCAATTCATGATTCGCTAAGTAACAAAACGAATTCTGTGACTATGGCATAGACCATAAAATAACCATGCAGCTTAAGACCCATGTTGGACCTGGAGATGAATGCATTGCTGGACGAAAGAAATAACATCATCGAGTATTAAATTAGGCTTCCACAGACACCATACCCCATCAGAGAAGCCTTTTGCTTCCACACGAGCACCACCGTCTAGCCTAATTTTTTTATCATTGCCTCTGCTTATCCCAATGACTCGGGGCTCCAAAAGAGCCACAAAGTCAAGTTATGGATATTAATTAAATCCTTGAGAATGCTAGGACACCCGCACCTCTAAAGTTCCAAACAAGAAAATTCATAAGAATAAAAAATGGATAGGTAGGGAAAGCCAAACCTTGCTCCCAAGAGTTGGAGAAAATGCAGAATCTTTTTCCATACTATTGGCACTAAGCTTCTCATCAGATGTCTGAATGTTTGAGCCAGGGGGAAAAACCATCAAGGGCGAGAGGGTGGGTAGGAACAATGTTGGAAATGTGTGGGGATCCCAGAATGAAGAACTAGAGCAACCCCAAGCAAATCCACTATATTCCCGCCCTCCATATACTGAGTATATATAGTCTTTCCTGGTGCCTCCACATCAATTCCAGTTTTTCCAGTTCTTCTTTCTCTTGAGGATGACATTCTCTTCATTACCATTGACTCGACAATGATATCCTTGCTTGGAACTAGAATAGGATAGGCAGAAATAGCTTGCTTAGAGGAAACATAAGATTTCTTGGCAGGTGAGGGACCGAAAACCTTAGGATGATTTTTCTTATTGGAGTGCAATTTAGTGCTTGAGTTAACTTTAGCATAAGCAAGCTATTTCTGCATGTCCTAAGCCACTTCCATGGTTTTATTTACTAAAACAAACCATGGTTCATGAAATATAGCTGAGAGATTTGTTTAATCCCTATAATTTAAAACCATGGTTTTGGTCTCTCAAAAATTGAAAATGCAGCAATTCATTCCTCATCATATAATTTTTTCTACAAATTTTACTACGAATTTTCATGCGAAATTTTTCGGTGAATATGAAAAGGGGTATTTTCACTTTTTTTATAAAAAATTCACAGGAAAATTTGTAACACCCCAAATTTCATAAGTCATTTCATAAGATAAATAGGGTTAGAAGGGTATTTTTATAAAAAGGAACTAGGAAAATAGGGTAAAAAGTAATGAAAGAGACTTGAGATGGGAATTTTGAGTTTCCATTCTACAGTGTTCTCGCTCAAGCGTGAGCAGCCTCGCTTGAGCGAATCTATCAGAAAAAGAAGGGATTGAGTTATGGTTTTTTGGCTTAAGCGAGGAGCCTCTCACTTGAGCTATATGGGGGAATTCTCAGAGGTTACTCTTTGACTTGGTCTCGCTCAAGCGATCCCAAGCTTGCTTGAGCATAATTGCCCTAAATTCAGAGTTTGCTTTCTGACTTTACCTCGCTCAAGCGAGAATGTGAAAACAGAAAACACTTTGTGTTCTCACTTAAGCGAGAAAGCCTCGCTGAGCGAGAATGCGCGAATATGTTTTTTTAAAACAAAATTTCTAGGGCTTGGCCCTCATTAATACATTTTGAGAGAGAGAATCCTAAAGAGAGGAAGGGCGCCCATCTTGGAGAAGGAGAATAGAATGAGATTTTGCTCATCCTCATCCTCACCACCTCATATTTGATTGCTTCCATGTGAGTATAGCTCACACACTTCACCCCCATCTTGCCTGAGAACTTCCTTATGAACTCTATTCTCCACTATTTCTTCTTCTTTGCTTGTGTATGAGTTAGTTGGCATGATTATTGTGAAATGTTTGTTGTGTGCCCTATTTATTCCCACTACCTATGCTTTTATGTTGAAAATGGCTTTCTAGGTTAGGTTTTCCTATTATGGGGGTTTGAGGGACTATGGGATATTCATATTATATGGGTTCACACAATGCAAAATGTACTTTCATGTTTTATGTTAATTTCAAATAAAACCACTCATGTATCATGTTACCAAGTAAATCAAGAACCAAGGGTTTCACGTAGGCTTCGGCCATCACGGGTCCAGGACCATCAGGTTAAATGTTTAAGATGTGGCTTCGGCCTTCACGTAATGGCGGCCACTATATGTCCCTAAGGGAGATATTCCTTGTAGTATGAGCTCAGGTCTAGCTTCAGGAAACTGATAAGACCCCTACTGCTGGGTTAGCAGTTCATGTTAAGTTAATCTTTGAGTTAATGTTCATGTAATGTAAATACCTCTTCAATGCCATGTGTTGTGTTGTTGCATATCATTTGCTTGTAACCCTACACATGCATGTTTAGCTTTGTTCATTGAGGCATTAGTCTCACCACATGTTTATGAGTTTACATTTTAGATCCCCAGGATCCTGCCTAGGCTGGCCGTTGAGGGCCAAGGAGCTGTTGGAGATTGGTGATGCATCTAGCTTTTGGAGCTGTAGTTATTTAGTTACATTTTGTTAAACATAGTTATGTATATTCTTTTGATGGATACTTAGTACATGTGTTGCCCATGGTAGGAATCTCTTTTGTTAGGACACATGTAATGTAATATCCATACCATTGTGATGTATGTAACTACTCAGATTATGTTTAATTAAATGTTGGATTAGTTCAATTGATCTTTACCATGTTTTATCGATATCGTTAATGTCGCGGAAAAATAATTCCATAAATTTGGGACTTATGTCTCCAATGAGTATAAATCCTAAGTTTCCGTAATTTGGATGTTACAAAATCAGTAGGAAAATCTTTAGAAAAACTATATGGTGAGTGTTATGAATAATTATGATATGGTGGATGCCATCAGATTTAGTCTGATATGATATGACTTTACCTATTTCCTTTAATAGAAGAATTGATCTTGAGAAGATATTGTATATCGTAGATTACACAGTTTCCTCAATTATAGGTTACTTAGTTTCCATTATTAATTCTTATTCACTTGTATAAATACCCCATTATGTTGGATGGAATAATACGCGACCAACTCTCGGTCTCTTTTCTCTTATCTTTCTCTCTACTTCTACTTTTATATATTGTCAGCGTTGATTTTATAACACGTTATCAACACGAGGCTATAACCAACTGAGCAAGAAGTCTTACTTCCTTTGGAGAAGGTACTACCATCCTAAAAGAAAAGGTGCAATTACAACTAACGATAAACGTTGCGTTTTCACATCATTATGTTTATATTCTTTATTCCAAGAAACATTACTATATTATTTGGTTATTCTCTAATTTTTTCTATATTTTATATAGTACTTAAAAATGTCAAATATTGCAAAACTATAATTTGTTGCTCTTGACGTTTGGGAAAAAACTACTTGTCATGGATATTATATGCTGAAATTCATTTAGATGCAAAAGGTCTTGGAGATAATATCAAAGAAGGAAATGAAGCATCTAATCAAGATAAGGCTAAAGCCATGATCTTTCTTCGTCACCACATCCATGAAGGATTGAAGGGTGAGTACCTTACGGTAAAAGATCCACTCGTTCTTTGGAAAAATTTAAAAGAACGATATGACCACCAAAAGACTGTAATTCTCCCAAAAGCTCGTTATGATTGGATGCATTTACGTCTACAAGACTTTAAATCTGTAAGTGAGTACAATTCTTCCTTATTTAAAATCACTTCTCAGTTGAAATTATGTGGAGAAAAGGTCACTGATGATGACATGTTAGAGAAAACATTCTCCACTTTCGATGCATCTAATGTACTCCTACAACAACAATATCGTGAAAAGGGTTTCAAGAAATACTCTGAATTAAATTCTTGTCTCCTTGTGGCTGAACAAAATAATGAGCTTTTGATGAAAAATCATGAATCCTGTCCAACTGGGACTGCTCCATTCCCTGAAGTGAATGTTGTAGCAACACACGACCACCATACTCATAGACAAACTGCTCCATTCCAAGAAGTGAATGTTGTAGCAACATGTGACCATCATACTCATAAAAATCATGGTCGTAATCGTGGTCGTGGTCATGGTTGAAATTGTGGTCATAGACATGGACGTGGACATGGTCATGGTGATAATGCTAAACACACATTTTCCAACCATAAGTGGAAAAATAATGAAAAGGTTGGAAAGGGTAAAGGTGCGCAAAATAGCGACCATCATAAAGACATATGTCATCGTTGTGGTAGCAAAGGTCATTGGCAACATATCTATCGTACACCAAAACATCTTGTTGACCTTTAACAAGAATCCCTCAAGGATAAGGGGAAAAGAATTGAGACGAATTTTACTTGTGATGACGATTATTGACATATGGATGTTACTCATTTGGATGTTGCTGATTTATTTTCTAATCCTGATGGAAAAATTGATCATCTAATTGGAGATGGAAGTGTCCAAAAATAGGGTTCTTGTATTATTATTTTAGGAAAACATATAGGACTTTATGTTAGGAATGTTGATTACCAAAGCAATAACATTTTTATAATAATTTCATTTTTTTTTCATTTTCTTTATTGACTAAGCCATATTTAAATTTTCTTGAAGAATGAGCGTCCCTTTGATTGCTACCGCCAATGGAGATATATGTCTTGCCGATAGCGCAATGACTCATACTATTCTCAAGGAAAAGAAATATTTTTCCTATTTAGTAATGCAAGAAGCAAATGTTAGTACTATATCTGGTAGTACAAATATAATTGAAGGCTCTGCCAAAGCTTATATTTTATTACCCGGAGGAACAAAATTGCACATTGATTGTGCCTTATATTCTGGAAAGTCTCATAGAAACTTATTAAGTTTCAAAGATATCCGCAAAAATGGATACCATATAGAGACAACAAATGATGCCAATGTGGAATATCTATACATCACAAAAATGATGCCAGATAAAAAATGTGTACTAGAAAAGTTGCCTTCATTTTCCTCCGGGCTGTACTACACCTACATTAGTACAATTGAAACAAATGCTACAATAAAGCATGAAATTTTTTATTTGGCATGAACGGTTGGGCCATCCCGGATCAATTATGATGCGAAAAATAATTGATAATTCATGTGGACACCCTTTGAAGACCAAGAGATTCTTCAGTCCAATAAATTCTCATGTGTGCTTGTTCACAAGGAAAGTTTATTATTCGACCATCACCAATGAAAATTGGAAGTGAATCTCTCACCTTTTTAGAACGTATACAAGGTGATATTTGTGGGCCTATACACCCACCATGTGGACCATTTAGATATTTTATGGTTTTAATTGATGCATCAACTAGATGGTCACATGTTTGTTTATTATCAACTCGCAACCAAGCATTTGCGAGATTGCTTGCTCAGCTAATTCGCTTGAGAGCTCATTTTCCTGATTATCCAATCAAGAAAATTCGCCTTGATAATGCTGGTGAATTTACATCCCAAGCTTTTAATGAATATTGTATGTCAATTGGGATTGATATTGAACATCATGTAGCACATGTTCATACATAAAATGGTCTTGCAGAATCATTTATTAAACGTCTGAAATTAATTGCAAGACCATTATTGATGAGATCAAAACTTCCAATTTCTACTTGGGGACATGCAATATTGCATGCTGCAGCACTTGTTCGCATCAGGCCAACAAGTTATCATAAATTCTCCCCTTTACAAATGGTTTTTGGTCACGAACCTAACATTTCCCATCTAAAAATTTTTGGATGTGCAGAATATGTTCCTATTCCTCCACCCACAACGCACCCTCCACCACAACGCACGGTGGGTCCCCAAAGAAGGTTGGGAATATATATCGGCTATGAATCCCCGTCTATAATAAAATATCTTGAACCATTGAGGAGGAGACTTATTCACAGCTCGATTTGCCGATTGTCATTTTGATAAATACTTTTTCTCAACATTAAGGGGAGAAAATAAGCAGGGGCAAAGAAATAAGTTGGAATGAATTATCCTTACTTCATCTTGATCCTCGAATGAAACAATGCGAATTGGAAGTTCAAAGGATAATTCATTTGCAAAGTTTATCCAACCAATTACCAAATGTATTCACTGACCCAAAAAGAGTGACCAAATCATATGTAACCGCTGCTAATGCTCCTATTAAAATAGATGTCATTGTTGGACAATCTACAATTGCAAATGAATCTGAAGCACGCTTGAAGCGTGGCAGACCTGTTGGTTCCAAAGATAAAAATCCTCGGAAAAGAAAGGAGCTAAAAATATAGATGGTCAAATCGAGGATAAAGAGACTCGAGAAGAGTCCCTAGACATAATTAGTGTTCCAGAAGGAACTCAGATACCTGAAATTGATGAAAATAAAGAGATCTCAATAAATTACGTCATGAATGGAATACAATGGAACCGACATGAAGTCAACGTTGACAATGCTTTTGCATTTAAAGTAGCGCTTGATATTATAAATGATAACGAGGATCATGAACCAAAGTCGGTTAAAGAATGTAACCAAAGAAATGATTGGCCAATGTGGAAAGTTTTAATTAAGGAAGAATTAAACTCACTTGCAAAGCGTAAAGTTTTTGGGCCTATAACCCGCACACCTGAAGGTGTAAAGCCAGTTGGATACAAATGGGTTTTTGTACGAAAGCGAGATGAGAAAGGTGAAATTGTGCGATATAAAGCACGACTTGTTGCCCAAGGTTTTTCACAAAGACCTGGCATTGATTTTGAAGAAACATTTTCACCCGTGGTGGATGCAAGTACTTTTAGATACTTAATCAGTCTCGCAGTACATGAAAGGCTTGATTTACGCTTAATGGATGTTGTTACAGCCTATTTGTATGGCTCACTTGAAAATGATATTTATATGAAACTCCCTGAAGGGTTCAATTTACCTGAAGGATGTTGTCCAAATTCTCGAGAAAATTATTCAATCAAATTGAACAAATCTCTTTATGGACTAAAGCAATCTGGGCGTATGTTGTATAATCGCCTCAGCAAATATTTGTTGAAAGAAGGATATAAAAATAATCCTATTTGTCCATGCCTTTTTATAAAAGGATCTGGCAAAGAATCTGTCATTATTGTTGTTTATGTTGATGACTTAAATACTATTGGAACCTCTGAAGAGCTTCCAAAAGCTGTAAATTGCTTGAAGAGAGAATTTGAGATGAAAGATCTCGGGAAGACAAAATTTTGTCTTGGATTACAGCTTGAATATTTAAAAGATGGAATCCTAATGCATCAAGAAGCATATACAGCAAAGGTGTTTAAAACGATTCTATATGGATAAATCACATCCATTGTGCAATCCAATGGTTGTAAGGTCACTTGATGTGAATAAAGATCCTTTTAGGCCTAAAGAAAATGATGATGAACTACTTGGTCCTGAGGTACAATATCTCAGTGCAATTGGGGCACTAATGTATCTTGCTAGTCATACACGACCAGATATATCATTTGTTGTCAATTTATTAGCGAGATATAGTTCTTCGCCTACAAGAAGGCATTGGAATGGAATTAAGCATATACTTCTCTACCTTAAAGGTACGATGGATATAGGTTTATTCTTCTCAAATAAACCAAATTCAAACCCGGTTGGTTATGCAGATTCGGGTTATTTGTCTGATCCTCATAATGGTCGATCACAAACAGGATACTTGTTTACAAGTGGCGGTACAGCCATTTCATGGAGATCCATGAAACAAACTATAACAGCCACATCCTCCAATCATGCAGAAATTTTAGCATTACATGAGGCAAGTCGAGAATGTGTTTGGCTGAGATCTGTGATTCAACATGTGCTAGAAACTGTGGTTTGTCTTCTGGAAAATTGGCTCCGAGAATCTTATTTGAAGATAATGTTGCATGTATTTCCCAATTGAAAGAAGGGTACATTAAGGAGATAGAACAAAACATATATCACCAAAATTCTTCTTCACTCATAATCTTCAAAAGAATGGTGATATATGTGTTCAACAAGTTCGTTCATGTGACAATCTAGCAGATTTTTTTACAAAGTCATTGCCAACTAAAGTTTTTGAGAAACTAGTACAGAAGATTGGTCTTCGACGTCTTAGACATGAATGTCTAAATGAGGGGGAGAAATAAATACGTTCTGCACTCTTTTTTCCTTCGTCTTGGTTTTGTCCCACCGGGTATTCCTGGCAAGGTTTTTAATGAGGCAGTATCCAATAACGTATTAAAGAATGATGTACTCTTTTTCCTTTACTAGGTTTTTGTCCCATAGGGTTTTTCCTAGTAAAGTTTTAATGAGGCACATTCTGAAATAGATGGACATCCAAGGGGGAGTGTTATGAATAATTATGATATGGTGGATGCCCATCAGATTTAGTCTGATATGATATGACTTTACCTATTTCCTTTAATAGAAGAATTGATCTTGAGAAGATATTGTATATCGTAGGTTACACAGTTTCCTCAATTATAGGTTACTTAGTTTCCATTATTAATTCTTATTCACTTGTATAAATACCCCATTATGTTGGATGGAATAATACACGACCAACTCTCAGACTCTTCTTCTCTTATCTTTCTCTCTACTCTCTACTTTTATATATTGTCAGCGTTGATCTTATAACAGTGAGGACTAAATTTATGTTTTTTTTTACTTTTGGGGCTACCACTATTGATTTTGAATTATATGGACTAAAAGAAAATATCATTTATATTTCAAAGATAAAAAAAATATATTTAACCCATAAAATTAAATAAAAAACCAAATAAAGAATCAAAGAATAAATACAACACAATCAAAACGGCTGAGATTGTGGGAAGAGCTACCGAGTTTGATCACACAAAACACACTATTATAGAGGGGGTGAAGAGTCTTGACGGTAACTAAACCCAAATAAAATTATCAATTTAAGGCCCCATTCGGGGTGGTTGCGATTTTTCATTTTTGGTTTTTAAAAACTTTGGATTAAGTTTTTACAACTCAAAACCAAAAACTGAAAACCACTTTTTGTGGTTTTCAAAATGTCTGTTTGAAAACCACAAAAAACAAGTTTTCAGTTTTTGGTTTTGAATTATAAAAACTTGATTGAAAATTTTTAAAAACAAAAACTGAAAACTCGCAACCACCCCAAACGGCCCCTTAGATACACATGGTTAATAAAAAAATGGCTTGAGTTTTCGGTGCTGTCTACGGTACTTTACCCTATGGGTCATGCACCAGTACCAAATCCTTTAAAAATCGTTAGATTTAATATTATTATATTAAATGGCTATGATTGATTACATGTTACTTGTTGTACTTGGAGTCTAAAAACAGTGTACATTTTTTATTTTTTTCAGTTTAACCCAACCTTAAAATAATTATAATTACATTTTTTATTTGCTTAACTTTTAAACTTACTCTAATAAATAAATAGTGAATCAAAATGGAAAATAATAATTTTATTTAAGTGATGAAAATAACATAATTATAAAATTTATAATTTTAATTAAAAATATATTCATAGAAAATAGTAACCAAAAATCCTAAATGTAATTATAATTATTTTATATTGAGATTTGAGATCTCATTCTGTAAAAAAAAAGGATTTGAGATCTCACAACCTAATCACTATAAATCTATATAAAGTGAATAGAAAAATCAATGTTTTAAAAATCGGACCGATAATTGAACCGGTGAAGGCACTGGTTCACGGTTCAATGGTTCAACCGTGGTTGAACCGATTTTAATTAAATATATTTTTTAATATTATAAATATTTTAATTAATAAAGTAACACAAAATTATAAGAAATTAAGATATATAAAGTTGCAAATCAGTACAAATAACCTTATTATAAGGCTTATAAGACAAAAAAATTAATAATTGGTAAAATAATAGATATCTATGTGTAATCCTTAAATTTATGTCTTTATTTATCTTAGAAATATTAAGATTAAATAAAAAAAAAAAAAATAGAATATTTTTTACAAGGACCAGTTCAACTGGTTTTCTGGTATCGGTTTTCACCGGTTCTGAGCTCCTCCAGTTTTTTGGGTTGAACGAACCGGTCACCAGGCCGATTCCCGGTCGGACTGATCGAACCGGCCGGTCCGGATTCGATTTTGAGAACAATGGAAAAAATCCTTATTGAAAGAATTAATCCCACCATTGTGTGGATACTCACAACGAGAGCATTATTACCTTTTGTGGAGGATACTTATTTACGATTCATAAAAAAAACCACTTTAAACCTCAGCGGCGAGGCGTAGTAGGGACAATGGAGGGCCATGCCCCCCTCAAATCTTAGGACTTTTTTTCCGGTTTGGTTCGAGTTGGGTCTATCGGGTCCAACATAGGCAAACCCGAGACCCGAACCGAACCAAATCGGGTTTGAAAGAAAATGTTCGAACCGAACCGTATACCCGAACCAAACCGTTAAATATCTTCGGGTTGTGTTGAATTCGCCGGGTTCGCAGGTTGGGTCGGACCCGCTTACACCCCTAGGTGTGATTTTATGTAGATGAATTAGTCAATAGACGTGCCTAAATTATATACAAATTAAACTGCATTTGTTTTAATTTGAATTATTATGGGGTTTTAAAAAACCAATTAACTGATGATCCAGAAAAAATTGAAGTTGCAAGCCTCATACATTTCATATCATTTTCGAAATTTTCTGTGTGAGGTCAATTTTTTTATTAAAACACGTGGCAATTTTTAATTTATATTGTTATCGGCTTAACTGCGGGATTTTTACATTTTCTTGTAATTTCGTAGATGTTAAGGTCTCATATGTAAAACTCTACTTTTATATTATCAGGTGAGATAACCTATTGTAGGAGGTAATTTTTGTAATGTACGGTACATGACTTGTAGCTACCATGTATGGTAGAAGCCACCTCGTTTCCTTTCTTTTCTTTAATGCTTAAACAAGGTGGATTCTACCGTGTGTCAACTAAAAAGTTAGGCACCGGTAAGACAAAGAATTTTACTTGCAATAAGCGGTTGTCTGACTTGCTGATTTTTTAAATTTAAATTTAAAAGAAATTATGTTAAGTTAGAAAAGCCATTCATTTAGTGAGGGCCTGTACCAAACCATGGTTATGTTGACAGCGAGATCTGAAATTTTAGTAGGCGACCTTCTGCGATGCTAGTTGTAGCTTCACGCACCCTTTCCTGGAAACGATGACCAGCCCGGAGAAGACAACGACAAGCAGGGGCAAACGTTGGTGCAGCGGAGAAGAAACAGTCGTAGGCGCGACTGGAGAACGTCTAACCAGAAGAAGAAGTCGTCGCTGCCGCGTGGTTACCCTCGAGCGGTGATTGGTATTATGATTTTTTTTATTCCATTCACAACACTCTGGGACTTTTGCAGATTTTTGTAGAAAGTTATTGGTGATTGTTTTCTCTGCAGCAAGCTATACAATAATCAATTTCTTTTTCTTTTTGGAAATTGTTTTAAGTATATCTTCTTGATAAATACAGCTTCGTGATCAGTTAGAAAATTAGTTTTTGGTTTTGATTGGAATTAAAGAAGCATTAGGAATATTGCCTATCACCTGGATAGATCATTATGTTCTGTGTATATTCTTTTAAAAAACTTGGCTTTATTGGCTAAGGCAATTATTCCTCCTTGTTGATCCCCTCTTTACCACTATCACCTTGAGTCCTTCAACTCACTATTCCTGCAAATATGGTTTGCCCCCATCTCAAAACCTTCACATTGTCGGACTCCATTGGTGTGCTACCAGAGACCAATCAAAGCTTCCCACAGTAATAGAAACTATTAATAAATTAATAACAACCATCTCACAACTTTCAGCAAACAGGTTCCCGGTAATCAATCTATACCACATATTATAATATGAGATAATCTAACGGTTTAAAAAAGGTATCTCACCGGTGGTACAACTTTTGTGTTGACACACGGTGGTAATTGGGTTTAACCTTGGTTGCTCCGATGTTGAAGCTCAACTCTAGTCTCCACCACTAAGTGCAAACCATAGAGCTTAATCTTGATCAATTTGCATTCCTCTGCTGTCACTTTCTTCGTGGATTGGATCATGGTACTCTGCCATCTCAATATATCATATATCTGTATACTTTTATTCTTTTCTAGTCTTATTATTTGCTCTATTTTTTATTTAGGAAAAAAAACATGATACTTGTTCTCAGTTGGTTATAAAATGACTGAAATAATGAATTCATGTTCTACCATGATTTGAACAAGTTAGGGTTTTGGTTGGGAAAAAGCATCCCGATAATGAAGTTATTGGGAATTAAATTCTTTGACATTACCATAATACGTTCATGTTATTTCCACTCCCTTCCAAGTGTGTTCGTTTCTGTGCATAGTTAATAAAGTTTTTTTCTTCTTTTTTTGGTTTTTCCCCAGTGATTCAGCGAAAAATATAACCTTAGGTGGGAGATAGGGTTTCTAGATTCATCTTTCGTATTAAAGATTTTTCTTGCAGACTGTGATCTTATGAAACCTGACAGGTATACTTCTTAATCGGTTATATATTTGTTCTTTTTATGTATTTTTTTTTTTTGAAGAAAGAAACTTGCATCTTTCCTCGCAATTAGTGGTGTAGAATTGATCATTAGTTATAATATTATAACCTGCTTCATTTCTTCAACTTGGAGTTCAAGACTAAAATGCAATTTTGTGGAACAATGGATATCTTTTCTAATTTAAGGCTTCAAGAGATGTATTGAACCATTTATTGATTGAAAGCTTAACTTATTTTTTTTTCATGGATAAAGACTTTTTATCTCTGGTACTTGGTTGTTTCTGTTAGTCTTCTTCAGTTAAAATGAGCAACACAACTTTGACTTTCTTTGTTATTGATGGATCCTTCAAATTGCCATGAATATGGAATTTTTAAGTATGCCATACCTTTGAACACAATACCTGTTTTCATTGTTCTTGCAATGGGCCTCTCTGAATTTTGATACGCAGCAACCACATAGGATTACTATGTATTTCTTTCATAATACTCATGGTTATTTTACCAGGTTAAATTCCCCAACCACATTTGAGATGCCATTGGAGGGTTTTGGGCCATGAGTTGCAGTTTCCTCAGGTACTATACTATTTTTAAAACTATCATGTTTGGAGAGGAGTTCTTTTCTAATAGGCCAATGGATCCTGAGTTATGTAATCTTACCACTAGTAGATTATTACGCAGCCAACCTTCTTCCTTTCAGCCAATTATAGATACGTCTTCCTTTAAGTAGTGATATGTTAGTTATTTCATACATTTCATGTCAGCTAAGTGAATATTTCATTTCAGAAGAAACACTCTTGAGTCAATTATTTTCTGAGTACATATAGATGCCCATCTTAATTTGCTGATAGGTTGAACCCATATCTTAATGCATCACTATGAGGGGATAATTTGAGTAGGATGACAATAATTCACATCAGCACCAAAGGATTTTAATGTGCAGCAGCGCAGAGACTTTGAGTTTATGCTTAATTAGTAATTATTCTCAAAATCATTGGTAATAATGGAAGAACCAGTTAGAGGTAGGGCAACAACACATTGCATAAGAGATGATCCTCCCTTTAGAATTTTGAAATCATGATTGCCCAATGGACACGTGCCTACAAATTTCATATGTTAACTGTGATGTTCCTTTATTGCTTCAACTTCTAGGCATTGACACGATTATGATTTTCTTGAAGATTGAACTTTCAATATTTTTAACTTTTGCTGTGTTTTTTCTCTTATATTTATTTTATAATCTGACGTTTTGTTTCCAATAGGACCCCAATTCTCAGCACTTAGGGACTACAGTATGGGATGCATCACTTGTGTTGTCAAGTTTCTTGTAAGTTCTGTATCCTCCTCAAGTGCTCTGGAATGTTTTGTCATATTTTTCATGAGTGTAATTGTTCTTAGATTTTAAGTCTTTTTTTTTCATAATTGTAGAATTAAACTGGTTCATTTAGATTCTCAATTATTAAAGCATATATGATGTGTATCTAGTAATTTTGGGGGTGTACATTAAGTATAGAGATCAGGTCAAAAAACTAGATGTCCAGATAGATATGCCTTGGGCTTGAACTTATTCTGGTAATTGTGCATGAATAAATTTTGAAAAGAAAGCGTATAAATCACCCTTATCGCCAAGAGTTTTTTTGCTTCCAAGAAGTAGAGGGAACTTGGAAGAGAGAAAACTTCTACGACTGAATTAAAGAAGACACAGTCTCTCTCTTTATTGAGGACATGATCTTACCTTAAGTTGGGGTTAGATCCTTTGAGGATGGATAGGTCTCATGAAGTTCTTTAGATATTGTATTGAGTTTAGTTACCTTGTACTATTGTTAGCCTCCCATTATTTTAACTCCATATGGTGCATTTTATATCATTTTAGGAACGGAATTGCAGAAAGGGAAGGTTTTCCCCTGCTAAACTAAAGGAAAACATGTACTTGAACTAGGAGTTGGCTGTGGTGTTTCTAGGTTCGGTTGAGTTTTCAAATTATTGTTAAATATTTCTTTGTTGAATTAATGATTATTGAAACTGTTCCAAAATACACTCCTTAGTTGAATTGATCTAGCTATACCCCATTTAGTACTTTTGTAGGTGGGTGATGCCTAATCTGATATGTACTTTCCTTTGCAGGCATGGCTTTGCTGGGGTGTGATGTTTATAGTGACAAACCAAAAGGAGGTTTTGCCATTGTTACAAAGAAACGTTGAACGTAATAATTCAAGGATTCATGCAAAAGAATCCTGGTTTGATATGAAACTTTTGGACCTTTCTTATTACCGTCTGGACGTGTGTATTCATTTATTTATTGTAAACTCTGTCAATTGATTTTTTTTTTAATTTTGGCATTGTATTTAATCTTTGGTGGCTCTGTTCTGTGGATTTGAATGGTGAATTGGTAATACTATCTTACTAAGAAATCCTCTGTTTCTAGAGTCATTTGGCTCAATCAAGGTTTTAGAGCTTCAGTGGGGAGACAAGAGTCACATTAAGGCTGTTAATCCTCCATTTGACTACATTATTGGCACTGATGTTGTGAGTGTTAAAACAGACCTTCCAGCATAGTGTGAATATCACCTAACCCATTGATAATTATTAATTTCCATTCTGCCTCAGTGGAGCCTTATGCTACTTTTTGTTTTGTTGTATTCTGTTGAAGGTTATGTAGAGCATCTATTGGAGCCTCTATTGCAAACAATACTTTCTTTATCTGAACCTAGAACTACAATTTTGGTATGCTATTCAACTGTTTTATAATTGAATCAGGCAATTACTTTTTATAGTAGAGTTGGATTCACTTATTTGATTTTTTTTTTTTTTGGAATTTGTCCATGAAGTTGGGTTATGAGATCCGTTCCACATGTGTCCATGAGAAGATGCTTCAGATGTGGAAAAAAAATTTCGATGTGAAGACTGTCTCGAAATCCAAGGTATACTATATGTTCTTTCGACTATCACTACATACATATGTCTTGGATTAACAACATTATATTCTGCTGTGTTAACTGTTAACAAATGGGTAGATTGATTACTATTTGAAATTGCACCTAAGTTATAACTTTTGTGCAGATGGACGAAACATTTCAACATGCAAGTATTCAACTCTTCATCATGGGATTTAAACATTCAGCAGAGTGCACAGGAAACTCAGGTCAGGCAACTGCTGAAAAAATTGATGTTGAAACTGGTGTGGAGGATAAAGGCACTGAGGAAAATGTTGCGGTGGAAGGATCTAGTCCTGTTGAAGAAAATGTTGAGGATCATAATCATAGTAAGCCAATCCCCCAAAATGCAAAACTTAGTGAGTGGGAAGCCAGAAGGTATGGCGCAATGGCTGCAAGGATTTTACGAGATGTAAAATATCCTGATTTTGAGAGCTGTTTTGGGAGATTTTATGTCGTACAAAATATCCTAGTGGTCATATGTGTAGTCTTCAACTGGTGGTGTTTTTATATGTGATAATCCAAGAGAAACATGTATTTTTACATTTTTTCCAACTTTTTTCACAAACCAGAAGTAAGAAGGGAGATAATTTCTCAAATTGAAAACACATGGTAAGAAGAGTTTTTTTTTTTTTTTTTTGGGTCAAATATATGCGAGTAATTGAAGTAACTTTACAGTGGTTTTCTCGTTTTTTTGGTCAATCTGTTAAGTGGTTTCTCTTTTTTTTTTTTTTGGGTCGAAGTGGTTTCTCGTTTGAACTTGGACTCCAAGGTGTTGGTTTTTGTTCCTACTTCCCAGTTTATATAAAAGTAGCCCAACAAAGCCCTAGAGCCCTATAGTGTCATTAAATTTGTTTCAACTAGATAATCATGTTCGACTGAAAGAAAAACTAGATAATCATGTTTTTGACAAAAAAAAAAACTAGATAATCATGGAAATATTACCTCTGCATTTTCCTTTTTTCTTTTTGCCTCTTTTTGGTTTTGGATTCTTCTACTAGCTGATTCCGCGACTTTAGTTTTTCTTTTTTTAAACCACAATCATCCTCTATAGAAGCAATCTTGGTCGAGCTAATGCATTAGTTGAAGTTGCTCAACAATAATTACTATTTCTATGAATTGGAACGCCAGAGTTTCTAAAACTAAAACTAAGCTTTTGCTATGTTAATTTCATTGGGCGTTTAAATTTTTTAAACACAAAGGTATAGTAACTTTTTATTTATAAAAAATTAAGTTAAAAATAAAATCAAATTACTTTTCAATAAAAAATATTATTTATTAATAAAGTTAAAACTTAAAATACTCATCTAAACAAACTCATACAAATAACTTACTTTAGTGTATCTTGATCTCACGTTATATAAGTATTTAATATAATGATATATTTTTATAATTATAATTTAATCTTTTATTATTTAAAATCAAAACATTTAAGTTTTTAATTTTATTGCATGCTATATTTATATAACATGAGATTAAACATTTTGCCTCTATATATATATATATGCAAAACCAAATCAATTAAAAATGATCAAACTTCCATAGCTCCAATCCGATACCATTAATTACGCTAGAATAGTCCATTACTAACTCATTCACGTGTATGATGGTATTTGTCTAAATATATATTAATCTTATTACAAGTAAGTTAATGTGCTTTATTTAATTTATATAAATCAATGAGAAATTTTATAAAATAAAAAATTAAGTATAAATGTTGACAGCTTGAACAAGACTATTTTTGAAGTTTTGTTTTGTTGTTAAACTCAAAGTAAGGCTTTCACTTTTTATAAACAATGAAAAAGATATGATATTAAATAAATATACAGGGGAAGGAATAAGAGTCAGACTTAGGCCATTTTAATCAATCAAAACGATTCTCCTGACATAAAATAAGGCACAAAAAGACAGACTGGTGATCATGAAATAGCAGGGCGTTTGCCAATAGGTGATGAATGGGGGTCATGTCATAAGATTAACGTGAGATAGCAGACAACATATATAAGTGATAACTTGTCAATCAAGGCAAAAGACCATGAATTTGCCTTCAAAAGGGTCAACAGCCCCAAATCATTACCATTACTTTGACTATCCTGTGTGTGTTTGTTTGTGAGTGAGTGAGGGGTCTTCAAAAAATTCAAAGTTCCGAACCAATCTTTACCAACCTCATCAAACAAATGGAAATTTGTAATCCCAGTACTAAATATTATATGGTTCCTTTGTTTAATTAATCTCTCACAATTAATTGCAAACAAAAATAATGGAGTTGGAAATTAATATATAATTAATTAACCCCAACAGTTTTTGAATTTGTTATCTGTATGAAGTGACTTGGTTTCCCCTTTACTCACTGTTAAGACAGGGTACATGCACGTGCGGGGAGTCTGAGTCTGAGCCACCCCTACTCATGAGGGGACCTCATCCATAGATCACTCAGAATAGAGACACGTTGGTTTGGAGTGCTCAGAATAATGTTGTCAATGAAAATCCAAGAATAATAATTGCTGGGATGTCAAGTATTAGTCACACATCGGATAAAAATGAGTAAGGAAAGTAATATATAAGTGGAAAGACCCATAAATCTAACGCCTTAATGTTTTGAGTTGGATGTGGTGTCCAGCTCACTCGTTTGCTCATTGACTCGATGTTTCAAGTATAGCTCACTTGTGTGGTTTGCTCGTTTGTTCACCTTAAGGTTTTCGGTTGGATGCGGTGTCTAGCTCACTTATGTAATTTGCTCATTAGTCCTATGTTGGATGTTGGAGGACTCCTATGTGGTTTAAACTCCCGTCACACCCTAACAATAATAATTTTAAGGACTGATAAGAAAGAAAATTTTGAAAAATAAAAATAATAAAATTATTGCACATTTGTTGTCACTGGATGGACATTGGACAATGACATGCATCTTTGTCCGTCGAATCCTAGCTAGTTTGGTTAGGACCTCTTTGACTTTTCTCTCCTTTCCCTTTCTTTCTTCCTATTTCACTTTCATAATTGCCTAAACTTCATTTTCTTTTCAAATGCACCCATCTATTAATGACATAGAAAACGAACCTGAGCTCTACCCTCTATAGTCTCTATTCGATTTTCCTGTTTTAATTTCATGTTGTTATAATAATGCAAGTCAAATTTTCATATTAATATCAAGGTATATATATACACTCCACTCTTGAGCTGTGTAAGTGAACGAGATTAATTAGTAGTATTACACTTATTATGAAAACGTTATTAGTATTGGTTAACGTAATTAATTATCTGCTTGCATCATGTTAATTTTCTGCGGAAGTCGAAAGAATTGATAGAACTTTCCTTCCGTTGTGATATACATACACGCATCTAGCTAGTGATATATACGTCTATATATATATGATTATCTTTTTTATATTCTCCCTTGCTTCGGACAATATCTGTGTCGGCAAATAAATTTGACTAAAAATTTGTATGCTATTGCTAGCTGTTCATGCATCTTAGAACAGAGCGAGGGGAAGAGACTTCAGGACACTACTACATGTAAGATATTATATAAAGATAAGATAATAATATTCTCTTGTCATATTCATATACCAACCAAACTTGGTGAACTAAAACCTTGCCTACCTCCGTGGCTCCTTCTATACTTCATGCTCATGGGATGCACATTTTGCGTCTTTAATTAATTATACTCTTACAGTGTGTTTGATTTATAATGGATTTACATTTTAAACGTGATTTGGGTATACGTAAAAACTATTCTTAATAGTGTTAGTCCGGATCTATATTTTATTAAAACGGTAATTTTTATGAAAACTAAACACACGGTTAATAATTCTTAATTTATTATTTGATATATGGTAAATTACGTAAGTCATGTTAATTAAAAGTGTACTTGTACCACCGAGCACGTGGATCAGCTGGTAAGGGGCTGTTCCAGCTTAACCAGTGGTCTCGAGTTCAGCTGTGTTAAATACTCGGAGGGAGAGCTTTGCCGCCCATGGAGGTCCTACCCGGCTCGACAGGTTGCCTCTCGTGGAGGATACCTGTGGTCTTGCACCAAAAAATTAAAAGTGTACTTATAGTAAATTATATATTTGCACATGTCAAATATTTATTAAAGTGTATGTTTGGATGCACAGCTAATTGATTTGGATTATAAGACTGTGTTTAAATTGATGTTATTTATGTTTGAATTTTTTTCTAGAAAGTAAATTTATAGTGAAATATAATATAAAATTTTCAAACTAAACACAAAATCTACATTTTCCGAGCAACTAGTATTTGGATATTTTTTTCGTAATTGTTTTTTTTTTTTGTAATAACTAGTATTTGGATATGAATGCATGTAAACTATCCCTAATTATAAAATTCTTTCATACTCTTTACGTTTTATGGTTTATATAAATTCTAAGAGAAAATAGTATAAAAAAGTAGAAAAAAAAATGAGATGTGGTTTTATAATAAAAATAATTAAGTTTATATGATCCTTTTAACCTAATGACGAGGCAGGTGGATAAATAAATAAATAAATTTCTTGTTTCAATAATTTTTCTCTTGATTTTCTTTCTTTTTCCCTTTTTTTCTTCATAGTCAGACGAGAAAAAATTAATGATATTATCCTCTTATTTCTTTTCACTTAATTTTCTTCTATTTTGCTTTCTAAACAAAACAAGGTTAATGAATTCCACTTTTACCTTAATAAAACCTAAGCATATATATATACATGTGTTCATAATTTTCTTGATTATTTTATTTTCGCTTTAGTTCGTTTTATATTATCGATCAGCACCAATTAACTATGAGGGGATTTTAACATTAGGCCACATTGCAAACGATCCAAAAAGTATAAATGAATAAAACTACATGCTCACTTGCTTGGTTTCATTTTCATTTTAGTCAATTAAATGAATTAATTATATCATAGATCACACTCACACAGCACAGCCTACACAAAACTTTCCTGCTTACTTTTCCAAATTCCAACCGTGAGAAAAGGTGAAGCATGTTTTAGAGTCAATCATATATGCAGATGAAGACATGACTTTTCCATTTAATTAATTAATTATATTACGAATATGATGAATGGTTAATTACTTTTTGGATAATCAATTATTCATAAGTTTGTCCTTAATTGAGTCGTGAGATAATGATGATGGCCTTGGCCCGTTATATATAATATATATTTCAATTCCAAAATTCCCCATGGGGAGGCAAAAGACAAAGGAAGAAAGTGATTTTGCTGGACAGAACACATAGAAATATGAGCAAAATAATCTCTTTTCTTTAGATGTTAAATTATGGTTCTTATTAATTAATTTTTTTATTAATGTGAAAATAAAAAGGATTTAGGGTCCATCCTAGCATGCTTGTGTACACAAATTAAATATACATATTGCATATATGATCCATTATTCATTTAGTTGTTGACGTATTTATGCACACATGCATGCACATATATATAATTAGCAAGTCCATAGCTGTACATAGAACTGCCAATCAAATCAACCACTTGTATGGTTATTAATCCGCAAGGGGAAAAAATAAAACTATACGGACAAGAATAAGTAAGAATATATGATCAACGATTAAATACGCCTATGTATATGGAATTAACTAAGATGTCATATCTGTCCAATTGTTAACATGTGAGTATATGATTGATGACGGAGAAAATCTCTATAATGAATTACACATTAAGTAGAATAAAAAATTTAATAAATACTTTAAGTACGTCATGAGATTTTCTCATAATCTCACCTAATAGATTAATTTTTTAGTACAAATCTTTCTTAGGTAGTAATTAAATCATAACAATCCCCTATCTATGTCAATTTGTTACCGGTCAATGGCACTAATGTGTATGCTTGAGTCAATTTTTATTTTTAACATTTTAAGCTTGATTAAAAAATTTATAATTTAGTTAACGGGTTTTTTTTTTTCTCAACATCATCTTATGCAATGACCTGGTAAAATAATGTGGGTTGATGATATATACCCTAAACCCTAAACAATATATTTATACTGATCTTGCCCCGTATCCTGTCATCAGATTGATGCTGGTGCTTTTTGAAGTGGTTGTCACAACTTTATACAGCATCAGATTATATCACAGGACTACTGAAATATTTTGGGTACCAATGCAAGAGATTTGTCATAGCCCCTAAACTCATAGACATACCTTTATATTCTCCTGAATAAATCTATTAATTATTATATTTTTATACATGCAATTGTCCTTTCCAGTATTAATTGCAAAAGAAAATCTTGAGTATATCTGTGCAATTGTAATTGTAATTAAATAAAAAATAGTGGAAGAAATTGGATTGCGTGGGGGCAAGAAAGATGGATCGAGACTTTATGCAGGTTGATTATGAATTTATGATCTAGCTAGAATTAATGATTATAAAAGTTTAATTATTTCTTGAAATTATTGTCTTATAATTGTTTGCTACAAGTCAACGATTAATATTGTTACTGTGAACAAGCACTATCTATATATGTGTTTATGGCTATAAGTGAGAACAAAATGTAGGCATTATATGAAAGCTAATCACAAAAGGAGATGGAGGACTTTAAAGCCAGCATATCTTCCTGGATCCCTGCCTGCCAACGAGATCGATAATGATGTTGCATTAGTCCATTTTATTTATTATATATATATGTTTACTTTATGACAGCCACTACCACTTTAATTACTCGTCTACATTCAATGATTTAAATAAAATTAATTAACAAATTAAAAAGGTATATCCCACCAATTGTTTTTTTAAAAAGAAAGTTATATGAAAAAATTAATTATAGAATGATTGTCATCAGGTTCTATGTGAAAAAATTAAAGGGTTCAAGCAACCTTGTTGGCTGGAGCTGTATTAAAAGTATAGTTTTAATGCAAAGTAATTGATTGAATTGATACATATATCATATTCCTTAATAAGATCTTGGATTTAAGTTTTATATATATATGAAAAAAAAATCTGATTCTGAGAGTTAATCATACTGAATATGTTTTTAAACTGAGGACTGTCTTGTAAAAGATACACGCGCGTGATTCTAAACCAAAAACTATAGTTGTCTGTTGTTAGATTTGAATTGGTCTCAAATCAATTGGTAGCTAGAGAATAAAGATGAAAAAAAAATTTTAGGCTTCTTTAACTATTAGTATTAACTAACAAATCTCTTTTTTCTAAATAAAATTATGATTTATTGGAAAAATTTGTTAGCTCATCAAATATTATTTTTAATTAGTACCAATTAAAATTAACAATCACTCATAATATTTTAATTAAATTTTATTCTCAAACATAATTTTATAATTAATTTAATAGAGGTATATTACTACTAAAAAAAATTTTATGGGCCATCGATGTAGAAAAAAAAAAAAACTCTTGTACATATTCATCACGTATATTTAATTAACACTTTATCTCAACAATTCTCTTAATAATTAAGGGCATGCAGAGAACTGCATAATATACCCGCCTCCATGTATAATTGTTACAATACATTAGCAATGACACAACTGATATATATATATATATATGGGACCATGCACACAATATATATTTATTTAATTAAGAATGTGTTTGATTTGCCATTTCAGCTAGCTGAAAGTTGAAAATAGTAGCTAAAACCATTTCAGCAGTGTTTGGGAAGATAGTTTTTTAGTAGTTTTTTTGGTAGCTACAAGCTTTTCTTAAAAAGCTACTTGGGGTAGTTTTTTTAAAAAAACTCCAAATTTCAGCTATTAACTGAAAATTAATTACAAGTTTAACCCTCAACAACCCCCACTTATTATTATTTAATAATTAATGTTGTCCTTAAATGTCATTTTACCATTTTTAACTAGTTTTACTAAACACATTCAATAATTTTTTAGCTTTCAGCTAGCTTTTCAACTAGTTTTATCAAACACACTGTAAGACGGAAAATAAAAAGTAAAGCTATATATCATTTTAATAATGTGAATTTTGTAATATTCTTCGAGATTATCGAAATAATTACTTTTATATTTTACAAATTAAAAAATAATAAATTTCCCCCAAACAATTAACAAGGAAAAAAAAAAGAAAATTAACTATTATAATAATGCATCTCAGCATCTGATCGGTTATGAATGACATGGGAGAGGCTTCTTTTTTTTCTCGATCATAACAAGAATCAAGTTTATAAATGTCAGTTTCTTAATTTATAGTTTTTTTTATTAAAAGGTTATATTTTTTACGTAGCTCGCATTATTATATTTTTTTTATTTTTTATATATAACATGCAGGGTGCCTAATGTGAGGTTGTCCAGACAGCGGCTGGTAACTGGTAGTGGTAATTAGGATGTTCTAATTTCTATTTGAAAGAATTTCAAAGATAGTTTCCTAAAATATATATTATAAATTACATTATATTAATAACACATTTAATACTTAAATTTTAAATTAATCATTCTAATGTGTTAACGTATTCTGTTTATATAAAATATTTCTATAAAATAATTTAACTTTTAAATTTTGCTTCAAAATATAACCAATAATAGTGTTAGTGTTATAATGTATATAAGCCTATGCTATATTTTAGAGAATTATCTTTTAAATAGAACACTAGCAAATTCCTATTCTAAATTATTTATTAACCAAAAAAACTTTATTAAAGAGGTCCAAGTAGTACCCCTAATTCAAAAACTTACAAGTATATTATAAATCCTTCAAAAATCCTTCAAACTTAAAAAAGGTTCTTTAGACCACTCATAAAAAGAAAATTTAAAACCCCTCATCTTTCCTTTCATCCAACACCAAGATCTAGTTGCTAACCCAACTCACTTTTGTTCCTTCTTAATTGACACTTTAAAAATTTAAGGCAACATTAATTACTTTTTCAGTTATGTAAATTCACTTCAAAACAAATGAGAACAATAATTATGAAGAAATTAATTAATAAGTGAGATAAAGGGTGATAAAAAAAGATAACAATTTTAGTAGAAACAAAAATATTAATTATGTTTCTCGATTTTTTGTATACACAAAATTGTAACAAAAGAAGGAAGGAAGTATAATAGAAAGTTTAAAAATAATTTTCATAAAAATACATTAATTGTATTTCTTAATTTGTGTGTCACTGTTCGTTAATAGACAAATAAAAAGGACGCAGGTAAAATTATTTATTTAATACAAACTATTCTCTCACTTCATTGATGATTTGATCTATATGTCTTTTTTTCTTTATTGAACTATATATTTATTTCACATTAATTTCATATACATAAATGTAAATTTTAATTTGATAAAAAAATATTTAATACATATTTGAATTAAAAATTAATGGATATATACTGTCATATATTTAATGATGGGGTTGTCACATTATTTATTTAGTTTAATAAAACATGAGATGTTATACTCATTAAATAATGTGGCAATACATCATTGGATGATAGTGTAACACTTTTTACATTATTCTATAATTTTATTAATAGTATAAAATATAATAATTAAGTTTTCATATTATATTGTAAAATAACAAAAAATGATATATAAACAATAATGAAAATAAAATAGAATGTGTAAATTTTAACAATCAATAAATATTAAAAATAAAAAAGTTCAATATACATGATTAAATATTAACCTTAATGTATTTTTATACTAATAGCACATCATTAGTGTTAGATTTATTACTTATAATCTTACTAATTATAAAAAATGTGAATAATAAAAAAAAGTCGGGTCAATGGATTGGCCCAGCATAATCACAGACTAACTGATATCGGGCCACTCAAATTTTGGGCTAGGTTGGGCTGGGCCAAAATTAATTTTAACTTGAAATTTCATAGCCCAACCTAACTCAACCCATATACTATCAAGTCAACCCATCAAACTTTACTCATCTTAACACCCCTAATTACGTGAAAAGCTAAAAAAGAGATATATAAGGACATATGTTTGATTCAGATTTTTTTTAGTTTTTAGAAACTATTTTATAAAATTGTTTTTAAAATCTACCTTTCATAAATGAAATGATTTACTTACAACATTTCTGTTACGGACCAGGACCATTTGGGTCTGATACAACAACCCCAATAAGGTCCAGGTATTACACTCACGCAAGTCAGCCCAACATGTTTTGTAAGTCAGCCCAGTCCAGAATTAATTAAACCATAGCGAGTGCACCATGGATGCGTCTGTATAGACCTGTACCAAATCACATCCCATGGATAACTCCTAGGGCCAAATCCCTAAAAATTCTCCTATAAATGTTGTTGATGTTAAGGGCCAGGTACACATTAATTACCTCATTTGCAAAAATTCCCCTATGCATTAGAGTGTCTTTGCAAGTACTCCCCTCGTCATGGAATGAGTAGAGTCATCAGAGATCATCCTTGAGTCTGAGATTCCCGGAGCACCGAGTCCAATATCCTTGGAGCAACAGAGTCCGATTATCATACTCGAATAATTTCCAATACAAAAACAAAAAAACTAAAAAATAGTTCTCCAAAACATTTAAAAGTACACTATAAGAAAATCGATTTTTAGTGACGGCCAAAAGGCGTCGCTACAGGGAAAAAACCATCGTTATTTCATAATTAACAACGGTCTAGCGACGGCCCACCAGTCGTCAGTAAAAGCCTCGTCATTAATGCAGTAGCGACGACATTTATGACCGTCACTGTGTAGCGTCGGCCTGGCCGTCGCAAATAGCCATCTCTAGTTCAATGGTCGTCACAACATAGCGTCAGCCAGGACGATGCTAATAATTATTTCAAAAAAATCCTTTCTTCCCGGACTTATCAATTGTGAGGATCGAACTAACAACATGCATGATATCAAGAAGGAGCATTACTGTTACGCTAAATTTGTTTCTTGAAATATATAGTGCAAAATATTATATATATATATATATAGTGAAAAAATAACATGAAATTAATGTCGGACTTTTTAAACGTATATGAAAAAAAGTTTATTTTTACCATTAGCCATGGCCAGGCCGACGCTATTTAATAAAGTTATTGTCGGTCAGGCCGATGGTACATAAAAAAAATGTTAAAAAATAAAATAAAATTCAACGATGATGCTTTTTAGCGTCGGCCTTGCATCGGCCAGGTAGCCGACGCTACTAGTGACGGTGTCGTGGCCGACACTACCCGTTCGCATCCAAATTACTGATTTATTGTAGTGGTAGTTTCAGAATTTTAGTTTTTAAAAACTAAAACACAATCACATTTTCTAAAACTATTTCAAAAAACTGTCTATCAAATGGGTTTTTCATTTTTCTATTTTTCAAAACAGAAACCAATTTTTAAAAACTGTAAAAATGCATGGACTTTAGTCATTATAAGGAAATATATTCTTGTGGCCTTTGCATAAAGCCGAGGGTACATTTAATTTATGAGCAGGGTTGGCCCAACATGTAGTGAGGCATCAAGTAAACCTTTATTTTAGGGCCTTTTTAAATACATGAAGTGGTAAAAAATGGACCTTAAAAGTTAAAATTTATTTAGCAAGGATTGAACCATCAACTATATATTAAGGAGGAAAATCAATTTCTAAACCAATGAACCATTCTTAATTATAATAATTTTTAATTTTTTTATAAAGGATTGAACCAATGAACCATTAGGCTAATATGAAGATAGATAATCTAACATGGAGAAACCATACACAAATCCAAAGGAGATAGACAATTGAGAGGTTGAAAGTCTTTATTAAAGCTTAAACATAACAATTTAATCAGACCTAAACATCCCTAGATTTGATTAATTTATCAATTATTTTAACGCATAAGAAAAAATTGAGGGATGAGCTTATATACAATACAATAATGGCCCCAAACAATTAATTGATAATATTATAATATATATTGTTTTAATTAGCTTATCTTCTAAGGCCTAATACTGTATATCAAATGATCCTAAAATTATTGGCTAAGAAAAAATATCTAAAAACTTTAAATTTTAAATATTATTAATTTTTTAAAATATATATCTTAATATAGCTAGTATACCAAAAATAAACTCTTTAAAAATTAAGTTAAGTTGGTGTACTGTTATGTAATCAGCACATCTTATGGTCTACGAAATCAACTAATAGGGTCTTTCTCCCCAGACCCCAGGGTCCTTAGGTCTCTATTCCTATGTGTCGCCAAGCAACACGGGACTCCCCAATTGGAATGTTACAATGTGGCAGCAAAAATCTCAGAGAATTGTTTTGCCTAATCTTCACAATATTTTTTCTAGTAGATATGAATATGATGCATCGTCACTCGAAAAAAACGTGCACAAACTACCATTGCATTGATGAGTCATTCCCAAACACCTGATCAAATGAATCTAATGGTAAAAAGTCTGATTCATAGGGCCCATGCTATAATAATGATCATACTCATCATGACGCTTAACATGCACCATGCAACAGTAAAGAGTAAACCATGCTAGATATATAGATCCTAAACAGTTAACAGCGCATGCATGTTATTTACTTTAATTAATTAGACATCTATAACCATTAAAGTTCAGGAATGTGTACTACTAGCCATAGTGAGGATTTTATTATTGGGGACGGAATCAAATATGTTTCCTCAAGTTCTTTTTATAAGACCTTTTGGATAATTTTATTTGGTGTTTTTTTTAAGATATTTTATAAAATTTTAGAAGTATTTATTATTATTTTTTATCTTTATCTCTCACAATTATTAAATATTTATAATTTTCAGATGGAGGAATTAAATAAAATTTGACTTAAACAGGGATAAATTTGAAAGTTGCAGAAATTTTTTCAAAACTAATACATTATTAAAACATCTTTCCTCAATACATATTATATTATAATAATTTAAATGAAATTAAGATAAGATTTTTTTTTCTTTTTATGACCTAATCTTAAAAAGAATCTTAAATTAAGTAAAAGAATTTTTTTAGTACTCTTTTTCTTATGATATAATCTTATCTTATAGTCTTTAAAATAAAATTAAAATCAAGATAAATAAAATATTTTTTATTTTTTAAATTTTATTATCCAATCTTAAAAGTTAAATTCAAATCAAATAAAAAAATCATTTTTATTTTTTTAGATTTTTATTTTTTTATAATGTAAATCTAAAAACTGCGTTCAAATAAAATAAAATCTTCTTTAATTTAAATGACAACTTATCTTCTCTAAATAAGGATAAATAATTAATATAAAGAATATCTTAAAAAAATAAGTAAAAACTAAAAATTAATGTTTTTAAAAAATATAAAAATAAGTAATAAAAGAGTCATAAAGAACTATACTACATAATATATAAAATATTTGAGGGTCAAATTAATATTTAATAAAATATTTTATATGAGATTTTTATCCTAAGTGCCAGACTATGAAATTCTTGCGAAATTCCACAAGAATGACAAGATACACATATTGTCGTCCCCTTTTTCTTTTTTTTTTCTTTTTTAATTTTTTTAGAGTATATTTTTCTCACTCAGTTGGTGTGGTAGTGGGGGATTAATTAATCTCTCAAGATACTGTCAGGCGCTTAAGCACGAACATCTCCCAATAATATTTTTTTTCCATATACATGAATCTAGAGATCAAAACCAAGACCACATGTTTAAATTAAAGGGGCCAATTCCCTTCCACCAAGACCAGCACATGTTTTTTTATTACACTGAGAGAAAAAATTTCAAAATACATAATGCCCACCTGTTGTATCGCGATAAATATTACTCACTTCGGTCTTATTTATAAGACAATTCAAACAAAAACACACATATTAAGAAAAATAATTAATGCGTTAATTTTCAAGAAATTACTCTATAAGATTACAAGTTTATCTCTATTTAAAATTAAATTCTACTACCATGATAAGTGTGTCATCTTAGAACCTTTAATGGTCAACAAGAGCAAATATGGGAAAAAAATAATAAATGCTTCTAGATTTGTACACTTTGTCTCATAAATAGGACCATGGAAAACCTTCAAACGTTGTCTTATAAATAGGACCAGTGGGAGTAAATTATTATATAAAGTTTTGTGTCACATAAATATTTTCAAAAATTGTTGTTTGATTGACTTAAAGCAACAAGTGATGTAAATTAAACATTGATGCTGAAGGAAGAAGCATATTTATTGGATTTATTGTTGAATAGGAGAACTATAGTAAAATTCACTTTTGGGTATCTAATGCAACTCCATATTATTGAAATCAAGATTATTAATTAAGTGAAGAGGTCGCGTGTTTAATTTCCATTAATTAATATACTTTTACGGAGTGGTGAATGATGTTAATTATGATTAAATCTCAAATAAAATTATTCTGATAATAAATGATACATGTTATTAACCCAAAACAAAAACTACTAATTATATGAGATTAACCATGTCAAATGATCGGTGGTTTATAGTAATATGTTATTTAATTGGCATATATTTTGTTATTTCTAAAAATGATAATTTTATTTTTACAACATAAAAACTATAATTTTATTTAGTAGATTTTATTTTATTATCAAAATAGTAATGGAACTATTGAGTATGATTTTAAGAAAATATTATCATATATATAAGATTTCTATTTAATTTGATCCTATAATAAATTAATGTTTCATATTTTAAAAATTATTTTTTTATTAAGATTTTATAAACGTAATTATATTTTTTTTAATATTTTTTAGTTTTAGATTGTAAGTACTTTTTAATTAAGGTAATGACTTATGTTATTTAGACTTGTTAGCTAAGAAAAAAAATCAAAATCTAATCAGGCGAGTACTTTACCTTATTATAGATTTATTCTAGAGAAATATTTTAGACGTACTTTATTGGTGTGAATCAAACTTCCATAAGCATCTCTTCTATTAGGAAGTGTAAGCATTAATTTGAGGGCAAGATGCAATAATTAAGGTGGACATCAACCTCTGTATCTCAAGTTCCAAATTTTAGACGATGCAATTCAAAGGTTATAGGGCAACATAAATAACTGGGTATTCAACCCATTAATTTCCCATTAATTAAGATGGCCCTGATATCCAACACATCCTTTAGTTAGATTTGGGTTTAGTGAAATACTTACACACGTATGATTTGCATTTTCATTTCCTGTTTTTATTTCTTATGTTCTGGAATTTTATAAAGGAAAAACTGGAAATATTGGAAACAAAAAATCGCCAATTCCAGCATTTCCAGTTTTTCCTTTGTAAAATTCCAGAAAACAGAAACAGAATGAAAACAGGAAATGGAAACAAGAAATGAAAATACAAACCAAACAGACTTATACTCCATCCGTTTCTTTTTATATGTCATTTAAGGTTTTTGCGCAAGGATTAAGGAATGCAATAATTATGTCTTTTTAGCTTTTTTTTTTTCAAATATGCTCTTTCCTTTTGTCTCATTAATGCATTTAATATCTCTCTTTTTACAATGAAATGAATTTCTTTTTCAAATTTATTTTACCACTATACCATAAATTTTTTGTTGGAAACATAAATAATACATTTATCAAGACTTTGAACTTGTAGAAATTTATAATATAGTTTTATAATAAATATTAAAATAAAAAAAATCAGATTAAAAAATGAGTAAAATTAAAAAAAATAGCATTTATTATTGTCTTGATATATGAAAACCACACTTATTTAAAAATAAATTTGAGATCCTAAAATTACATATAAAAAGAAACGAGGGAATAAAATTTAATAATATTAATTAATTGTCTACGCCTTAACTTTCAAGTTCTTCTGTATAATGTCTTTTGCTGAGAAATGCAGTTGTTACTTTTAGCAAAGTCCATTAGCAAATAATGGTCTTATTATAACTATTAATTAATTAATTAAAGTAAGCGGAAGAAAACTAGGCGAATGGTGATTTTGGTCCTAGTGTTTGGAAAGTGTCACAATTCTGGTAGCTGTACCCATCAATTCAGTAGTCCTGCTGTGTTGTCTTTCTTCTGTATTACAAACATTGGATGCTTTAATTTCTTATTGAGAATGAATGAATGAGCTATACATGCCTTCGCCAACGTTCAACATTAGAAACTTCTCTCTGACCTTGTTGAATTGAGTACTCTTCTACTTCTCTTCTCTTATATTAATATTATTTATTAACTATATGTTGAAAATTAAATTAAATTCATATATATTATATTGCTCTGTCCTTCCATTCATTTGACTTATGTGTCTCTCTTTCTCTCTGTGTGAAATGATCATAAAATAATAATTTATTTAAAGTACTGTCCAAAACCCAGGTCTCTTATTTATAAGGCACCACCACTACCCACCAAATTAAGTTTCATCTAAGATTAGAAAGAAAGTGAGAGTTTGGATCATCAAATTAAGACAGGTAGCTTGGGATACAGAGAGAGTGAGAGAGAAATGGGAAGAGCTCCATGTTGTGACAAAGCAACTGTTAAGAGAGGACCATGGTCACCAGAAGAAGACTCAAAGCTGAAGGACTACATCGACAAGCATGGAACTGGGGGGAATTGGATTGCTCTTCCTCATAAAGCTGGTAACATCATCACCTGAAACTAGTGATTTAATTAATTTTTTATGAAAAATATTGCTTCAATTTTCAAACTTGAAACCTGGATATCTTTTTGTGAGATCTCATTCTCATGTACTCTCTCTCTCTCTAATATGATTATGATGAACATGACCAGGTCTCAAGAGATGTGGGAAAAGTTGCAGATTGAGATGGCTTAACTATCTCAGGCCCAACATTAAACATGGAGATTTCTCTGATGAGGAAGACAGAATAATTTGCAGCCTCTATGTTAATATTGGAAGCAGGTACAGATGATAGTACCATTTAATTTAATGCAACCACTGAACAATGTCTTTTACCACTTTTTGACCATGAAACTAATGATCTTTATATATGACACTCTTTCCCCCTCCTTTTTCCCCCTTTTATCATCATCAACTACATCCTCCAGTGAAATACTGATAAAGTCTCTATTATTTATGTATCTAAAAGAGGTAAAATGAAAAGAAAGACAGGAAAAAGGGCAATAACAAGTTTTTTAATACTTTTGTAAACCATGATTGTTATTTCCTGAATCTGTCTATGCTTGGATAGCACTTCCACATGCATGCTAGTTTAGATCCAACACCACCATCCACTTACAAATGTTTAATTAATTTAAGGCATTGTGTTTGTTTGTCCTTGAGTGGAAAGTGGAAACATAATTAGCTTCCATAATTAATGACATTTACAGGTGGTCAATTATAGCTGCTCAGTTGCCAGGGAGGACTGACAATGATATCAAGAACTACTGGAACACCAAGTTAAAGAAAAAGCTCATGAGTTTGCTTCCTTTATCACATCAGAGAAAACCTTCATTTCCATCCTCCAATAATCAAAGCCCACAACCCTCTCAATCTTCTCATCCACTGCACAGAGACTACTACTACAGTCCAACAACAACCTTGTCCTTCACAGGTCTTGAACCCTGCAATATTTCACTTCCTTCAAGTAACTATGCTAATTATAATACCACCACAAGTTGCACAACAACCTCAGTTTCTGATCTCCCCTTTTACCAAAACCAAGAATCCATGGTTAGTGTTATGAGTCCCATGCAGCAATACTACCCTATATGCAGAGACAGCATGCTCATGTTTGGAAGTGAAGGAAGTTGCAGTTCCTCTGATGGAAGCTGCACTCAGGGCAGAGAGATCAAGCAAGAAGAAATTGGTTATCAGAGCTACATGTCCACTGGATTTGATGACTATAATACTAATAATAATCATAGTTTTATGCTTAGTTATAGCAGCATTAGTGATGGTGGTGAAAACATTAACCAATCTACAGAAAAATCAGGTGGAGGTGGGTGCTGTGGCCAAACTTTAACCCCATTTGATTATGGTGTTGAGGATATTAAGCAATTGATTAGTAGTAGTGGCAGCAGTGGCTTCAATATTGATGAAAACAAGAAGGAGGAGAAAGCCATGTACTACAACTACTATTGACTCTGCAACTGATGACTGACTAGTGACTAGCTAGATGTAAAATCAAGAGGAAGATATAATTAATGGGGGAAGGGGTATTTTGGTGGGAAAGATTCAGAAAAAAAGAAAGAAAAGACTTTGATTATGTGGTGGTTCTGTGTTCTTTGATGAAATGAAACATTTCTTATTTTGACAGTACATGATAAATGTTTCTTTATATTTTGTGCATATATATCTTCTTGGAAGTGCTGATGAGGATGGTCTTAGTTTTCTTTTTAATAAGTATCCTATCCGTGCAAGTGTCAATTAACCATCCTAATGTTATGAAAACTAGAAAACAAAACCTTTTATTATTAATTAAGGAGAGGGAAAACAAACAACTAATAATCCATTGGAATATTTATTTTATATGAGAAATTATGACAAAGTTTAGTCCTTAATTTGTGTATTAAGTTAATTTGCATTGTAATTATCAATTGATCTTTATCTTCTCGGCACATATTATTATATATGAGAATTTGTGATTTGTTATTTGTCAGAAACAGCATTATTGTTATTGAGTTAAGTTAAGCGCTCCATTATATTCTTTTTGCACAGTAGAAACGTTTTGAGTGAATGTGGTGGAACTTATTGTTTACAACAAACCTCAATTTTCTTAACATTAATAGACAGAAAGCAATGATATATATGGCCAACAAAAGAAAGACTATGATGCAAGCAAAATTTTGTTGTCTTGTGTAGGGCGCTCAAGATGTAACATTAATTAATTTTAAATTATGAAATATTATACTAGTCGTTTTGAAATTAACAAGTTTCTTTAAATTAGCGCGATGACTATAAGGCGGCAAAAGTCATGAAATTTATGTCTTAGTTTGTGCAAACCAGGTGCCATTGTTGACAAATTGACCCCTCTTTATTAAATAAAATACTTTTTTATGAGTGATTTATATTTTTAGTTTATAACAATATATATTACTTTAACTTATTTTTTTAACTAATTTTAAATTAATTATATATCTTTTATAATTTTTTAATTATATCTGAATTAATTAGACATATGTCTCTTACAATTTAGTAAATATTTTTCTCTTAAATATTTTTTAAATTTAATTAATTAAGTTTAAAATATATTTTTAGTTTGTCATATATCAATGTAGTCCCTGTACATATAATCGTTTTCAAATTTGTCGTTACCATTTGTTGTTATAAATTAAATTGTATACTAGCGTAGTTATAATACAGTGAGGTATATAGAGAACAAATTAAAATTAAGTTTCACATAGAAGAATGAAAAAATATTATATTTTTTGTCCGCTTTGGAAATTTTAATTTGATTTTTATATTTCACAGTGACTTCGGTCTAGTTTGGATACAACTTCTGCAGAAAAACTTCTAGAGTAAAAAAATAAAATAAATCAATGAGATAAGATGTGTTTAACTTTTCTATAAGTTGAAATTAGTTACTTATAAAGAAGTTAAATTCATTTAAACTCTTTGATTTATTCTCTTTTTTATCTAGAAATTTTTCTCCAGAAATTATATCCAAATCGCGCCTTCATATTAATCTCACAATGTTATAAGTAACAATATAATAAGTGAATAACAAATAATAGGCAAAAAAAAAAATTAAGAAAAGATGGTATATATGACAATATGAGAATCAAATTGAAAAAATCAAATTAAAAACAAACAGTCATGAGGATTAAAATATATTTTAATTAAATCTAAAAATATTATTATAATACACGAGATACTTGTCATTTATAAATAAACAAATATTTTTCATAAGTTCAACAAATAAATGATCAAATATTGTTTAATTGCAGGAGAATATGATCAGAATACAGAAATGATATGTATCTTCGTAATTTGTCAATTATCTAGCTAGTCTCACGAGTGAATGATTTTTAATTTGTATTATTTTGTACGATATATATGTGGTTATTATTCAAATCGTCTCAAGATTCAATGGTCTTAACTATTGAAATTAAGATCATTTAGTGGGAAAAAATAACATATTAAATCTAAATGGACCCCATATACTTGAACCTCTCCTAGCTTCTACTATTCCTTTTGTTTTAAAAATTGAAAGAAATGCAAGATAATCAATAAGAAAATCAGACTCAATAAAAAGTACTCGTATAATTATATCATATTATCATCTTTATAGGTTACCTATCATTCTCAAAGAATAGTTTAGTAATTAGTATAGTATATCCTATCTGTATATATTCTATGGGAAAACACTTTCAAGAAAAAAAATTAAAGAAAAGATAATGTGCTCCAAGGAGGAACCATGGTAGATATCTAGAATCAGGGGTGTAAGCGGGTACGGGTCAACCCGCGAACCCGATCAACCCAACCCAACCCGAAGGGATTTTTCGGTTCGGTTTCACGGTTCGGTTCGTTTTGTTTTGCTGGACCCGACCACGTTCGGGTCGGGTATCGGGTTCTAGAATTTCAAGACCGATCAAACCCGACCCGACCCATATACTATAGCATATGCGGGGAAAGCCCATATTCTGCTGCATCCCATATGTTGGTGGCACTTCTCAAGTTATTCATTTCAATTTTGATTCAGAAAGTGTAACCCTAGCCACCCCTCCACTTCTTTCTCCCTCACACACCCCCATTTTGCCGCTCGCTGCCGTCATACAACCATCAACGTTCTTCAGTTGCCGCCATCGTTCAGCCATTCCCGCCGTCGTTCAGCCAGTTACCGCCATCATTCAACCATTGCCGTCGTCGTTCAACTCGTCGCTCGTCTTTGCCACCACGCGACACAATCTTTCAATTTTTTGACTCTTTTCCTCTTGCAGATCTCCCCTCTTGCTATAGTGATGCGGTGGTTGGAGATCAAAACGAAATCAGAAATCCCTTGCAGCAGCGTGGAGATTTCTCTGTTTCCCTTGCAGTCACGGTCTCGCAGATCTCCCCTATTGTTCTCTGTTTTTTTATTTCTTTTGATCTCTTGCTCCCAGTGAAATGGAGGAGGCTTGGGATGTGTTTTTGCTATTGAAAGAGTTCAGATGGTTTGAATAAGTGTAATGTAAAGGGAATGGAAAATCTAATAAATGGGAATAAAAGAGTCACAGATTGTTCAGCCATTGATGGTTATTGCATGTAGCATTTTTTCAAGCTGATAAAAGAAAAATCTTTCTGGAATTTGATGGTGGCTATGTAGCAATTTTGTAATCTAGGTTTTGTTTCCCATTTTTTTTCCTTTTTTTATCTGTTTTTTATATTTTTATTATCAACCCGATGACCCGACCCGATCCAACCCGTTAATGATCGGGTTGGTTCGGTTCGGGTTGCATGATAAAAAATAAACAATCCGATCCAACCCAACCCGATGTTATTCAATCGGTTCGGATTCTAAAAACCCCCAAACCCGACCCAAACCGACCCGATTACACCCATATCTAGAATCACTTATGTGCTAAAAAATAAAGATATTTAAATGAGAATTTATAAATTTGAGCTTAAATAAATTTTATTTTATAACTATTTAAAAATAAATTTCAAATTTTATGATTTATATATACTTTAAAATTGTTTATAATAAAATCCAATATATAACACAAGTTATAATTTATTACACATATGTTTACTCAATCATAAATTTAAGGTACCAACGGGGTTGGTTCGTACATGCTTGATTAAACAAAGTCTCGAGTTCGAGTCTTGTGGATGGAAAAAAAATCCCCACTGAGAGAGCTAGCTCTACCATGATGTAGATGTTCCCAACTTGAACAAGATTGCCTCTCATAGAAGATACTTGTGGCTAAAAAAAAATCCTAAATTTAAGATAAAAATAATTTTAATTTAAAATAATCAAACATATTGAAATTACAATAGGATTTAGTTTATATATATTGTTCATATGAGAAATGCTAGGAACACACTCTTTTGAACACTCTCCCCAACACACTCCATGTGATTGGTTAAAATTCACATGGGTCCTACCACTTGGGAGTGAAACCCACGAATTTGGTGGGACCCATGTGAATTTTAACCAATCACATGAAGTGTGTTTAGGAGAGTGCTCAAAAGAGTGTTCCTAGCACTCCTCTTGTTCATATTGAAATTACAATAGGATTTAGTTTATATATATTACTTATCAATGTAAAGAAACTTTAACAGACATCCAATGATTATTAAATTCATAAAATAACGTGTCAACAAATCATTGGATGTCTGGATAAAGTTTTACATATTATATATATATATATATATATATATATATATTAAACTCATTACGATAATCAAAATTCTTTTACATTCATTTATAGTACATTTGGTTTAAAATAAAATTACGTTATAAACGTGTATTTGGTCTAATATTTTTTATATAATGTGATATTATTGTAAATCAACCCTGTAATTTGTTGATTCTAAAGATGCAAATATGTTTAAATATCCCATAGTTTTTTTTTACGTTAAATATCCCATAGTTAATTATATATAATGAGTTAATTTTTATTTATGTATTTATGTAACCAAACTATATTTGTTTTTTCACCAAAAAAAAACTATATTTGTTTAACGGTTGTTTTAATTATTTAAGAAAAATAAGCAACAACAGTTGCCACCCATATTATCATATTGAGGAATAGGATTGACAATCTTGGGGACTGGGAGCATAGTGAAGAACAGGAACATAATAAGCTTGTGGAAGCGACAAAAGATCGAAGGACGAAGGACGAAGGGTGATGCAAGTCGTTTTATTTTATCGGGTTGTGTGGCGTAGTGGAATCCCCATTGGGAAACCAATCAAAAAGGAAAGGCTCCAAAATAATATGATCGCCCAGACCGTTGTCAGAGTTTGCGCCTTGCCTTCCTCATTCAATTTTCAAATCAGATATATATACAAGTACGGGTGGGCAATAGGCGGGTTCGGACAGATTTGGACCCAAGAATCCCAACCCAATGCTAACCGAACATAAGATGTCATGGCTCATCTTAAACCATTAGAGTGATCGGTTTTAGCGGGTGCAGGTTGGGGCAGTAATGGGTTAGAGCGGGTGGGTACCAACGGGTGTAAACTGATATTGGGCCGAGTGAAATTTTTGGGCCTTTTAACCTCTGTTTGGTTGCTGCGAAATAGCATAGAAATAGCAATGGTGGGGAGAAATACTGGAGAAGTGTGATTTCTCTTCTATTTGGTGGACTAACGAAATAGCCGAGAGGTTATAAAAGTTAGTGGACGCCACTCCTTTTGTATTTCTTCGCTCATATGGCGCGATTTGGCGAAGAAATGCGGAGACCATGGTTCCCCTACGTTTTTAACATTTTTTTTGCTACATTGAGACATACCTCCTTAATGAGACATGTTGTGCTCGCTTCTGCAGGGGAGGAAGTTGATAAATTCCGATGATGGCCCAGAGTCGGGTACTACACTTGATCGATTCAATATTGGCCGCACATGCGCTGCAATCCTTGGGTTTGTTGGGTTTATAGCAGTAACAAAATTTGTCATCCATGCCAATCTTCTGGGTGTCTCTGTAACTATTTTGATGTCACATGACAATTGTTGTAGAAGAGATAGAAGTATAGAAGTACTTCTTCTCTTGATGGAAGAGGGATCATGGTCAAGATACCGACTAAATCAACCTTTGAGTTTACCTGGATAGTTAGATTTTGAGAGGTAAAAAATCGATTCTCATTGGTATTTAAATCAATTTAAGTGGCTGTAATAATTAATAAATTAATAAATAATATCAATAATCGATTTTTTATTCATGAAATTGATTATCACAACAAATCTTACTCATTTTTAGTAAAAAAAAAATCGATTTTTTTAGAATAATCGATTTTGTAAGACAAAAAAATTGATTTTTTATGCATAATTGATTTTCAAACATATTTCTCTTCTTTTTCAAACTCATTTCTCTCACACCAAACAACTTAAAAATATATTTCTCTTTCATTTTACACTTATTTCTCTCACACCAAACAACCTAAAAATCTCCTCTATCTCTTCTCTATTTCTCTCTTCCCTATTTCTCTCTTCTCTATTTCCCTAATACTACCAAACAAAGCATTAGACTTTTATTAGCGGTTTTTTTAACAATTTTTTTAAATTAAATACAGAATATTATTGGGCCATTTCTGGCCTAACAATCAGCAATTACATCCCATTACATTATTGACCAAAAAAGTTACGTCACATTAAATCAAAATGAAATAATCAAATAAAAAATAATTAAAGAAAAGTTTCATCTTCTCCTTCCTTTGTCTTCCTTAGTTTAGCTTCCTGCAAAAGCAAAACCCAAACAGAGATAGCATCAGAAACAGAGAAAGAAATCCAAATAGAGAAAGACCAAATAGACACAACACCATAAGACCAAATCACCATCTTCTCCTCCTTTGTTTAGCTTCTCGTCCACCTCTGCCCCTAACAATCACCATTAGACCTAACCAAACAGAGAAAGAAATCCATAATCATAAAATCAAAGAAGAAACCCAGAAAATAAACAAAACAGAAACAAAGAAGTAGAGAGAGAGAGGAGAAGGAGGCGCCGTTGAGGGCCACCATTCCCTCAGCGACACGCGATGCACCATCGTCCTTCACCGCGCGCGCGACCACCACTGCCTAGCCACGAGCAATCCAACCTCGCACCACCCCCTGCCACGGCGCCGCTACCGTGTGCCACTGTAACGATTGTCATGATTATCCGGAGAGAGATGAGGATGGAGGCAGAGGGTCTGAGACTTTGAGTCTCTGAGATTGGAAAATGGAAATGAGAGAAGAAAATGTGAGAGATTGAGTCTTAGAATGGAAAGAGACAAAGAATTTAATAAAGCAATGAAAGAGAAAGAGAGAGGGAGTATCTCATGCGATCTCCACCGTTGATTAATAATGTGTAAGCAATCTCAGCCGTTTCAAGGAAACACAATCTGTATGCTCCTAAATAGCCAATCATATTGTGCCATGTGTCGGTCGGACGGATATCGATGAATTTTTTTTCTATCCGCACCCATCCGCTTATAACCGTTTCTGATTTTAATTTTCACCTGCTGTAACCCATAACCCGATACAATCCGTCCGAAAACTTTTATTCCCCTCGGTTTGCTCGGGTGTTGGGCGGGTACGGTTCTGATGCCCACCCCTATATACAGCAATGAAAGGCTGAATGTAGTAAAGCTAATTGGTTTTTTTTTTAAAAAATTGAATGTAATTTACCCGTGTTTTTAGAAAAAAAAAATTATCCCATTTTACTTGTATATATTTCTATAATTTCAAAGAATATTTAATTTTTCTTTACTAAATATATTCTCAACAAATTATTATTTGAGTGACTTATAATAAGGTGTTAATCATTTTTTTTGTACATGAACGAAAGAAAGAAGAAAAAAAGAAAAAACCCAAAGAAAATCACTCTCTTAAGAACTGAACTCCAAATGCATCAACTAAGAGCATGAGGTTCATCAATTAAAATTAGATCTTCATTTTGTTGAGCCCCTTTCTTGGCAAGGAAATATGCACCTGTTGCCTTCTCGCAAAATGTGATAGAGACTAACATTCCAATCTCTACCAATGTAGTCTCTAATTTGCAATATAGTAGCAGCATATTTATGATATTCAACACAGTGTACTAGGATGAGTTGGATTGCATGTGTAGAGTCAGAAAATAAACTACAAGAAATTCGGGAATTAGCGACGGCCAAAGTTACAATGCAATTAGTGACAACTTAGCGACGACCACGAGGATATCATTAAAATGCTCGTCGTTAATACCGAAGAGACGAACCAATTGCGTAGCATCTGCTTTCCCGACGCTAAAGTCGTCACTATGCTTAAGTCTGTCGCAAAGTGAAAAGATCACAGGTCGTCGCTAAGTTGTCACATCGTAGCGACGGCCTAGGCGGTCGCTAATAATTATATATTTTTTTTAAAAAAAATTACCTAGTGATGGTCATGGACGTCGCTAATGATTATATTATTTTTTTTAATTGAATTTAGGGTTTTATATTTAATTTTATTTTAATTTATGGATTTACGGTTGAATTATTATAAAAATTTAATTTTTTATTTAATTTATAAATTTTATATTATATTTGTTAACGATCTAAAATATAAAGAAAAACAATAAATACTATATAAAAAATCATATAGAAAAAATATATAAACAATATATATACAAAGTGTATAAAAACATAATACAATAAAAAAAATCATAGTTGACGGCGACGACGCTGTTGTGATCGTGGGCCACGATCCTTATCCTCGTCCAAGGGTTGGTCATCCAGGTCGCCATCGTAGTGCAGGTGCTGTTAGAACCACATGAAACACTAGAAGGGGGGTTAAATAGTGTTTTAAGCCTTTTTGAAGGATTTTGGAAATCTTAAATTAAATTAACGTGTACAAAAGAAAAGCGAGTTCAAAACAAATCTTAAGATCATACTTAAAAATGTGGAAGTTAAAGACAATAAAGATTGATGATCTTTTTACTTAAAAGCTTAAGATTGTTTTGATTGAGAAAATTCTCAAAATACCTTTTGAAGGTTATTATGCAGAAGCTTTTCAGAACCTTTTCTGTCTTCAGATGATTGGAGATCGTTTGAAGAATATTGATAACTTCTGAACTGAGTTCTTTTCAGACCCACTTCAGAAAGTTATTTCAAAGGTTCTTCGAAGTGTGTTCTTTATAATGCTTCAAAGGATATAAGAGATGCTTTATGTTAGCGTTTCTTAGAAAGCTCATTTTATTAAAATTGTTTACTTAGAATTTATTATGAAAATACTTTTCAATCCCCTTAATAGATGCGAAAACTGAAAGTAAAAGAGTTTAAGGGATAGAAGACTTAGACAAGAATTTATCCTGGTTCACCCACTAAACCCGTGAGCTACATCCAGTCCCAGGGCAAACCACCACTGTATTTTTCACTATCTGAAACCACAGATACAAGTATTATTCACAGCCTCTTTAGGCCAGCACATGTATTACTTTGTTTTCAACTGCCTCTGCAGGAAACTCATGCAGTATTCTTTTACAGACAAGCCTCTCCAGGCTCAACAAGTATTCTTTCTTACCAAGCCTCTCTAGGCTCTAACCAAGTATTCTTTGTCAACCAAGCCTCTCCAGGCTCTAACCAAGTATTCTTTTCTATCAAGCCTCTCCAGACTCTACCACGAGTATTCTTTCTTCCACCAAGCCTCTCCAGGCTCTCAGAACTTATCGTGTTTACAATTTAAACTAAGTTTAAGTTTCCACGAAACATAAACTTAATCTCTTCCTGTACTAGAGGTTAACTGAGTATTACTCAGGATACAATGAATGAAATCTAAGTACAAGGGTAAGACAGTGATACAAGTGTTTAAGTTTAGGTACAATCCCTGTCTCTAATATGAGGAGTACCATCCTCTGAGAATAGGCTAGATATATACTTAGTTTAAGCTTCAGCCTTGTTCTCTAACCATTGGTTTCCATGGGTTACATTCTCACCCGTATCAATGGAATAACCAAGGTATGTGCATGGCTTCAAACCATTACTGGTTGATTGTCTTTTTGGCCATCCTTACATCATGGTTGATAGTCATTCCAATCAACAACTGCTTAAACAGTCTGGTTGATTGTCACTCCGACCAACATCTTCAAATTCAACCTTGGGGCTATTTATATGTTCTGTTTGAATATATCCGTTTGAAGATGATTCATAATACCGTTGAGATGTTGATGATGTGGCTCATATAGCTGTTGTATAATAAATGTTCAGACAATCGTGTTCTGACACTTATGTAGATGAGCTCCTTTAAAGAGATTTTCTTGATATTCTTCTGCTAATTCTCTCTCTTGATTTTCTTTTGCTTTCTTCTGAATTCTTCAACTTTCTTCAGCGTTCATTTGCTTTCTTCAGATTTCCTCTGATTTTCTTGGGAGTGTATATGAGGAGGTATCCGTTGAATTTGTCTTTTTGCTTATTCTGCATATACTCCTTTTTCATTTGCTCCTGACAGCATTTCTTCTTTCTTCTTTAAGTGAGGTGTCTTGTCTAATAGATGTTGTTGCAGTTTCCTCTTTGAATAAAGACATATGATATTATATTCGTTGAATCATATAGTCTTAGCTTCTGTATTGATTTCTTCTATGTTGAAATCTGTTCCAAGCATTCAGAGAGTTTATATGTTCAGATAATTGATTTCTTTGATCTTCACATATACTCAGATGCTTGCTTTATCTCGTTGTAATTTCATCAGCTTCATCATGTGCTCATCTCATATAATTATTTCAAGCTTATTTCAATTTTCTAGCTTGAGATGCTTTTAATAAGCTCTTTTCTTTTGATAAGATATTTCTTCTTTTCTTCAGACGATTGCAGCTCTGTTCTTCTTTGCATTTTCTTCTTCTTCTGAGATTTAGATGAATAAAGATGTTGAATTAAATGTGTTTTATTCAAACATCTTTCTGGTTGCTTTACTCAGTCTTCTGATCAGTTCTAGGCAGCAGCAGGTGCAGGTGCAGTAGGTCTGCACACGCAAATCCCTTTTGTTGTAGGTGCAGCAGGCGTTGCAGAAAGTCTTTGCAGAGTTTCCTTATTTGTGCAAGACTTTGGTCGAGGTAGAAAAGCATGTCTAGCTTTTATACTGAAATAAGTGTAGTCCATTTGGAAGAGTGTGCTTTACACTTAGCAACGTCTCCAAGAGATCAATTTTTGATTCTGTTCGTAGACTGCTTCAGATTTTCTTCATATCTTCAGATGATAACTCCTTTTAAGGTCTTCAGACAATGTAAATGCTTCAGATAGACGAGCTTCCTTATACTTATATTCTTCAGACGATAGTCGAGTCTTTGCTACTGTCTTCAAGTCTTCAGATTGTCTTCATGTCTTCATGATATTCTTCATGTCTTCAGATAGTCTTCATGTCTTCAGATAGTAGGCTTGCTTTGTAGAATTCTTCTTTTCAGATTATGCACTTGTTCTTCTTATCTTCTTTTGATCCGTTCTTCTTCTTTTGTTCTTCTTTTCTTCTAATGAGTATTCCAACCTGAAAACACAATTAACAAACCAATACCTTTCTCAGTAGAACCTGTTTACATAATCTTATAATCTTGTTTATTATGTTCTTGTATAGTCTTTACTTGTTCATTATATTCTTATATAATCTTATTTGTTAATCATTAAAACCTAAGGATACTAAGTCTTTGATTCATGTTTGAATGCTCAAACTGATTTATAGACTTCACATGTGCGATTGATCTTGACTGAAGCTGGTAAAACCACCTGCACTGCGAGCATCCGGCACTAACTGCAACTGTTGTCGGAGTCGTGTGAAGTCCTCCTCCAATCGTGCATACTGGGCCTGACAGTAATCAGCCATCTCTTCAGCTTGGTTAGCCTGCAACTTTGCTTCGATGACCTCCTGCCACAACGCCTCTTCAGACGAATGTCGTGACTCGTCACTCCCGCTGGTATGGGCCTGAGACTCTTGAGTGAGGCTAGTCATACCGGGACGGAATGTTGCTTGATAGGTCCCTGATGCCATAAAAACTGCCTCGAGTCTTGCCCCTAGCAACATCCTTCCAGATCTATAGCTTGGTCGACCCATCGGTGATAGAGTTGTCCCCCATCTGTGACTCCACCTCCCTTAGGCGGTCATGGTAATTTGTCTGTTGAGTAGAGATAAACTTATAATTAGTTAGTTATTTTATTGAAAACATATGAAATTATATCAAAACACTACTAAGCGTAATTTTGGACTTACATATGTGGATCGCGCTCGGTCGTCTACCCAGCCACCACCCTTATTTGTGTGGGTGGCCACAAAAAACTCATCGGGATCTACATCCCGCCCAAGCTGTCGTCGCTACACAGAAAAATTACATTAATTAATTATTTTAATTACAAATAAAAAAATAATATAGAAGAGTAGGTTTTTACATACCATATCCAGCGCGACCTCAATGTGGGCCTTGCGACTTGTGGTGTGGACTGCTCCGCCTCGACGAGAAGCCTGATTGCTCTATTACGAGCAAAATTCGCTTTGAACTCATCAGAGGCCCAGTAGGCCAAAAGACCCTCCCATGCCTCCTCACCACACCAAGTGGGCCTAGTCCCACTCGTCTAGATCTTATTCAGCATATCCCGAAGGCGTTTAGCAATACTCTGCTCGTACACCTTTTTAATTTGGGTCCCATCCTTAGGGGCACAAGTAACTTTGCTCTACAAAAAAAATCTTTAGGGTAAGTCATTCGAAAATGTCACACAAGTTAAAAAAATAATGTAAAATGAAAATATTTTACCGTAAACTCCTCTCACCACTTGTGATTAGATTGCATGACCAATGGCCGCGATGGGGGGTTGTTCAGCACCCAACTGCAAAATAAAGAAATTCATGTTAACATTGCAACTTATAAAATTCAAAATATTAAGAAATAAAAATTGTAGAAACTCCCTTCTCCATAAGGCCGGATAATAACCCTACCATGAGGGTCCCGCTCATGATCGACACTGGAGCTGGCACCCCGGTGCTAAGGCTGTTGTAATCAGGCTCGAGGTCAGCCTCCCATCAATGTCAGCTTGGGGGTGGTCCTCACTCTCTCCGAGTCAGAAATATGTAGCCAGGTCATCCTGCACCTTCGGGGCAACCTCCTGTATCCTGAGTAGGCTAGGATGAACCTCATCGGCTCCCTGAGGCTGCAGAGTTGATGCAGCAGGTTGGGCAACCTCTTAAGGGTGGGCACCACGTAACGTTGCAGGGGAGAAGGAAGAATGTTGCATTGGCAGCATGCTCAGGAGGGGAGAGGTTGGTCCTATCCCAACGTGCGCGAGCTGCCTGACAAGCTCGCCCAGAGGGATGGATCTCCCTCTAATGGGTGGGATCTTCTGACCACCTCTACGACGCATACGAGACATATTTACCTAATTTTAATGGTTAAACTAAATATTTAAAAACTTACTTAAATTAAATAAATAACTACATAATAATCTAATTTTAATAAGTTTAAATTAAATAGCATACAAACTAATACCAATTAAATAAATTAAATAACATACCCAAATTAAATTAGCATAAACTAATACCAATTAAATATTACTAAATAAATTATTTAAATAATATAACTATATAAAATTATTTCTATTATCTACTAATTATTAATAATTAATAATACTAATTACTACTAATCAATAATTAATAATTAATAAACTGTTACTAATAATTAATTATGTTGAAATATCTAATATATATATATCTACTAATCATAATAATTAATAATTACTAATTACTACTAGTAATAGTTAATAAATAATAATTAATAATTACTAGTTACTAATAATACTAAATAACTGCCTATATAATTAAATACTTATATAACTAAAACAACTACCTACATAAATTAAATAACTAACTAATAATTATATAACTATAATTAAAAAAATATAAATTAATTAAATAATTACCCGAATGGCGGGGGTGGTGATGGACGGCGGCTGGTGGTGGTGGATGGTGGAGGAGAAGGAAGAGAGAGGAGGGACAGAGGGGCAACCAACAAAGATTCTGATCGGTTCAAAATAACCTTTGAACGAGGGAGAGTGTTTAATCGATGAGAATTTGAAATTGAACGAGAAAGGGGGAGGAGAGAGGAAGGAGGAAGAAGAAGAAGAGGGAGGGGGGAAAGGGTTTTATGCGCGTAAGTTTTAAACTTAGCGACGGCCTGGCTGTCGCTAAGTTAAAAATTTCTCTGACGCACCAATTTTAATTTTTAATCTACGTATATTTTTTTAATTTTTAGAAAAAATAATTAGTTTTTTCAATGTAGCGACGATGAGGCCGTCGCTACAATTCGAAACGTAACGACGACCTGACCATCACAACGTATTAATGGCACAGTTACGCGTTGAACAACACATTTAGAGCTTGTTTGGATTGGCGTTTGCCAATCCCAAACTCACGTCCCCAAGAGTAAACTCACGTTGCATATTTTTCATGTTGTTTGGCTACACTAATCAAAACGCACGTTTGAGTTCTGAAACTTGAGTTTGCAAAACGCAGGTTTTTGTAGCTTCTGCGTGTGAAACTTGAGTTTCCCCAATATTTACTTTCTTAAACTCACGTTTGCAGCAAAATATCCAAACATGAAATCATGTTTACTCATACTCAAGTTTATCATAAATCATGTTTACTAAATCCACGTTCATTCCAAACTCAAGTTTGCAAACGCTAATCCAAACACACACTTAATGTTGTAGCGACGCTGTAGCGATGGTGCATGGTCGTCACTATGTTTTCGCCTCTAAAAACGCGCATTCTTTTAGTGATACTTTAACTCTCTTGAAACCCTTATCCAAGCAATTTGGAGACATAAAGCACCCATTAGCTCTATGAGCATATTATCCACAAACCCAATGCTTCCAAATAGACCAGCAGCCAAGGGTCATTCTCATCCCAAATTGTCCCTCCAAACCTTTCTCTTCCTTGATTACCAAATGAGCTTTTGTCTGAGTTAATTGCAAAACTGTCTGGACAAGGCGCTATCCAAGAAACGTACCGAGCAGCAGGCTTAGAAGGAAATGTTTCATTTTCAACCCCATAAATGTCAAGAGAAATGTTGCGGATTTTACTAACAACTTGAGAGGAAGAAGAGGGCGATCTCCAGCTAAAACAGTATGGTTTTGGGCAAGCCAAATGTTCCAGAGCACAACAAGGAAATGAATTGGGTTATTGGAAGTGTTTTCCCGAATCCATTGCATGAACTGGTCACTAGAAACAGAAAAGGTAAGATGCACTCCAAGTGCTGCCAAATGTCTTAGCCAAGGTGCACTTTCTAAAACAGTGAATTAAAGTTTCTGCTCTTTTATTACAAATAATACAAATATTCGAGGAAGTCAAGATACAAGAAGACCACAAATAATTCACGAGAAGATCAATATTCCACATCTACCATAGAAAAAAATTTGATCTTCTAAGTAAGTGTAGATCCCAAATCCAACTCCAATTTGAATCTTGTTTATAAATTATTCAATTTGTTAGCCACTTATATTCTGAGGACAATGTATAAACTCCATTAGGAGAAGCTTTCCAACAATAGACATCCTTTAGACTTTCATTGAGATGAAATTTGAATTGTAGAATACTATTTTTGATCTGATCAGGAATAATAGTTGCAACCTCCCGGAATCTCTAAACTCCTTCGTGCCAAACATCATTAATCTTCAAACTAATATCTTGAATGTTAATGAAATCCACCAAGATATAAAGTCTTCCACCATTTATCCAAGGGTCATAGCAACAGGAAGAATCACATTTCCCATTTGAAAATTGTAGCCAGCAAAAAGACTATCCTTAGCTTTCATCATAGATCGCCAAACATGGGATCCTGCAGAAAAAGTATTGTTAGAATAGTGTAAAAAAGACGATTCAAAACCATACCTACGTTGAATAATTAGACCCAAAGTTTGTCTTCATTGTTTGTCATGTCCCGCACTAGTTTGCCTAAAAGGGAGATATTTTGGTTACAGGCTGACCTAATACCCAAACCTCCTACATATTTAGATTTTGTAATTTTCTCCCAATTGACCAAGTGAATACCACGACCTTAATTACTGCTCCAAAGGAAATTGAGGGTTGCACTATCAATCTTATTGCAAAAACTATCAGGTAATTACTAGATTTGCATAGAGTAAAGATGAATAGTTGTTAAGACTGACTTTAGACTGACTTACTAGAATTAGTTTACCAGCCTTATTTAACATATTTCTCTTACAAGATGCAAGCTTTCTAGAGGTCCTGTCAACAATAAAATTATAGTCCTGGGTAGTGTGCTTTCCTGCCTTAACCACAAAACCCAAATACTTGCCTATGTATTTAGTAAAACGAATACAAGAGATAGAAGTATACTTATATTTTTTGATAGACGAAGCCCCCTTAGAAGTGAAAACTTTAGATTTTTCTATATTAACCTTTAAGCCAGAAGCAAGACAAAATTTGTTCAAGATATCATTCATCAGTCTCACCTGATAGGCATTGCCCTTAGTGAACAAAAGAGTGTCATATGTAAAAAATAAATGAGAGATACTAAGACCATTCCTAGAGATTTTAATAGGTTTCCAAATACCATTATTAACAGCTTCATTAATGACCAAGGCTAGTCTCTCCATGACCATGACAAAGAGATAAGAGGAAAGAGGGTCACCTTATCTTAAACCTCTAGTGGGACAGAATGAAGGGAGTTTGTTACCGTTCCAAAGCAAAGAAAAAGAAGAAGATGTAACACAACATAATTAGATTAATGATATTCTGGGGAAAACAAAAAAATGAGAGTCTCTTTTAGAAACCCCCAATCAAGCCTACCATAGGTTTCTCCATATCCAATTTAAAAACTAAATCACCTTTCTTCTTTTTAGATTTGTGCATATAGTGAAGTATTCCTATAAAATTATAGCATTCTCAGCAGTTCCTCTTCCTGGGATGAAATCACTCTGCAAGGGGGCAATTATATCCTGGATAAAAGGGCGCATTCTTTGAACTATAACTTTAGTAAGAATCTTATAAATGTCATTACAAAGACTGATATGTCTAAATTCTTTAAAGTTGGATGGATTATCAACTCTAGGAATATAAGAACAATTAAAGTCTTAGAAATTTTAGGATCAAAATAACCACGGGTAAAAGCATCCTGAACAAAGTTATAGACATCATTACTCACTATATGCAAATATTGTTTAAAAAAGAAGGCTTGGAACCCATCAGCCAGGAGCCTTGAGAGGTTTTATAGAGTTAAGAGAATTAAAAACTTCCTCCTTGGTAACATTTTAGTCAAATGCTCGACAACAAAAGAGAGGAGATAATAGGATAATTAAAAGAAGTGAAGGAATAGTTATTGTCATGTTTGTGCCCGCAAAAAAGATCCTTGTAGAATTTAATAGCTTCCAAATGCAAAATTTCAGGATCTTCACATCTTTCACGTGATGGAAGAGTGAGAACTTGAATTTTATTCCTTCTTCTCCTTATCGATGCTTGGGTATGGAAGTACTTGGCGTTTTTGTCACCATATTTAACTCCATTTTCACGAGATTTCTGAAACCAGTGCAATTCTTGTTGGTTCAAGATTCTATATATTCTTTTATGAGATCCTCTTGAAGATAGTAGAGAGCGGCAGAATCTACTCTCTCAAGAGTTTTTTGAATTCCCTGGATTCTTCTTTCTAATAAGTTTTTCATGCATTTTAAATGACTGAAGACATCAGTATTAAAAACAATAGAGTCATTTTTTACCTCTTCAAGAAATTGGATGACATTTCTATTGGCCCTCTTCCAGGCTTGGGAGACAACAGTGATATAATCATTGTGACTAATCCAGGCAGCTTCAAATTTGAATGGCTTTTCACCTATCAATCTTTAACTAGTATTGCACTTTAAAAGGATTGGATTGTGGTCAAAATGCAAACGACAAAGATTTTCAATGACTGCATTTTGGAACGCCATTTGCCAATTTATGTCTCCTAAAGCCCGATCCAATTTTCTAGAAATAATTTATTGCCCCGATATTTTCTCTGCCAAGTAAATTTGTTACCTATAGTATAAACACCAATGAGATTACAATGGTCAATTAAATCAGAAAAAATGGCAACACAAGAGAAATTAAAATTACCACCAATCTGATCAGAAGGTAAGAGAATTTCATTAAAGTCACCTATTAACAACCAAGGTTTATTTATGTGAGTTATTAAGATCATTCCTCACAGTAAGAATAGGACTTGCATAAAGACCAGTGCAAACCCACTCATTGGAACCTTTTGAAATTGAAATAGTGATAGTGTGAGCACTAGTATCAACTATCTATATTTAATCACATTTTTTTAAAAGAATTTAAATTTGATAACAGTTATATCAGAGATCATGGTTTATTTTATCGGTGTAAAAAGAGTCTTATACTATCATCTAATGATGTGCTATTAAATTAAATAAATTATTTAACAACATTTTATTGAAAGACAATATAAGATATTTTTACACCAGTGGCAGAGCTTGGTTGGAGTCAAGGGGAGCTATGGCCACCCAACATTTTATAAAAAAAATTATATGGACACATATTCATATAACTAATTAAGAAATATATAAGGGTTCAAATTACATCAATGTAAGTTACACCAAGTTTTACATCGTTGAATAACTTTAAAATATATAATTGTATTAAATAATTCATCGTTGAATTGAAAGTTACTATCATAGACATCACATATATATAATTTTATATTAAACCAAAAGTATTTGTTATTTCATTTAGATGCCTCAAGATTAACGCCGTATATACATTTTAAATATATGAAAAAAAAACAACCATTTGATTATCAATTTATTGGTGTTCAAATTTTATGAAATTTGACACAAATAATCAATACTCATATAAATATATAATTCAACCATTGGATTACTAAAAATCACATTAAATCTAAAGTTATCAACGTGTAAGACTTGGTGTAAATTACATTGGTGTTATTTGAACCCTTCTCTCTCTCTCTCTCACACACACACACATATGGAAAGTGCTAACGTGTGTTATAAGGATAAGGACACTTATTAAGGAATCATTTTTTATGAAATTGTGTACTCCCTCGTTTCTTTTTAATAGTCATTTTAGAGTATAAAATTTGTTTATAAATAAGTGTCGTTTTCACATATCAAGGCAATAATAAATGCTAATTTTCCAACTTTACCCTCTTCCAAATTTATTAAATGGTGGAGTATTTATTGCATATGACTAGAAATGGTGGAGAACTTCAAATGTTTTAATGAGAGAGAGGGTATATTTGTAAACAATGGAGCTAAAAAGACACACTTATTGCATTTCTTAATTTATGTGCAAAAACCTTAAACGACGGATAAAAAGAAACAGAGGCAGTAACATTTAATGTTCCAAATGCAATTATTACCATGATTTCCAGTAAAAATCTTCTATACATGAATTCCTTAACCAATGTTTTTAGGAAACACATTAATTATATACAGAGAGAGAAAGAGATATATCTTATTTTGACACCCAAACTTTTATTCAAGATCCGCAATTGTTTACACCGACTATATATACTCATTAAATTAATTCTCACATTATATATTTACAATTACATTATATATACATACTAAACACGCAACTTGAATCCTCCTCATCACATCCAAGTAGAGTCGCCCAACATAATTATGGGCCAGGAGAAATTTTTAATACGAATCCTTTTAAATTAATAAATATAACTGATAAAACTTACTATATTTTTATTTAAAATTTTATTTTTGGACTTTTTGAAATACAAAAATACTTAATATGTTAATATTTTATAAGCCTAATTGTTGAGAATGTGTAAGAATTCAACTCATTTACCATGTTGATGGGTGAGTAGCAATAGCTCAAGGCCCATAAGATTGTTAGTGGCCCAATGTACAAACTGATACAGGTTTTCTATTAAAACCTGTTGCATAATTGTTTTTGATAATAACAGAAAGTAACAGTTTTTGTTCAATATATTTTACTTGATAAAATTCTCCTCTCTTTCCCTCTTCTAACAGTGGTATCAAGAGCTTCGGAGATTAAGGGGCGACGACAATGGCGACTGGAAATGGCAATCTTCTTGGTAACCTTCCAATGCTCGATAACAAGAATCTTGATGGGTATGAACGCTGGTGTGTGAGGATCCGCACAATCTTCGGCTTCCAAGAGGTCTTGGATGTGGTAGTTAATGGTGTTCCGGTGCTAGCCAGCACAGCCACAGATGCGTAGAAGGTGTTGTATCGTGAAGCGAAGCGCAAGGACTGTAAGGCGTTGTTCTACATACATCAATGTGTTGATGAAGCTAATTTTGAGAAAATTGCAAATGCATCCTCAACAAAGGAGGCGTGGGGAGTTCTTGAATCCAGCTATGCCGGTGTGGCGAAATTGAAAAACGTTCGTTTGCAAACGCTTCATCGTCAATATGAGTTGTTGCAACAAGAAGATCAAGAAACCATTGTTGTGTATTTCAATCGGATTCTCTCCATCATTAACTTGATGAAGTCGTGTGGGGAGGAATTGAAGTCTAAGACAATAATTGAAAAGGTATTGCGTACTCTGAATCCGAGATTTGATATGATTGCAATCTCGGTGGAAAAATCATGTGATCTTGAGTCTATGAAATTGGAGGAACTTCAGGGAACCTTAGAAGCATATGAACAGCGGATGAAAGAACGTGACACAACTAAAAGCTCCTCAGAACATGCACTGTTTGCTCAATCATCAAGGAAAACGGAGGCTAATCGTGGAAGAGGCAAATTGCGAGGTTGTGATCGAGGTAGCCGTGGTGGTTTCAGTTCTGGAAGAGGACATCCTGGAATTATGGACAAGAACAACAAAGAAGGGGGTTCTAAACGTGGAGGTCATAGTATTGGAGAGGAGGCAGTAATAATTGGCGAGGTGAAACCACAAAGCCGCAGAGGCATGGAGGTAGTAACAGTTGGAAAGGGGGAGATGGCAATAACAATGCTCGTGACAAAAGCCACATTCAGTGCTATAATTGTGAGAAATATGGCCATTATGTTTCAGAATGTTGGTTCAGAAACCCAAATGGCAGACATGAGGAAGCCAATGTTACAAAAGGAGAAGACACTTCTGATGATGAGGTCTCGCTAATGGCTACTACCATTTGTGACACAGATAATCAAGCAAACTTATGGTATTTAGACACTGGTTGCTCCAATCATATGTCCCGCAGAAGAGATTGGTTTGTGGAACTTGATTCGAAGGCAAAGAGCAAAATCAGATTTGCTGATAATAGCACTATCAAATCAGAAGGAAAAGGGAAGATCCAGATTCAGTGCAAGAATGGTAAACCTGCCTTTATTTCTTATGTCATGTTTGTGCCTGATATGAAACATAACCTGCTCAGTTTAGGACAGCTTCTAGAAAAGAATTTTGTGATCAGTATGCAAGATAAATGCATGAAAATCTATGATGAAAAAGGTGGTTTAATAATAAAGGCTCCCTAAATGCTAATAGAACCTTCAAAGTATATATAAATGTAAAGGAGACTTTGTGTTTCAAAGTTGCAGTTGAAAATGAGAATTGGCTTTGGCATTATAGAATGGGGCACTTAAATTGGAATAGTCTGTGTCAATTAGCAAATAAGAAAATGGTTGTTGGCTTACCTTCTATTAGTAGTGCAACACAAGTGTATGAGAGTTGTCTAGCAGGAAAGCATAGTAGGAACCCATTCAAGTCTTGGCTGCCAACTAGGAGTTCAAGGAGCATGGAGGTAATACACACTGATGTGTGTGGCCCTTTTGAAGTAAATTCACTTGGAGGCAGTAGCTATTTTGTGTCCTTCATTGATGATTACAACAAGAAAATATGGATTTATCTACTGAGGAGGAAGGCTGAAGTTTTGATACATTCGAGAAATTTAGAGTTATGGCAGAAAAACAAAGTGGCAATACATTGAAGGTTCTTAGATCTGATGATGGAGGTGGGTACACTAGCAGAGAATTCAAGCAATTCTGTGAGCACGAAGGTATCATTCATGAGGTAATTGCCCCCTATACACTACAACATAAAGGTATTGCAGAAAGAAGAAACAGGACAGTGTTAAATATGGCAAGAGCAATGTTGAAAACCAAGAATCTCCCTCATTCCTACTGGGGAGCAGCTGTAACAACAGTTGCTTATATTCTAAACTTTGTCCTACCAAAAGGTTGAAATCAGTTACTCCTGAAGAAGCTCGGTCAGGGAGAAAACCTTCAGTAAAACACTTGAGAGTGTTTGGCTCTATGTGCTATAGACATGTACCGGAACATAAAGAAAGAAACTGGATGATAGAAGTCAAAAACTGATTCTGGTTGGATATGATTCAACCGGTGCCTACAAACTTTATGATCCTATTGAGCAGAAGGTGATCATTAGCAGGGATGTGTTGATAGTTGAAACTGAAGCTTGGAGCTGGACTGATACAAGTAGCAATGAGACAAAGAAGGTGTTGTATCCACTATTAAGATCAGATGATGGAGATGCAGAAGCAGAGAATTAGACATTGATGATCAAGAAATAGATTTACATCAAACAACTGAAATTCTCAATGCAGACAGCAACAGCAGAGCAAGACCACTCCCACGGCCAAAATGGCTGATACAGTACCCCTAGATTTGCTCGTTGTCCACATCAATAGCCCCCTATCACCCCCTTCAAACCCCCGCTGGACGCGCCACCACTCTCACGCCTCCAAACCCCAGCAAACTATGTGTTCCTTTCCTAATCGCACTGCCACCATCACTCTTTGCGATCTTCCAATCGCCCCACCGCCCACTGCAACTCACGGCTGCGTCCCTTCCTGGTCACCACCAGCAACTAGATCGCAGTCCAGTCACGAAGTCCGATCCCATACCATCAGTCGCACCACGTGTTTTTAGCCCTCCTCACCGGTGGAAGAAAAGGGAAAACATATAATAGGGTGAGAGAAGAGACGATGGGCCATTCTAATTGCTAACATGGGGTTCCAACTTGCCTCATTCCATAATTCTCAAAAAATAGGGAAGATTCACTAATAAATTAAACTTACAAATAAAATATAACAAAAAAAGAAAAACCCGTTGGAGCCGGTTAAAGGGACTTGGGTATCCCTACACAAGTTTTTGAATGTGTAGCTTAGAATCACCCTGAATATTAGGATTCTGTAGAATAAAAAAATCAATTTCTTTTTTCTTTTTGAAATATGAAGTCAAAAGGTATGGGGAACAATAGTCTGACATATAGCTAATTGCATGGTACACCCCCTCGAGTGGGCGTCCGGGCATAACATCTGACAGGATAACCGTACACGCCACTTGTCTGTTTATATAGATCATGTAAAATAACAGTTGCACATAATTATTTTCCATTTTTATATACCATCTTGTTTAATACTTAATAAAAAAGTACAGTGGGCTTAAAATATATGTTTCTTTTATTTTGTTATAAAAATTAATGAAAAATATAATAAAAATAATGTATGACTATCTTGTTAATAATATTATTTTCATGTTAATTGGTGTTTTGGCGGATTTTGAGTTAATAGAGAAAAAATTGAAACTTTTTGTTTAAAAATTATTAAGATTAATCACTTAAAATTTTTAAATATGTAAATAAACTCTTATCTTCATCAATTAAGCGAAACATTTATTGTATGATTTGTAATATTATGTATATATATGCACGCATATTATTTCATTTAAAAAATAATATGACATATTAGATACATATATATTATTAAAAGAGGTTAAAATCATGTGAAAATTATGAATTCATCTGTTAGGTGTGGTATTATAATGTTCATCCTTGTGCTTGTGTGTTAAAAATGTTTGTACTTGCACCCATATTTGTATGTATAGCAACTTTAATATTAGTCTCCTATTCATTAAGTACCTATATATATTAGGTCCATTATCTGCACTTTAATTAGTTAAGTATAAAATTAGTGTGGTTTTGGTGCATAAATGAGTCTTATAACTTGTCGTTACAAGTTTTTTAGGCTTTATATTTTTATTTGAAACATCTCATTATTTGCAAAGACACCACTGTAATTTAGTACATATTGTGTTCTCATCTCCATTGCCTTTTGGTCTATTGCTTTTGTTGTCAACTAATTAAAGCACTTGAAGCTTCCTTGTAGGTTTGGTTTGGTCATTTTCAAGGGGATATGAGTTATAAAAATAAAAACGGAGCAGTGAAATCACATAGAAGAAGAGAAGGTAAATAGAACACAAACCCTGTGTTTGATAAAATGAGAGAAATGGTAATGAGAGAAATAAGGGAGAGAGAAATAGGACAAAGAGAAATAGCATATAGATAAAGATGAATCATAGTTTGTTCGTTAGAAAAGAAATATGTATGGAATAAAAAAAAATATAAAATGTTGTTTGGTTGTAATTTTATAAATAAAAAAAAAATTGAAAGAAATTTATTCTTTAAAATGGGTTTATTCAACTCCATTCAATTTAACATCCAATATAATTTTTAAATAATAAGAATCTCAAATAAAAAAATAAGAAAAGAGATGATTAAATATTTTTAATTAAGAAACATATTATATATTAATTATTTTTAAAAAGTAAAAAAACAAATTATACAATTAATCCATTTTTAATTTTAAAATATTTTTAATAAAGAAACGTTAAAAAATAAAATACTTTCTCCTTTCCTCTTTTTCTTCCCTCCAAACTTCTCCATGGAATCTTTATGGAGTATATTAAAATAATTTTCGTACAATAAATTCATACAATAACTGAAATAACATACTTTTTCTTTTTATCTCTCTTTATAATATCACTTATTACACCACTTATGATATCTCACACTTTTTTTACTTTCTCTCTATCTCTCTCCATGATGTATATACAACATGTTGTATAAAAAACATTCTCTATATTATTTTTAGATATAAAATAATAATATATAAATTTTTATTAATTAAGTTATTTTATATAATTTGTCAAATCAAATTTACATAATAATTTAGGATTGGGATCCTTATAGCCTCTCACAAACTTTAGCTGCGTAATAGCTATGGAATCACTAGATAATTAAATTTCATAGCTAAACAATTGGCCGGAGAATATACACAAAGGTGTAAGGATCTTCTCTGGTCCTCAATCAAGTTTAGCTATAAAATATTTACGGATTTTAATTTTCCAATTATTTCATAACTAAACTTGGGTGAAGAAGCTGAACGGAGGCCGGAGAATACAAATCCTATATATAGAGAGTACCCTTACACAATAATTTAGCGATCACCGCAGTCAAATCGCAGCGTAGTTTCCACACGACTGTTCTGTTTGCTAATAACCGTGCAAGTAAAGTAAGTGGTTTAATCAAACACCACTACATCTCAGAGTACAAGTGAATCTAATGTATATTTGTGATGAACCCAAGAATTAATACCATTATATATGCTGATGGCTGTTAAGACTTGAAAGGCATTTTTCCCCTTGAATCTATAGATTAGTTCAATTGTCCTCTCGCACCACGCTGATGATCGACCCTTTATTTTAGGGGAACACATGCAATTACTGATTCTGCTAATTGAAAAGAAAGAGTCATTAAGGTTAGTTCCAAATATATATGTTATTGTTATCTAAATCTAGAACGGCTGCTACTATGACCGGTAAACATAAATTCTGCGTGAGCACGAGATTCAACCTTGATATATATGTGCATTAATTATTATAAAATACTCCATTTTAATTACTAAGGAACTACTAAGGAACACGTGAATTAGTTGGTAAGAGGTTGTTTCAGCTTAATTAGTGATTCGAGCCTAAGAATACAACTATGTTTAAATACTCGGCTATAATAATCCTACCTAACTTAAATATTGCCTCCTTTTTTTGAAAAAATCCTCCACTTTAATTTATTCAGTTGATAATGGATTATTAAGAAGTTATTAGTTGTCCGCCAACAAGAAGGATTTGTCTGTCAGAACAGCTGGGGGACTCTGATTGACCATTGTCTGCGACCTATACATCATGTGAGTTATTTTATCAGTTTTATTCTTCGGACACACTTTCAACTTGTTCATGGAATATTTTCCACATATATATATAATCCATTGAATGATGAACAAAGAGGAAAATAATAAAATAAAAACCATTGAATGTGTAGTGTAAAACAAATACAATTTTAAGTACACACATTCTTCTTAAAACATAAATAAATTATGTCCATACGTATTGGTAAAAAAGCAAACCAAACAATTTGACTAATTAATTGTTTCATACTGTCAAAGTTTCATAGCCGATCGACGACTTACTAGCTCCAAGTCTAGAACATTGATTAATTAATGAGCTCTCCATATACTAGTATAATTATATTGGTTGGACAAAGACAGACACTATATTACCTGCAGACCTTCTTCGCTCGAGCTAGGAATTTAATTAGTATTAGGGAGTTAACCAAGATTAAAGATAGCATAAACGTGTACTTTTACATATAGAATGATAAGAGGTACACATTCCACCTTTAAAGATAAAAACTAGAAAATATATTATATAATACTTAGATCCAATATATATATATATATATATATATAAAATATCATTTAGGCGTGTCAACAACCGCTGAGAGAGACTATTACAGTTTAACAAGGGGTCTTGAGTTTGAATTTTGAATATACAACTGCATTAAATATTTAGAGAGACAGATTTTTACCGTCTATAGAGTGTTAGAAATAAATGATATAAAATCATTTACGTGTCCTTCACCTAATGACCTACCTAATTGGGATAGTTGGTTCATGAAATATATAGATATTATATTCGGCTCGAACAGAATTGCCTCTGAAATTATGGAGGGATAAATAAACATAGATATTAATTATATATATAATCTAATAACTATGATGGATGAAATAGTAAAATGCATAGAATATAATTTGTGATAAAAAATACTGCTCAAACTAGTTAAGAGAAAAATTCTATATATTGTAGAACTGTAAGACTTGTAATATTATAACAAAATATCATATATGAACAAATTAAACATCCTTTATTTTAGATTTTTTTTCTCAAAATCATCTTGTTTGTAGCAGTTTTCTATTTGGTTGTGGGAATTGTAAATTTAAGGTGGAACCGTAGAGAATTAATTTTCTTTTTCTTTTTAATGACATAACACTTATTTTCTTTTTCTTTTTTATTTCCCACTTTTTTTTCTTATTGCTTCTCCTATAAAACCAAATCAATGCTTGAGCTATTGTTGACCTTGGTTGTATTTGGGTGAAAATCTGAAAAATTGATTTTAAAAATTTTAATTTTACATAATTAATTTTGATTGAAATTGAATTTGAAATGAATCAATTTATATTTAAATAATTTTTATTTTAAAAATAAATTTGTAGTGAAATTCAGTATAAAACTTTTAATCCAACACAAAAATTATATTATATTACTTCTAGTCAAAGATGACTTTAGAAACAAAATTGATTTTGACATATAACCACTAAACAAGATATGTTTTAACAAAATCATGTTTGTGCCATGTGAAAGTAAAAATTGAGTAGCCCAACTCAAATGCCCAAACCTGCTGGTTATTTATAAATCAAAAGTTAGATATTATATCATTATTAAAAAAATCTTCAGCAATACTTTTTTTATGGATTTGAAAATTATTTATGCATGGTGAGAGAAAGTGATTATCTAGTCACACTTACTTCTGTTTGGTTGCAACGAAATTGGGTGGAAATAAAGAGAAGAGAGGAAAAGAAGAACATTTGTCTCTTATTAAAAGAGAAATTAGAGAGAAGAAAAATTTAAAGATGTGGATTCCATAGTAAAAACATCTCTCCTCTTTAAAAGAGAAATAGAGTGGAAATTCACTTTTATATTTTATTTTTCTTCAATTTCTCTTGTACCAAACAAGATGAGAGAGAAATAATATCATATTTCTACTTTAATTGATCGCTCATATTTCTTTCCTAACAAATAACCCAAATTTCTTCTATATTTCACGCTCATTCTCTCCAACTCTTTTCTGCATTCCCTTACCCTTAATTATGCATAGTTCGATACGCTGGAGATAGTAGAGAAATAGTAAGGGGATAGAGATAATAAAGAAATCAATAAACTTTAATCTTTGGTTTGTTAAGTAAACGAAACTGAAATGCAAAAGTGGGTGGGTCCCACACTTTTTTATTTCTTCATTAAATACACGAGATAGTAATTAAATAAATAGTAAAGTGCAATTGTCTCACTTCTCAATTTCTTCTTCTCACCACTTTTTAAAATTAAACCAAATAATTAAATTTAACATTAATTTCTCTTCTATTTTACATTTATTTTTCCTACACCAAAAAATGTACAAATTAAATCATCTCAATCTCAATTCTAAGTCTCTCATCCATATTTTTTTTTACCAAACAAAGGGACATGGTTTTAGGGTGTCTTTGGTTAGGTAGAAAGAAACAAGGAAGATAGAAATTAATGAGTGAGAAATACAGAAAAAAATTTAAGTTGTTAGTATGAGAGACATAAGAGTGAAAATTGAGTGAAAATAAAGTGATATTTCTCTCTCATTTTATTTGGTAGGAGAGGAATAGATATTATAAAGCGTAGAAGTGAATTTCCACCTTATTTCTCTCCACTTTTAGGAGAGAAATTTTTTCTAATGATCCCACACTTTTAAATTTAATTTCTCTTCTCTCTAATTTTTCTCTTATTAAATAATAAAAAATTCTTGGATCACACTATTTCTTCTCCTTCCTTTTATTTCCACCATATTTCTTAGGTCATCTACACTCCAGCATCCAACTTTTTTACTATTCACATATCATAAATGGAACCTACCATTACACATTATCAAATTATTATTAAGCACCTCTCATCTCCATTCCAACACCTTACTTTTTACTATTCACAAATCTTAAATGGGTCCCACTATTATACTATTACCCATTATTTACGCACAAAGGCTGTAAACTTACCTATCTGCACTGTGCACTGTCAGTAAGTCAAAGTGCTTATTTAAGCCTAAAAAGGGCTTAAATAAGCACCTAAAAAAAAGTGCTCCATGGCTCCCATTTTTCAAGCACCTATGCAATGAGTCAAAAAAATGCATCTAAGCACTCAGTGGTGCTCTTATGAACCTAACAAAGAGTAATTCTCTTCCCTATGCCAAACACACCCTAGAAAATGTCCCTAGTGATAGAGCCAATACATAAACAAACAGATAAATTATTGTGGATAATTTTATTAGTAGGTGTGTGAATGGCTGTTGATTAATCAAGCCACTCTAGAATATTAATTAATGTAATGAACTAAAGTTTTAACTAGGCAAAAATATATTGGACCAGAGAGCATCCTTGAGCAATATTTTACTTTCAAGTGGTCAAGCTGTGTTGTTACATTGACTTCTGATTATGAACAGAGATCACAAAAGGCTCCTTTTCATTTTCAGGTAGTCATAATCATGAGTTTCTCGGGACTGGTTGCACCTCTCAAAACCTTGTCTCTTCCGATTACTATTGCCAGAGAAGACAAGTTTACAGTCTGCGCTGAGATCGCACATTGAAAAACTATAATGCACAATCTGTAAAGTTTCAGAAGAAAGTTCGTGCTATTTTGTTCTTAAAAGAAATTCTTATGTTACTATTTGGATGTATTATCAATATTCGGCTGTATCATCAAACCATGTAAGTCGATCGAGGCAGAGCATTGTTTAATTATTCCTTTTAATTAGAGTTATTGTTTTCATACAATAAGTAAACGTACAACCATCTACCACAGCCACGCGTTAAATGTTATTTTCTTTTAAAAAAATAAAAAGTAATCAATGAAAATTGATCACATCAGTTGACATAAAAAAAAGTGTAACCAACTTTAAATAAAATAAATAAGAAAAAAATTACCTTTATATATGTTACCACTTTCATTACCAAAAAATTAAAGAAAGTTCATAATTCATTCACACACTTTTTAATCAAGTTATCCACTTATAACTTATAAACATGTAGTTTGTAACCAATTGGAATAAAGTTTATAATTTGTTTAGATTCAGTTTATAACCAAATAATCAGAGTTAATAACTTATAAAAATGAAATTTGTTACAAATTGAGATATGATTTATAATTTGTTAACAATTAGTTTATAAACAACTAAGATGCACATTACGCGCTTGTAGCCTAAAAATGTTTCTTTCTTCTTTAACATTTTTTATTTTTTATTTTTTAAATAATAAGTGGTAAAGTAGAGGTAATTTTTTTATTTATACTTTTATTTAAAGTTAATTACACTTTTTTATGTCAATTGATGTGATCAATTTTCATTGATTACTTTCTATTTTTTTTAAAGAAAATAAGATTGACGCGTGGCTGTTGTAGATGGTTGTACGTTTACTTTATGTATGAATTCAATAACTCTTTTAATTATGAGGAGTTAACCCAATGCCCCCCAGCAGGGGCTTACCATGGCTCCCCTAAACTTTTTCAAAACTTTTTTATATATATACTTATTTATATAATTATAAAAAAAATTACACTATTATGCTATAATATGTTACTATATTATTTAGTGAATATTTTATCTCATATGTTATTAAACTTATTAAATGATGTAGCAGTACATAATATGACATATATTTAGTGAATGACGTCTCATGTCCTCAAGTTTTTATGAGCAAATTAAGTTTCTATACTTTTAATATTAAGCAAATTTAGTCTCTTATCAATTGTCTTATATCTAAAACTTTTAAATATCACTTTCTATTTAACATCTCCACATATTGAATTAACTAAATCATTTTGAATCTTATTAAGTTAAAAATTCACCAATACAATAACAATTTCACCTTAAACATTAAAAAAATCTCAATTTTTTGTTTTATTTAAACCTAATTTCACTCCTACAAAATCCTTCAAATTTTTATTAAATTTCTATTATAATACGTGAACCTTTAAAATTTCATATCAAACCATCATAAACTACCAATATTTAGATTGAAATGAAATTTAAGAGTGTTATGTGAATACAATCGATAAAGGAACCAAATTTACTTACTTTTAAAAATTAAGGAACTAATTTACTAAAAAAAAGAAGGACCAAAATTGCATATAATGTAAACAAGAGTGACCGAAAATAAAATTAAGGTGGTGTTTGGAAGAGCTTATTCGAGCTTATCTTTTGACATACGCATTTATGTAACTGTTTGGGTAAACTTATGAAAATAGCTTATCACATGCTCATAAGTTGTTATCAACTTATTTCATTAAGCTCATAAGAATAGCTTATAAAATATCTTATGAATAATTTAAGTACATTACACCTTTTTTAATTTTAATCTACTTTTTTAAGAGCTTATTCTTAAGTGTTTATTAAATAAAAGTTATGTTATAAGCACTTAAGTAAATTGTATTTTCAACAGGACCTAAGTCTATAATATTACTAAAAAAAATCATCATATATAAACCAAATATTTAGATTGGAAATGAGAATTTAAGAGTTTTATGTTGAAGATAACCGATAAAGGAACCAAATTTTCTTAGTTTTAAAAATTAAGGAACTTAATTTATTCAGAAAAAATGAAGGATCGAAATACATATATATAAACAAGGGACAAAAATAAAATTAAGCCTATATATTATATATTTATTTATGCATTAAAATATATTATTTCGGCTCCCCGAACTATTTTGGTCAAGATCCGCCACTGGCCCCTAGATATGTATGCGAAGTACTTATATTTGTAAAATATTTAATGCTGCATTATATTAAAAGAAACTTTATAATTAATATATTTAAAAAGTAGTATATTCTTTATATTTATGATTAAGAAAAAACACATTTTGTCTCTTATAAATAAGTTCAGAGGTAATATAATATTTAAAAGTATTGTTTAAGTTATCTATATGTGTAGAGAGAGATGTGTATCTATCTAGCAGTGAGCTTAATATTACCTTCATTCCCATTTAACTGTCCACCTTTTTAAAAAAATTATTTATTTAATTGTCCGCTTATAACCCATGCAAACTAATTACATTTTTCTCCATCTCCCACCCTTTTGTTAATAAATGATTTACTATGAAAACTAATGAGATCCAACACATTAAAGAGATAAAAAGTAAAATAAAAGTTGAAAATTTTATTTTCATGAAAACAAGAATACAAAAAGATTATGTTTCTTAATATGTGTTATTGTCTAAATAGCAATTAAATATGAACAAATGAAATACTAGCAAATAAAACACAATTTTAGGTTTGGAGAATAAAATAATTTGAATACATAACTTCTTAATAAAATATATCACTTCCTCTCCATTTCTTTGATCTATTCACTTTAGAAGAAAAAATTATTCTATTTATCTATCCATTTTAAGAGCTCATGACAACATTTATGGTTGATTTATCAATTATATCCTTATACCTACCTATCTATCCATTTTTCAAAACTAACAAAGTATTATAAAGAGATAAAGGATATAATAAAAAATTGGGCAAAATGTGTTTTAGTCCCTACGAATGGATCGAGTTTTGTTTTTAGTCCTTGTAAATGTTTTTTTTTCTTTTACGTCCTCATAATACAATTGTTTTAAATTAGACCTTGTTGTTAAAGTTCTAGTTAAGTCTAACGATTCTCCTCCTCCTCCTCCTCATTCGCTTCTCCTCCTCCTTTTTTTATCGAGTTTCTTCTTCTTCTGCACCATGCTTTTTCTAAAAATAACAATTTTGCTCCTAAACAAGAGCTTTCCATATAAACACATTTTTTAAAATGAGATCAAATTAAATCACATATGAAATTTGAGAAGGAAAATGAAAAGCAAAAGGAGGAGGACAAGGAGAAGGAGGAGATGGAATGGCAAAAGGAGAAGGAGAAGGAGCAGCACATGTAGTGAAAGAGATGTATTTTAAAAAACATTTATAAGGATGTGAAAAAGGAAATTTATTTACGAGTACTAAAATCAAACCAGAATCGTTAGTCATCAACAAAGTTTTAACGGTAGCGATGTATTTAAAAAAAATTGGATTTGTAAGGACGTAAAAGAAAAAAAAAAACATTTGCAAGAACTAAAAATAAAATTCGGTCCCATTTACAGAGATTAAAAACATATTTTACCCTAAAAAATTTAAAAATTTTATAAAAAAATAATAATGTTAATTATATTTCTTAATTAACACACTATATACTAATTAAAATGGAGAGATAAAAATGAACGAACAAGTATTATCCCACATACAATTTACGGTTTGGAGAATATAAAATACATAACCATGAAAGGATTGTATTTTATTTAAAATGATATATGGGCCTAAGTAGTTAACCAACCCTAAGGTTTGTCTTTTATGTTTTGATGACGACTTGTTGGGCCTCCTTACCTCATGTAGACACTTTTGCTTAGTTGTTTTGTTGGGGCCTTGGCCCACTTAATACTTTTTTAAAGAATTATAGTTAATGTTGTTTTATGATGTGTTCATTCATTGTACACAACTATTTGTTTTTTCATTAGAATTTTTGTCGGAATGTAGCTAGGATTCCGTCCGTCCCAGTTCACAGATGTAGTTGTGTGTAGTTCACTTTAATTTTCTTCGAGATTGGCTTGGTGTTCAGTGTACCGCTTGTCTAGCCTATGCGATGTCATTGACTCCTGTATAAGTATAAGTGATTTCACAACGTAAAACTACACTTTTTTTTTTTAAATCATCTAACTACACTCTTGAATCTTGATATAATGTAACTTAATTTTATCAAATTTTCCCCTAAACTGTATAGCATTAGTCACACAACAAATCTCATATTTACTAGCATTATTAATGTTATCTTTTCTATTCAGTTGTTTATTTTTTGATTTTCCTTATATGTATCTCACACTTCTTTTTTTTTTGGTCAACATCTCACACTTCTTGAATGTGAGACTAATTCCATCAAAGACAGGAAAGTTGTTTTAATTTAATAGCCATCAAAGATAGGCCAATTCCATACATGATGTTTAATAAAAGAGAAATTATTAGTTAAGCATGATTTAATACTTTATCTTTTAAGCATTCAAATCATTATTTAATGTGTACAAGCTTTTATAAAGATAGGTGTATTTAGTAAAGCTTACATATATTGCTAAAAGTAATATATATGTTATAATTTTATACATTTTCTCATAATATCATATCACCTTATCATTTAACCAACTCAATCAATTTTTTCTTCATACCCAACAATTATAAAAAAATTTAAATTAATCTCACAATCCACCCCACATTTTTATTTAATTGTTCATCTCCTTTATTAGTTCATGAAAAATAAGTGGAACCCACATTTAAGGAAAAAAGTAACTGTCATTTTGGGAGGCAACTAGTGCTTTTTGAATTGCAGTATGGGTTGCTCTCTAATGAAAATCATGTTTATATCTGAGTTACTATGTTTGTTACTTTTTGAAGAGCAATCCACGATGGAGATGCTTTATAGAGCAAAAAACTTTTTATAAAGATTCTTATAAGTCAACAAACAATTTGAGTGTCTATAAAAAATTATAAAGGTAGAAATAGGTCAAAGTTATCTCGAACGAGCTCGACATATTTCCAAAACATGAGGCTTAAATTTTACTTATTTACAATAATCGGCATCTTTAAGTGAGTCACGGGGAAAGTTAGAGAGATAGCAGGGCCCCCTAAGGGGATTCTCTCCTTTTATAGGAGGGCTTCCTCTCTATTCATAGGAGGGTTTCTTACCACTTCATATGGTTTTATACCTATTTTAGGTGGATTATCCTCTACACTTTCTCTTGCTTCCTCCACTCCACCACACCTCTTTTTTTGCCACCACCTCCAAAGCCTTTGGCCCCTCCCCCTTCTAGAGATCTCGTCCTTCCCTCATTATTTTCCTATTTAATAGATTTTGTTAGAGCCAGCTCTCTTAGGAGAATAATGGTATTTAACACAACTTGATATTTTAGGCTCGACTCAAAATATTAAGAGAGCTTGCTCTAACGAAATCTATTAAATAGGAGAATAATGGTATTTAACACGACTTAATATTTTAGGCTCGACTCAATCATTGATTAAGTTAGAACAATCTCATAATGATTACACGTTTGATAGTGATTAAAGTTTAAATTCAATGAAAAAATCAGACTAAATAGCGGGTTTATTATATATGAAGAAAAACATTGAAATAGTTTACTTTGTAAAACTAAACTGTAAAATAGATCTAAAAAAGCTTTCAATCTTTTAAAATATCACATTTTTATATGTGATCTCTCATTTTATTTTTTTAAATTAATCTTCTATAAATTCTTTTAACATATCAAATAATCCTTTTATTCTCCATTTCATTTCATCGATTCGATTGGTTACAACTTTGGCAAATTAAGCACTTTGCCGTGCTGACTTTACATAGTGTTTTTGATATATTATTTCAGTTAGTTGAAAGCTGAAATTGATAGTTACAAGGATTGTTAAATCATTTTAACCCTGTTTGGTAAAGTTGCATTATTTTAGTGGTTGCCATCGTTTTTTTTTTAATGATGCTTGAAATAGCATTTCAACATTTCAGTTATTAGCTGAAATTATTTTTTACAATTTTTCCTTAAAATTTTACATAATTCTAATTTTATCGTTTCAACTACTTTTATCAAACTTTTAATTTAATAAGTTAGTTTTTTAACTTTTAGTTAATTTTTAGCTTTCAACTTGTATTTCAACTCTCAACTAGTTTATCCATTAATTTTACCACACCAACGCCGAATACTTTGTTGAAAATCATTAAAAAAATTCAATTTTTTTATTTTGAATTATAAAAATTTGATTTAAATTTTTTAAAGATAAACTGAAATCTCAAAACAAACCTAACTAATTAACTTAAACACCTAAAACGCTGGCTACTTGACGGTGTAATGAAATGGAGAATTGGGGCCTTTGGCCCCGACTTTTACCAAAAAAAAAAAGAATTGACGAAATGATCATTTTTATAATATAAGTTTAAAATACATTTAAACCCTGTAAGGTATAATATAAATCTAAATTTGACACACTAAGCCATAAAAGCCAAAATCACCCTGTAAGGTATAATATAACATTTACAAATCTGAAGCCTCCAACCCCATTTAAATCGATCGTTCCTCTGATTTCTAGTTCTACAAAAAAAAAGGAAAGAAAAATCTTCGTAGACCAAAATTTTTTTTGGTCTAGTGTAGACACTATATCTGTATGTAATACTTTTTTTTTTTTTTGAAAAAAACCAATTTTTCATTTCATAGGGCAAGTGAAGGTGCCCTAGGTGGCACTCTAATGTGAATCGTAATATGGGATGAGGCTTCAAAAGAAACAATTAAACCATCATTTTCATCTTGAAAGATGAAAATTATTTAATTAATCATGGAAAAATAAAAGGCCGTTGAATTTAATTATTTAAAGATTTTTTATTATCAATTTAGCCCTTAAAAGTATTAAATTGAACGACTTTTTGTTCTTTCAGAAAAGAAAATGCAAGTTTCATCTTTAGGGTATTAATATAATCGACCCCAATCATTAAAGGATTAAAATGAGAGTTTACTCACAAGAAACATTAAAAAAGGCAAGTTTGGTTGCATATCCTCAACTCTTACCAATTGAGCTACTATGTGTTTGATTTGACATTGAAACTGGTTAAACTCAAGTTTGGATTCTCCAATTGGCTAGTGACAAGGCCAAGTTAAAGTATATAAGCTTTGGGCAATCCTTACCCTACAAGCTAGCTTTTGGGATTGAGTTAGGCCCAGTTCAAAATCTAATATGGTATCAGAGCCTATCCTAGATCCGTGTTTTGGGCCCCCACCCATAAAGTTGTCCACGCTCCAGATGTCCAGTCCTGTGCGTGAGGGGGTGTGTTAGAGTCCCACATTGGCTAAACGTGAGTTTACCGGATTTCAAATCAACCAAACATGTTCTATGTTGGGCTGAATGTTATTATCTTTATTTCTCAAAATGTAAGCAAGTTAATAACACAACACATACAAAAATGCACTACCTTGTCCCTTTGAGTGCAGACACCCTGAAACCTACTATCTGTTAATAAGGCATTTCAAATACAAACTATATGATTCGTAACACAGTCCTTGGCATTCCGTTTTGACTACAAATTATTCATTCTTCACGGCATATTGGAGAAACACTAGGCACTTCAAAAGCTGAGCCTGGCAGCCTGCAACCAAAACCTGAAGATTTTATAACAAAAGCATTAAGCATGTGAAAACACTTGCTGCTGATTGAATATAATAACACAACACCTGTTCCTACTTCAGAAACATTTTCTCATGGACCTTCACAATCCATTGATGATTTTGAGGGTAAAGAGTGAAAGAGTAAGAGTAAATAATTACGGATGACAGTGTCTGATACCTGAGGAAATGTTTATGTAGGTAAAATAAGACATTCCAGGCAAAAACAATGGCCTCACAGCTAGGGCGCACTCGGTCACAGAAAAATGTGTATAAATTAATATAATAATCACTATAGGTTTATATAGTCTTATTTTCCAGAAAAAATTTTATTTTCCTTATTTAGATAAGTATATTAGTGTTCTGAGTTCTCCTTCAAAATAGAAAACCATGTGGTTTCCAAGTTTAAGATTAAACATGTATTGGGCCAAGGCTAAAACATGGTCTGTTTTCTTGGTAGAATTAGAAATTATTTATATTAGAAAGAAAGGAGGAACAGTGGAAAACAAAATTAGGGGATGCTGCGTACTACATACCAAAAGAGAGGTCAGAGGACAAAAACCAAATCCTATTCCATAAAAAATTTAGCAGCAAAATGACCCCTTTGAAGATGCTAGCATTCTGCTCCAACCAACTCCACTAAAGAGTTGCAAACAAGTGTTTGCATGGGAAAAGACTTATCTACAGTGAGCTTGTTTCCAAAGTAAGCAAGTATGGGTTCATCCACCCTTAATATCATAAAGAGCAACATGGATGGACACCTTTACTCACTTTAGAGATAAAAGCTTACTTTAGAGGGCCTTTATTCATATGCATCCTTGTTTTTACTAAGTGGAGGGTCATCCAAAGAAAAGTTACCATAAAAAATCAAGTGGATTATTGTTTCTGAACTACATATGCAGATAGCACACAATTCGAAGAAAGAGCAATTTGACATGGATATACATAATTCAGCACATTGAAACAAATTTTGACATTCATGTAATTTGGTTCTTATATCAGAGGGGATATTTTGTATGGACAATATTAGATTCAGGAGGCAAAACATAAATAAGTACATAAAGGCAAGGGGATAGAAAACCAGCATCTACCTGAAGCATTTATCTTAAGAAGCACCTTGTGTACATTTCCTATTGTTTTTTTATCGAAGATTTCAATCCAGTATCCATCAGGATCCTTAATAAATGCTATCCCTTTCATTTTCCCTGCAGAATAAAAAATTATAAGAAAAACTTGAAAGTTGAAGTTTGAAGCATAAATGGTGGGAAAATTCCCTGATGGAATCAGCAGAATTCAGACATTTAACATTTGTACATCACAAGTTACTTTTCTCAAAAATAGCAGCTAACAAAAGATAGTTGTGCAATTGTATTATGCTCAATTTCTTTGATGGTTGGATAGTGGCACTGGCAGCTGTAAAGTAGCCAAGTTATGGTGTCGTATGGTTCCAATTATGACAGAGCATTATGATTATGTTCTGTTAACTAGACAACCTACCAGAGTTACTATGTGTTTATGACCACACCCAATCTCTTGTATCTCTTGTACTTCATAGTTAAAAATAACAAGATGAGAAAGCCTAAACAGAATAATGGCCAATTTCTTTTCTCTCTCTCTGAAGATTTGTTTTTTTAAACCAGCGATGGAAAGCCATTCAACATACTAAAAGCATTCATTGGATAATTACATTTAATCCCAAATAATTCAGATATGTATGACAACTACTAAGCCAAATAATGACTAGACTATTTAATTCAAACCGATGTTTCTAGAATTAGATTCCATCCTCGAGCTTCTAACTATTTATTAATATATATTTCAAAGTCTAGTTATATCCCTTGAAATATCTATAAACATAGATTTTATCATGCAGAGGAATGATACAACACTTAAACAAGCAAAATATATGGCCATGTAGGGAACGAAAAAAAATTCATAGTTATCTACTGTATAACGGACCTCAAACACAAATAGCGGTTAGAAATGGTGATAATATTTTCATAGCATAGTATTCAAGCACTTCCAGAATAAATAAGAATTAAGAAAAGCTGTTACCATCATCTGGTTTCTTAACAAACTCAACTCCCAAATTCTGAAATCTTTCACATGCTTTATAGGTGTCATCAACAGTTATGCCAATGTGTCCTGTAAACAGAAAGACAACTTACTATTAGAATTCAATTTCCTCTTTATCCCAATAAGATAACAAATAGTATAAATATATCCAGTAACTACCCGTGGAAAGAAATCAACTAAAGCCATGTTAACGACATTGAAACAGGCTAGTCGTTTTAAAATATAGCCAGTAAATAGAAGTGAAAAAATTATTACAGACATGTTAATGACGCAAAACTAGGTCACAAGAGTGACCAAAAAATTTAACTTTTCCAATTCTATCTGCATTTTCCGGGTAATGTGATAGAGCATCAGATTTAAAATGAATAATTTATGACTGAACACAGAAATCACAAACAATACAGCAATACACTTGCTGTCCCAGAGACCAAAGTCTCCTACAAAGAGTATTCTCTGTCTAGAATACAAAACAACAACATAATAATCATAATTACATACCCTACCATCACATATACTCCTAATAAATAACTGCTGGTAGTTTTTTCTAAACATAATTTCCATTAAGTAGTTCTACCCATAATTATTTCCTTATCGTAACTGCTTGATGGCAGTTACCCCTCCTGTTTCCTGTGAGGCTGTGCCTCTCCTGACTCCTAGTGTACACCTTCCAAATAGGTGGCTTTGCTTGGACTTTGATCTAGCAACTAGTCCTAGTCTTTTTTTGGTGCAAGACCACATGTATCCTCCAAAGGACGCAATCCTGCTCGAGCCGGGTAGGACCTCTATGGCGGCAAAGTTCTCCTCCGAGTATTTAACGTAGCTGCATATCCAAAGCTCAAACTCGAGACCACTGTTTAAGCTAGAATAGCCCCTTTTACCAACTGATTCACACGCTTGGTGGTACTAGTCCTAACAAAGTCATGTACTCTATCATAATGCATAAAAATAAAAAAGAATTTCACAAATAATAATTTTGAGGATCCCCTCACATGAACATAACTTCTCAATCAGCTAGTTAAAAAAAAAGAAACGGTTTAACAAGTGAAACTGAGTGTAACAAATAAATTTGACCCGGTTATGACTTATGTCTCACAATATATGATGGTTTTTTGTGAGACATACAGTCCCTAGTTTAAAATTATTTCATTGAGCAATATACATAATTTATATGATGTATTTCAAGCTGTTTTTCATTGTGTTCTGAATTTGATGATTTAGTATGATTTACAATTCACAGTTCAAAAAATAGCTTCATGTTTCACTATTTAAATTGCAATTTGATAACCTTGAATCTGAACTTAATGCACATCATATTACCAAAACAAACTCAAGAAATGCTTTCCATTTACACTCTTGACAGTTCTTGTTCACTACAAATATTCCATGAAGTACAACCTACTAACTTCATTTATACCAATGCCTCTTTAGACAGATTTTTGTTTAAAGGAAGCAAGCACACACTACCACTGGGTCACGGTGTATGGGGAAAAATTTTAGTAGAAGGTATTCACAACAAAACATATTTCATGAAGCATGTACCCTCAAAGAATCAAATAAGGATCTAAACTCCACAACTACATAAGAAGGCAAGAAAAATATTCAGCATTTTTCAGGATAACAAATTCAAGTGTAACCAGAAGATCAAGAAAGGACTAAGGTTTTGGAGTCAAAGCTATATCAAACTAAATGAGATATCACATCACATACCAAAGCCACGAGGCTCAGAATTGCCATTGTGGTACCCTTTGAACTCTGGATCACTTTCGGTACCCCAATTACTGTACATTACTTTATTGTTAGATAAGAGACAATGAGATAAGAAATATGACAAATTTATATTCCTTACTGTGTCAGCTCAATTGTAGCCTTTTGAGAGAAGGCCCAAATTGTTCTATCAACTGGATTGCTTGGAGCTTCTGCTGTGTTCTGAACAAGAAAAAGATGCAAGAAAGAGATTAAGAGCATGTCCATGAAAGTAAAATACTAAGGAGTTAATTGTATATATGAACTTAGTTGATATTTAATTTAACCATTGTGCCAAAAAGATCAATATTGCCAGCACAGCATGCTTTGCGTATTGCAATCCAGTGATAACACTTCATGCAACTAAATTTTCACTAAAATAACAATATATGTCATACCTCATACCCCATAAAGTACAGGCTGAACTTCATCTCGGGAAAATCCAATCTCTTAAGCAAACTAACAAACCATCAAATTGCTGTCAGCTTTCGTAAAGTGATAGCATTGTAAACCAAAGAAGAAAATTCAAAATAAAAAAAAAATTCATAGCTAGACATGTAATATTCATGAATATATAAATCAGACAAATGCAACAGGATATAAGTATTACACTAGACACAATTCACAATATTATTAGTTCTGTAGATGGTGAAGTAAATGTAAACCCGTGCAGTATCAGTTAATAACTGCAAAAATGGAAAGGTGGGAAGTTGAAACTTCAACCCCCTCCCCCTTTTGCATATTATTTGCTTCATTTGAAAAAGGAGCTACATTAAGCTCACATCACAGTGAAACTAGAAAAGGAAAGCTCGAAAAGACAATATGTGTGTGTTTCTTATATATTTCTCTTGTACATTGAAGAGATATCAAACATAAAAGAAGAGTATGAAAATTGAAAAGACAAAAAAAAAAAAAAACAAGAAAGAAAGAAAAGAATGAGCTACGATGAACCGTGGCAGAATTAAGGATCCAATATCAATGACATCGATGATTGAAGTATATTTTGAAGCACTAATAACAAAAAGAAAGGAGATACACTTACGACATGCCCAAAACGCGAGAATAAAAATCAAGGCTCACTTTGGGGTCTTTGATTCTAAACATCTGCAATTGAAAAAACACTCACACAATCAAAATCATGCAAATAATAATAAAAATAAATGGACTTACAGAATTGAATTGATGAAAACTCACAGTTTGTTGCATAAAGTATCCCTTGGTAGCTTCGTCTAGAGTTGTATGAAGACCGGGGTTGTTAGCAGGCGACTCCTTCGGTTCCGCGGCCATTGAGAACAATCGGAATCGACGAGGTTTCTGCCAAAAGAAAAGGAAATGTTGATGACATAGGAATAAATAAAAATATATAGATAAAATAAGTAAGGACATGAAAGCGCATCGATGAAAAGCAAGAATTTGGGACCTTTGTTTTAGGGGTGAGGGAGAGAATGGAAAGGGATTGAATGGGTGTGATAGGAAAGGTTGAGGCTTGGCGATGAATCGGAGGCGTGAAAGAAGGTGTAAGGTAGCTGTAGCTGCCATTGGTATTTATAAGAGTGATTGAGGGAGAGAGAGATTACCTAGCTCGTGATTTTGAAGCGGATGAGGATGAGACTCAGAGACAGAGCCAAACTGCCACCTAGTGGAGATGGACAAGATTATGAATTCTCTGGATTTGGAAAATAAAAGGAAAATGAGCAAAACTCATTTCAGTCCCGAAAGGGTAACTCGTTGTCAAGTGGGTCCTTGAATGGGCGAAAACTAAAAAATGGACCCTGAAACTGTACCTCCTGCAAGTTAGTCCTTCTGTTAAAAGGAGTTAGTTAACGGTCTTAGCTGTGTTTGTGTGGCACGTTTAAATGCCATCCTGGCACGCCACGTGTCATGCTTGTGTAGGATAGGGACCGAATTGAATGGTAGTGGAAATTTCAGGGACCAAAATGAAAAAAATGAAAATTTTTAAAATTGAAAGGGCATCTGGAATCTTTGTAGACGAGAGCGAACAGCTAATGCAATTGCAATCAGAAAGGCATCATCACCTCTGTTTGCGGAGTCTTTACTTCCTAAAAGATCCATTGGATTTGAAGCACTACCTATGAAAACATACAATTGCAGGGATGATTATGTGAGCAATACTGGGTTCAGAATCGGCCACTTGACAATTGTATTTAATTCTGATAACTTTGGCATGCAATTATAGTTACATTCATCATTCAATTTGTATAAAAGTGATTTTTTGTGGTTAAAGTTTATAAGTGGTTGTATTTAAGTGCCTTAGCACAGGGCATAGAAACTAGAAAGTGCTTTAGAACAAATTTCTCTTACGTACAACTATGGCATAGTTTTTCTTTTCTTAGGTAGATGTAGCCATTAAGGTTTATTGTTAGCAATTTTTAAATATTTTTATGTATTTGTTTGATATAAATACTGTGATATAAAGAAGAGAATTGGCTTCATGGCTTCACATATCCAATTTTCAGTGCATCCAATTTCCTTTGCCTACCCGAGTGGTCCCAGATAGTGACACGACATGAAGTGAACTACCCCATTACCATTCAATTCGATCCCTGACCTGCACAAGCATGACACGTGGAGTGTCAGGGTGGCATTTAACGTGCCACACAAGCACAGCTAACACCGTTAACTAACTCCTCTTAACAGAAGGACTAACTTGCAGGACATAATACAGTTTCAGGGTCCATTTTTTAGCTTTTGCCCATTCAGGGGCTAACTTGACAGCGAGTTACACTTTCAGGGACTGAAATGACGTTTTACTCTAAGGAAAATCATTCGTTAAAACCAATTTTTTAGTGTAACTCACATGTGTAAAGAAATGAGAAATAGGAAGAACGAAAAGAAATAGGCAACGATAGTATTTAATTAAAAAAAATTGGAGCCTCCAATTATCATTATACATACACTGGAAAGATAGACACGTATGCATGTATGTCCACATTTCTTTATTTAAAAAACATAAATTTAATTTTTATACATTCAAATGTAACATTAACATATATAATTTGCACGAAATAATCAAAATCATATATATATATATAACTCGTTTGGAAATACAACTTATTTAAGTGTTTATAACATAAGCTCTTATTTAATAAGCATTTAATGAATAAGCTCTTAAAATAATAGACGAAAATTAAAGAAGGTGCAGTGTACTTAAATTCTCCATAAGTTATTATATAAGCTATTTTCAAGAGCTTATTGAAAAACTGAAAACAGCTTGTGAGCATGTCATAAGGTCTTTTCATAAATTACCCCAAACAGTTACATAAGTGTTTATGTCATAAGATAAACTCAAATAAGTTCTTCCAAACACACCATAATATATAAAAGTAAAAAAAATAATAACAATTTAAAATGTATAGTTTATTTACAATTATTTTGCTTTATAATCTTCATTAATGTCTTTGTTGAGAAATAAAATAGGGAATGTATTTCAACAATAATTTTCATCCCTCCATCTTAGTTGAAAATTTTAATAATTCAGAACTTATAGTTAACTCATAAAAAAATACTAATAAAATTGAATAATTTTTATCTTAAATTTCTTTTTCCCAATTCTTCATACATCACATGCATTATCAATAAAATATAAGTAATATAAAATGTAGATGCTTTAAACTTTTAATTATAAACAATTCAACTTAATTTAAGTAATAAAAAATATTGTTATGATAATTTATAAATATTTTATTATATCCAAAGTTTATTGAAAAAAAGCATTGATTGAAAAAGTTAAGAAGTATAAAAATATCTTTTGGACGAATAATTAATTAAAGAAAAGATTAATCCAAATTAATGTGATCTTATGAAAAAGTATAATATATGATCAAATATGAGAAAAATACATAATTTCATGAGTAGGTAAATACATAGTGGACTAAAATATAAGCAGAAATTAACTACTTTCACGCTATTAAATGATATTATCCCAAATTAAATTATCCTTTATTTAATTCATATTTTATTTCCAACCACCATATTTAATGAATCATGAGCCAATGGGAAGAGATTGTAAGGTCCAAGAATCCCCTTAAAGTGGTTTTAATCATGACAACCAAATCAAATGCAACTTAGCATAATTCTGATTCCAAAAGAACTAACCATTTCATTTGAGAATGTGTCCAGAAGCAACAGGTTTCATCTTGCAGAAGGACAAATATGAGAAGCTTCATTTAATGGTTAACAGAAGCAATAAGATGAAAGAATGACAAATCTGTGAAGGAAAACTTGAAATAAAGATGAGTAAATTGAAAGCAACTCATTAAGCATGCAGAAGCTATCAAGCACTTCTCACAGTTTCCAGAAGCAAGAAGAAGCATCTCAAAGACTTCAAATGAAATTGCTTTAGAAGGGAGATTCATTTTAGAGGAAATTCTAAGAAGAAAGCAAAAACAGAATTTCATTCTTAAGATATATCAACTGCAGAACATGAAACATGTCACAGAAGCATAAGAATATCTGCAGTTGATCAGAAGCATTCTGCAGAAGGAATTGCAAGTCTAGATTCTGCAGAAGCAGCAAAGCAAACCAGAAAGTTAAAATGATCTCCTCTGATTTAGCTGAGGAACACAAGTTTAAATACACTTGAAATAATCCTGAAATCATCCTCAGCATTCACAGAAGCATTGGTGAAGAAATGAGCCAGTTTTGCTGTCTGCAGAAGCAAGTTCTGCAGAAGCATGAAGGCCAGTCAACTGGACAGCTGTACCTGTCAGCTTTTGCAGCTGTACCTGAAAGGGACTTGTCAATACATCACAGCTGGATCATTTTAACCTCATTCCAACGGCTACAAGGCTCCTCACCTATAAAAGGAGGTGCTCTCTTCACATTGAGACACACCTCTCATTCCAGAAGCATAAAATATTATCTGCTGTTCACTGCCAGCTTCTGGAACCTTTTCTCTCTCCTCGAATTCTTTCTAATCTGATATACAAGTTGTTGAGGGGGAGTTTGCTCACTAGGAAAGTCTGCTGCTACTCTGATTAATAGTGAGCTATTTGTACTTTACCTTGCTGTTTCTGTGCTTCTGAAAGGTCAAGAGATTGGTGTTGTAAAATCTCTTGTGGCACATTAGGTAAAGTTATTGGAGAGGTTGTAAAGGCTCTGGTGTGAGCCTGTGAGTTTGAGAGGTTGTAAAGTCTGGTGTGAGCTGTGAGTGTTTGGGTCTGCAGAAGGAAGTTCTGCAGATTTCTGGACCTGTGCTTCTGCAGAAAGTCCTGCAGTAAGTCAGGGTCTGTTTTGTGAGTTTGGTGATTCTGTAGAAAGCCTGAAGAGGCTGTGGAAAAAGAATACTAGTGGTAGTGTGTACCCAAAGGTTGTAACTGATTGTTAGTGAGAAAAATCCTACAGAAGGTAGGGACTGGACGTAGCCTCAGGTTGGAAGAGGTGAACCAGTATAAAAACCTTTGTTTTCTTCTTTCCCTTACTCTCTTAACTTCTGCATGTGCACAAAAAGTTTTCAAAACTAATAATACCTAAGTAAGTGGCAACTAAATTGATTCCACCAAAGGAATCCTATTTTCAGCATAATAAGCATTAATACTTACAATTCTACTTGTGGAGATCCATCTTCTAATAAACAGCCAAGAACTTATCTTGAGCAGAATTTTATTAGAAGATAAAATTGCAGAATTTTAAAAGAATCACAATTCAACCCCCTTCTTGTGATTCAACCAATACTTCAATTGGTACCAGAGCTTGCCTCTTGGGTTGAACTCACTTAACAGTGAGAGAGGAAAAGATCAAGGGATGGCAAACCATGGAGCTGCAATGTTCATTCCAGAAGGATCATCCACAAACAGACCACCAGCTTTAATGGAAAAGATTATTACTATTGGAAGGATAGAATGAAACTGTTCTTGGAATCTCAAGATATTGATCTATGGGATATTATAGAAAATGGGAATTACATTCCCACTACAAGAAGAACCAGAGTTCTGGCTCCTTCCACAGAAGGTGAGTCTGAAGTTGTTGAAGAAGCACCAAAACCCAAACCTAGAGAAGAATGGACACAAGATGACAAACAAAGGTATCTTCTAAACTCTAAAGCTAAATTTTTTCTTCTTTGTGCATTAAGTAGAGGTGAATATGATAAAGTTGCTGGCTGCAACACAGCAAAAGAAATATGGGATACTTTAAGAATTGCTCATGAAGGTACAGACCAAGTAAAAGAATCTAAAATCAATATTTTAATTCACCAATATGAAATGTTTAACATGATTGAACATGAAACTATAGATGAAATGTTTAGTAGGTTTACTATCATTATAAATGATTTAAAATCTTGGTAAAAGCTATTCTAATCAAGAACAAGTAAGAAAAATACTTAGAAGTCTCCCAAGAATATGGAGACCAAAAGTTACAGCAATTCAGGAAGCAAAGGATCTAGCTGTACTCAAGCTGGATGAGCTTCTTGGCTCTCTAAAAGTTCATGAACAAGAGCTCATGGATGAATTGCCAAGGAAGGACAAATCAATAGCTCTAAAAGCAAACACATCCAGAAGAAGTGTTTCTGCAGAAGATAAACCTTCAGAAGGAGAATCATCATCTTCTGAAAATGATGATGAACTAGCCTTCATATCAAAGAGAATACAAAGGCTAATCAGAAGAAAAGGCAAAGGAAAGAAATTTTTCAATTTCAAGAAGGAAGGACCAAAAGGTGAAAACACAAAGGTCCTATCATCTGCTATGAATGCAATAAACCAGGACATATCAAGGCAGAATGTCCACAGCTGAAAGAATCAAGGCCATTCCAGAAGAAGAAGCCATGATGGCTACATGGGATGATTCTGACAGCTCTACAGAAGAAGAAGATGAAGCTGAAGCTGCACATTTGTGCTTCATGGCTGGAGAAGATGAAGAAGATGAGGTAATTACCTATACTCCTTCTGCATATAAAGAACTTGAAGATGCTTTTGAAAATTTGTTATCTGACTCACACACACTTGCACAAAAATGTGCTTCTCTTAAAGAACAATTAGTAAAATCTAAAGAAGAAAATGACAAACTTAGAGAAGATAATAATAGGTTAATTAAAACCAACTACTGTCTTCAACAATCTCACTCTAAGTTATCTGAACAAGTCAAAACTGTGAGAAATAACTCTGCAGAGAAGAGAAAAAACTGCAGGACTGCAGAAAGAAAATATGCTTCTGCAGAAGAAAATTGATGAACTTCAAAATGATTTATGTAAATTTGTTAACAGCACTCACAATTTAAATAAGCTAATAGGAAACAGTAGAGAAACCTCTGATAAAAGAGGCTTAGGATTTAATCAAGACAAAATTACAAAATCACAAAACAGTTTTTGTTCCAGCCAAAAGGAAACCTCCTCATTGCTCTTGGTGTAACAGACTTGGACATTATGACCAAAACTGTTACAGAAGAAAAAGGAGTACCAGAAGAAAGGTATCTAACATCACAGGACCCAAGAAAATTTGGGTACCTAAATCATTGTTGTCCTCTGATGTAGGAACAAACAAAAGGATCCAAGAAGAAAGAGCTATGGTTCTTGGACAGTGGATGCTCCAGACATATGACTGGAAACAGAAGCAAATTCACCCAACTACACATGATGGAAGGTGGAACAGTAACATTTGGAGACAACAACAAGGCTCAAATCAAAGGTATTGGAAAGATAGGTATGCAAGGTTCTACCCAAATTAATAATGTATATTATGTGAAAGGGTTAAAACATAATCTTCTTAGCATTAGTCAGTTATGTGATAGTGGCTATGAAGTTATGTTCCAACCTACATTCTGTGAAATTAGAGAATCATCTACTAAAAGGGTATTATTCTCAGGCATTAGAAGCAAAAATCTATATAGCATAAGTCTAGAAGAACTTCCACATCAAACCTGTCTTGCTTCTTTTGAAAATGAAAAATGGATTTGGCATAGAAAGGTAGGTCACTTAAACATGAAGTCCATTTCTAAATTATCCAAACTAGAACTTGTCAAAGGATTGCCAAAACTAAAATTTGATAAAGACAAAATATGTGAAGCATGTGTAAAGGGAAAACATACCAAATCTAGCTTTCATCCTAAAAATGTAATAACTACCAAAAGAACTTTAGAGTTATTGCATATTGATCTTTTTGGTCCTACTAAAACACCTAGTTTGGGAGGAAAGAAATATGGGCTTGTAATAGTAGATGATTACTCTAGATTCACATGGGTTTTGCTTTTAGCTACTAAGGATGAAACTTTTGAATCTTTCAAAATCTTTCTCAAGAAAGTTGAAAATGAAAGAAACCAAAAGGTAGCTTCTGTAAGAAGTGATCATGGAGGGGAATTTGAAAACTATTTTTTCAAAAACTACTTTGATGAAAATGGAATTTCCCACAACTTCTCTTGTCCTAGAACTCCACAACAAAATGGAGTTGTAGAAAGGAAGAATAGAACCCTCCAGAAATGGCAAGAACTATGTTAAGTGACAGTGGAATTCAAAAATACTTTTGGGGTGAGGCTGTTTCCACTGCATGTTACATACTTAACAGAGTTTCTATCAGAAGCATCCTTAATAAAACTCCATATGAACTATGGAAAGGAAGAAAACCCAACATTGCCTATTTTCACATATTTGGAAGTGAATGCTTCATATTAAACAATAAGGATAACCTTGAGAAATTTGATGCTAAATCTGAAAAAGGAATATTTCTTGGGTATTCTATCACTTCCAAAGCATATAGAATCTATAATCTAAAAAATCAGACAATAGAAGAAAGCATGCATATTATTTTCAATGATGCTAACTCTCCTTCTCAAGCATGTGACAAGCAAGATTCTGATGATGAAAGTCAGCCAAAGAGAGTGCCTTCTGAAAATCATAGCTCTGCAGAAAAGGCTGCTGAACCTGCAGAAGCTGCAGAACCTGCAGAAGCTGTAGGTGCTTCTGGAGAAGATTCTGATTGTCAGAAGCAGAATCTGCCCAGAAGCTGGAAATCTGTGACTTACCATCCTCATGACCAAGTAATTGGAAATGTTGAGGAAGGTGTAAAAACAAGGAGACAATTAACAAAAATAAATGACACTGCTTTTCTTTCTCAAGTTGAGCCAAAAAGTGTACAAGAAGCACTTGATGAAGAATCATGGGTTGAAGCCATGAAAGAAGAACTAGACCAGTTTGAGAAAAACAAGGTCTGGACTCTTGTGCCTCAACCAGACAATCACACCATAATTGGCACTAAATGGGTATTCAGAAACAAAATGAATGAAGAAGGTAAAGTTATTAGAAACAAAGCAAGGTTAGTAGCTCAAGGTTACAACCAACAAGAAGGTATTGATTTTGATGAAACTTTTGCTCCAGTAGCTAGATTAGAAGCTATTAGAATCCTTCTTGCTTTTGCTGCATTTAAAAACTTTAATCTTTATCAAATGGATGTGAAAAGTGCTTTTCTAAATGGTTTCATAAGTGAGGAAGTTTATGTACACCAACCTCCTGGTTTTGAAAACAAAAAACATCCTAATCATGTTTTCAAATTAACAAAGGCTTTATATGGTTTAAAACAAGCTCCTAGAGCTTGGTATGAAAGACTAAGCACATTCCTTTTACAAAATCAATTTTCAAGAGGTCAAATTGATACTACACTTTTCAGAAAAACTTTCAATAAGGATCTTCTCATTGTTCAAATTTATGTTGATGATATAATATTTGGATCTACTAATTTGAAAATGTGTGAAGAGTTTTCTGATCTTATGAAAGGTGAGTTTGAAATGAGTCTCATGGGTGAATTGAAGTTCTTCCTAGGACTTCAAATCAGACAAGAGAAGCATGGTATCTTCATAAATCAAGAGAAATACACTAAAGATCTCTTAAAGAAATATAAAATGGAAGGTTCAAAATCCATGGGGACTCCTATGCATCCCTCTGCAGTTTTAAATCTGGATGAAAATGGTAAACATGTTTCTGAAAAGGAATATAGAGGAATGATAGGATCTCTACTATACTTAACTGCTAGTAGACCTGACATTTTATACTCTGTAAGTCTATGTGCAAGATTTCAATCTTCTCCCAAAGAATCACATGTTGCAGCTGTAAAAAGATTTTAGATATCTTGCTGGAACTACAAATCTTGGATTATGGTACAAGAAAGGCACAGATTTTGAGCTCACAGGATATTGTGATGCTGATTATGCTGGAGATAAATTGGACAGAAAAAGTACTAGTGGAAGCTGCCAATTTCTTGGAGAATCATTAATCTCTTGGTCTTGCAAGAAGCAGCCCACAATAGCTTTGTCCACCACAGAAGCAGAATATTTCAGCAGCAAGCTGTTGTTCTCAAATGCTTTGGATTAAACATCAAATGGAGGACTACTGCTTGAGGTACACTAATATTCCTATCTTCTGTGATAATACCAGTGCAATTAACTTGTCCAAGAATCCAATTCAGCATTCTAGATCTAAGCATATTGATATTAAACATCATTTCATTAGAGATCATGTCCAGAAGCATGACATTGAACTGAAATTCATTGAAACCAAACTTCAATTTGCTGATATTCTACAAAACCTCTTGTTGAAGAGAGATTTGTGTTTCTTAGAAATAAAATTAATATGAAATACTTTGTTTCTTGATGTGTGAATTAAAATCTGTATGCTATTGGAACTTGAAATTTCCACAGAAGCAAATAGGGAAACATATTTTTTTTGCAGAAGCACAAAACTGTAACAGTTACAGTGGAGTGTGCAACTTCTGAAATTGAGATTAAATTTTCACCTTCTGCAGAATCAAGCCTGAAATAGTTAATGGAAATATTCTTCATTCTGCAGAACCTTCCTTGAGAAGGTGCATAATAAATTCACCTTCTGTAGATTATAGCATAACCTAGTAAATGAAAATCTTAGCTTCTGCAGACATCCTTCTTCAAAGGACAATGTCACAGCTGCTTCTGCTCACCTGCTTATCAGGTGAAGCGATACAACAGTGATTGTTGACTAACAAACATAGGTTAGTCACATCACTCATACTAGGAAATGTCACTTTCATTCACAAAGCTCAATGTAGTCTATCCATTCTAGGCAAAGTCAAACTACACCAACCTGTAGCCTTTTCATTCTCTATAAGCTACAAAAGGAATAAGGAAAGTTGGCCTTTGTCTCTAGCTAAAAGTAGGAAGGTCAGTTGGTTCACAATTAAGGAAATTAAAAGCTTATAACCGTTGGACATTACCAATTCCTAAAAAACTGCGCGCGTGCACCTTATCTCTCTCCTTCCCTCTCTCCTTCTCAAATAAGGCAACGACTAGTTGGGTTCTACTATTTAGGATGACTCTCAGCTGAAAGGAACACCACACTGCCCTCTTCTAACTCAAACTTTTCACTCTTCAGCCTTGTCATCTCTCCTGTTTCTGCTTTACATTCTTCCTCATCATGAGAATTAAGCAAATCCAATAGAGAAGAAAGACTCCTCCTCTACAGAATCTGATGATTTTGTTGTAATGGCAATGAAATAGTGCCATATGTTGGACCAGAGCATGCTCAGTCTCCCACAATTGAACCCTCTGTTTCTAGCCACTCAATAGAGCAAGTTTCTGCTCCTACTGAACCCATCAGCAGATGAACCTCAACCTGACCTAACACCCTCTCAACTCCACTACACCAACACCCTCAGCTGACACTACCTCTAAGGCACAAACTGCTTCTGTAGTTTATGTGAGAAGGTCTGAAAGGCGTCGTGCAAGCTCAGCCTTCAAAACCATAGGAAATGATCCCAACAAACCAATAGAAATAGACTCTCCTTCTGTCACTCACACTGCAGTCCCTTCCCACGTCAATGAGGCCCTCAAGACTGCTGAAGAAGAAGGAAGCTCAAGTGAAAGATTGGAGGAAAGTGACCCCTCAGAAGGATCACAAGACACTAACTGTGACCTTTTTAGAATGAGGAAATGCTGAAAATCTTCAATGAGAAATGGGAATGGAAGGCTGTCATCCCTGGAAAGATATTTCTCCTTAGAGAAATTAAAAATGTGGATGGGACATTGGACATTTTGTCCAGAAGCAGGATTGGGGAGATTATCTTCTCTTAAGGGAACCGGTCTATGAGAGGCTTGTAAAAGCATTTTATGCTTCTGCAAGTCAGTATAGGAGTGATGGCAATTCCCTGGTTGTAGAAATAAAAGGTTCTACAATTGTAGTCACTTCAGAAACTATTGATGAAGCCTTAGGATGTGATGCTGTCCAAAAAAGCTATATGATGACTGGTATACCTCAGTGTGTGACCAAGCAGGATGTCACAAAGAAAGTTCTTAGCCATTCTAATTCACAACTTCTGTCCAGCAAACTCATTCCCATTTGTAGGTTATTTCACAAACTCTGCTGCTATTCACTCCTACCTAGAGCTGGCACTCTAGAAAGAGTCACTGATCAAGATCTAATGGTATACTATCACCTCTTCTTGGAAAACCTTTCTCCTTATCTTACTTAATCCTTAGAAGCATGATTTCATCAGCTAATCCCCAGAGAGCATATGCTAGTTTACCCTATGGCATGCTCCTCACAAGAATCTTTAGACTCAATAACATCTCCCTAGAAGATGAAGCTTCTAGTGATACTTGCAGCACTTTTGGAAAGATGAATGTGCAGAGAATGTTAATTGAAAAATCTAAGCCATCTCAATACTACTCCAGTCCAAGTGAAAGTGAAGAATAGGAGAATACAGAACCAGAACCAAGAAAAGAAAGATCCATTCAGCTGGTGCTTCTGGAGAACCTTCAACCAAGAATCTGAAGGTTTCCACTCCTTCTTTGGATCCAGATGTGTCTGCATCATCTACATCACTGTCTCTTGACTCCATTCCTGGGGAAGAAGCTGTCTCTCAGCCCAAGTCTCCACCTACAAAAGCACCCCACCATGAAGATTCTCAAGAAACTATCAGTGCTTCTGCAGAGGGCATGGCAGTTGACACATTGGCCAACTTGGCTCAAGCTCTTCCTGATTTCCCTCCTTTCCCTCAGGATAATTCTCCAGTACATTTTCAATCCCCCACAAGATCAATTCCAGCTGCTGATGCTCCAGAAGTTGAGAAGAAAGAAAAGAAGAAGAAGTGCAGAAGGAAGCTACTGTTTCAGCTCCTTCAGTAGGTACATTTGGAACTGATATGGTTAATCAGTTCCTTGCTTCTCCAATACTGGACTCTGGGTTACCTGCTGTTGCACCAATTATGGATAATATACCTGCTATCTCTTCACATCTTTCCTCAATGAACACTTTTATCCAGCAACTGAGCAGTGAAAAACCTGCTGAAGAGCCTGCTGCTCCAAAATCTGATGCTGCTGCTTCTGGTGAACCTTCTAAAGCTTCTCCTTCCAAATCCATGGAGAAAAATATCCAGAAGCTCAAGTCTGACATGAAGAAACTGTTTTCCAATGTGAACACTCTCCAAAACACAGTAAATGAAATGATTGAGAGGTTCACACAACATCAATTTTGGTTTAACAATTTTGTGCTTCCAGTGATTGCACCTCAGGCTCCTCCAATGCCTTTCACACAGTTTCAACCCCCACAGAACCTTCTGCAGCCTTCTACTTCTTCATCATCTGACCACTCATCTCCATCTAAGTGAAAGATGATGATTCTGCTTCTCCTCAGACACTTCCCTTGTATTTTTTGATTGATGACAAAGGGGAGAAGTAGTACTAAGTAGTTTAGGGCTGATATTTGCTGATATCTGTTGAATTCTGATGTGACTGTTTTATGATTGACTTTTTTGGTGTAATCCTTTTGATTAATGATGAATGACAAATGATGATGTTTGCTGCATATTTCTAAGTTTACTTAATGATTGAATCATACAATTTGCTGCAAAAGATCAATTTGAAGTGTGAATCGGATTTCAAATCATATAATCTGCAACAATCATTATTTCCCAAATAAATGTTAAAATTCAGGGGGAGTTTGGTATTAAAAATCAAAATTATCTAATTGATCCTTGATTGGGTTGTCATCATCAAAAAGGGGGAGATTGTAAGGTCCAAGAATCCCCTCAAAGTGGTTTTAATCATGACAAGCAAATCAAATGCAACTTAGTATAATTCTAATTCCAAAAGAACTAACCATTTCATTTAAGAATGTGTCCAGAAGCAACAAGTTTCATCTTGCAGAAGGACAAATATGAGAAGCTTCATCTTAATGGTTAACAGAAGCAATAAGATGAAAGAATGACAAATCTGTGAAGGAAAACTTAAAATAAAGATGAGTAAGTTGAAAGCAACTCATTTAAGCATGCAGAAGCTATCAAACACTTCTCACAATTTCCAGAAGCAAGAAGAAGCATCTCAAAGACTTCAAATGAAATTGCTTTAGAAGGGAGATTCATTTTAGAGGAAATTCTAAGAAGAAAGCAAAAACAGAATTTCACTCTTAAGATATATCAACTGCAGAACATGAAACATGTCACAGAAGCATAAGAATTATCTGCAGTTGATCAGAAGCATTTCTGCAGAAGGAATTTGCAAGTCTAGATTCTGCAGAAGCAGCAAAGCAAACCAGAAAGTTTAAAATGATCTCTTGCTGATTTAGCTGAGGAACACAAGTTTAAATACACTTGAAATAATCCTGAAATCATCCTCAGTACATTCACAGAAGCATTGGTGAAGAAATGAGCCAGTTTTGCTGTCTGCAGAAGCAAGTTCGCAGAAGCATGAAGGACAGTCAACTGACAACTGTACCTGTCAGCTTTTGCAGCTGTACCTGAAAGGGACTTGTCAATACATCACAACTGGATCATTTTAACCTCATTCCAACGGCTACAAGGCTCCTCACCTATAAAAGGAGGTGCTCTCTTCACATTGAGACACACCTCTCATTCCAGAAGCATAAAATATTATCTGTTGTGTTCATTGCCAGCTTCTGGAACCTTTTCCTCTCTCCTCGAATTCTTTCTAATCTGATCATACAAGTTGTTGAGGGGGAGTTTTGCTCACTAGGAAAGTCTGCTGCTACTCTGATTACAATCTAGTGAGCTATTTGTTCTTTACCTTGCTGTTTCTGTGCTTCTGAAAGGTCAAAGAGATTGGTCTGTTGTAAAATCTCTTGTGGCACATTAGGTAAAGTTATTGGAGAAGTTGTAAAGGCTCTGGTGTGAGCCTGTGAGTATTTGGAGAGGTTGTAAGGCTTTGGTGAGCCTGTGTGTTTGGTGTCTACAGAAGGAAGTCTGCAGATTTCTGGACCTGTGCTTCTACAGAAAGTCCTGTAGTAAGTCAGGGTCTGTTTCTGTGAGTTTGGTGATTCTGTAGAAAGCCTGAAGAGGCTTTGGAAAAAGAATACTAGTGGTAGTGTGTACCCAAAGGTTGTAACTGATTTGTTAGTGAGAAAAATCCTACAAGGTAGGGACTGGACGTAGCCTCAGGTTGGAAGAGGTGAACCAGTATAAAACCTTTGTGTTTTCTTCTTTCCCTTACTCTCTTAACTTCTGCATGTGCACAAAAAGTTTTCAAAACTAATAATACCTAAGTAAGTGGCAACTAAATTGATTCCACCAAAGGAATCCTATTTTCAGCATAATAAGAATTACTTACAATTCTACTTGTGGAGATCCATCTTCTAATAAACAGCCAAGAACTTATCTTGAGCAGAATTTTATTAGAAGATAAAATTGCAGAATTTTAAAAGAATCACAATTCAACCCCCCTTCTTGTGATTCAACCATATACTTCAAGTATGTCCACTTAAAACAAGTTTCAATAAAATTTAATGTATGATAATTTAGGTAATGCAATTACTTTTTAGATAATATCAAGAAAATTAAATGAGTTTAACTAACTTTCTTAATAAGTTTGAATATGGTTATTTTTGCTTATAAATGAGTCCGGAGGGAGTAGTTTATTTAGCTTATATATCACCCTCTGAAAAAATATATAGAAACTAAAATTTATTATAGGCATATGGGAATGAATGATTTTCAAATATTCTATTTTATCTAATATTGATAAAAGGATTTTTATTATTATCATAAATTAAAAAAACTTCTTTTTTATAAGCAAAATATATTAAAGAGAGCACTAAGGGTGCTCTAACCCAAAATACAGGATTAAAACCAAATATAGAGAAACATCCCAATAACTAAAGTGACACTTGGATAGCAATACCCTTATACACCCAAAAAAAACTAATATACAAAACCAATATAATGTAGCAGACCTCCTAAAACCAAGTAAAGTTACGGACACCCCAACCCTTGGGGAAAGTTTGGAGTAAACAAGCAACCTTAAGAATAGTCATAGAACCATTAAAATACCAATCCACTCCAGAGCACACAACTAAAACATGATCCTAAGAAAAGTTGAGACATGCAGAAGGTGCCATAAAAAATAAAACAACTTCTTAAATAACTAATTAAACAAAATACTCTGCGCGTTAGATAAAATAGGATATCTAAAAGAAGGATTTTACTACTTAATGAAATGAATATTTGCTAACCCCTTGTTTGGTGCAACTGAATGGGAAGGAAGTGAAATGAGATGGGTGGAAGTGGAGGGAAATAGAGCTATTTACCCTGTTTGGTGTGTGAGTAGAAAGGAGAGAAATCCTAAAAAGTGGTGGTCATGAAATATCACGAGGCCACCCATGCACAACCGTTGTAGCTGCTTTCATGTTGCCACCATGCCTCGTCTCCTCCATGGTTGTCATGAAATACAACCATCTTGTCACTTCTACCTCACCAAACTGCGGCAGCCACCTGAAAAATATGAAAATGCATAAATATTATCTTCAAGGTTTCATTTGGTGCATAAGATAGAATATGTTAGGATGAGATAAAAATTGGATAATGACATGACAGGATAAGAGCATGATAAGCTCTTATTTTATGTTTGATACACACCGCGATAAGAAAAACATATATGATTATTTTATCATATTCTACGTTTGAGATGAACGGATTATGGTAGGATAGGATATAATATAAAGAAGGCTTAAATACATTTTGGTCCCTATACTTTTATAAATGGGTGATTTTCATCCCCTAGTTATAATTGCTCAATTTTGGTCTCTCTTCTTTAAAAATTGAACAAATCTAATCCTACCGTTAGTCTCCCATTAAATATTTAGCAGAGTTTGTTGAAATGGATTTAATTTTGTCACGTGTAAACTATCACATGACAAAGATTATATTTATTTTATCTCTTAATTTTTTTAAATTCAAAATTAGAAAGTAAAATATTCTGCATAATTTTTTTTTGGTGATGGGAAGGAAACAAAGAGAAAAACAAAAGCAAAAAAACAACTCCTAGCTACGAGAGAACTCAGTAGCTAGAGCATCTGCCAACAAAATCTGAGACATTTCCGGGGACATTGATCTAAAACAACCAAGTCAGAACCAGATTTAACCCCCATATTAGCTAAATGATCTGCACACTGGTTTCCCTCCCTAAAGATGTGACAAAAGGAAACCACCCATTGTCTGGAAGACCAGCTCCGGATTTCTGAGATCAAGGTTGCATACTGATGAACCGGAGGGACCCCTGAATGAATAAGTTGAATTGCCAATAATGAATCTGAGAAACATTCTACAATGCGAAAACCATGGTGCCAAACTAGTTTTAAACCTTGAGCAATAGCCCATAATTCTGACAAGAGAATTGGTTTATCCCCTGCACCACCAAAAATCCAAAGAGCCAGCAGCCTAGACGATCACGTACCACACCACCAATCCCAGCACGACCCAGCTCCCATGAAAGCTCCCATCCGTATTAAGCGCCACCGTATCAATAGAGAGGTTGGTCCACTTCACCATCCTTGGAGCAGCATGGGACGCAGTAACGGGTTGAGAAAAGAGTTACGGATACCAACAACCAAGGACACAACTGGGGAAGAAGGGTGAGCGAACGTTGGTTAATACCTTCAAAGCCAAATGCGATTCCGATGGCACCACAATACCCAAAGAGTCTCTCCAAACAGAGTCCCATGATTAGAAATAGCCACTGAAAATCCAATCCCGAAAAGAGAGATTGAGCTCGTTGTCCGTGAAGTGAATACCCAGCTGAGGCCACAATTGTTTGGATGAAAACAGTCCCTGAAGAGATGCTCAAGTGATTCGTCCTACTTAGTGTTTGTTTGGTTTACAGTTGAGTAGGAATTGATTTTAAGAAATGAATGGTTGGGATGGATGACTGCACGCTTTACGAAGCACGTTGGACGGAAGTGATTTAAATTAATTCTGCATGAATTGATTCTGGATGTTCCAGAATTTAAAAACCAAAAGGGCACTTAATATAATGAGAAAACAAAATCAAAAAACTAAATCCCACTACTACACTCCAATTTTCTCAAAAACAATAAAGTTAAAGTAAATATAAGTCCCAAACTAAAACAATTGCAGGTCTGCTTCAAGTCATCAATCAAGCGAACTGAAAACTCATTCGGGCATGAAATAAATTTAAATGAAACAAAAAACGAACTGAATCTGTAAGCTCTGATTTTCGTTTAAAAAAATTAAGAGATAAAATTAAATAATAATTTTGTCGTCGCAAAATTAATCCACGTTAGCAAACTCTACTAAATATTTAATGGGAGGCTAACGGGGATTAGATTTATTCAATTTTTAAAAAAGAGAGACTAAAATTCAGCAATTAAAACTAGGCCAAAATCACCCATTTACAAAAGTATAGGGACCAAAATATATTTAAGCTATAAAGATTATAAAATGACAAAAATTACACTTATTACAAATTTAATATAATTTTATAGTAAATTTAATTTAAGTTATTTTTTCAATAAGCACACATAAATAAAATATATTTTTATTAAAAATATTTTAAATTTATCTTTTACAAAAAATAAAATGTCAAATTATATTAAAATTAATATCAAAATTACCATAAAAATCATTATTATAGATTATTCGTGCTAGTTAATTAAATGATGTCCTTCACTACAAATTAACATAAACATAAATAAAGTTTGCATGTCATAAATAAAGTTCTCATGTCATTAATAAAACATAAATAAAGTTCTCATTTCATAAGCAACATAAATAATATTCATAAAATGTAACCATATACTAGACAAACAAAGTCTTCTACTTAGAGCAAACGAAAGCAATAGGAAAGTGATCTTCCGGAAATCTGGCAACGGTGACAAAAAATGATCTTCACGACAAAATTGACGGCGGCGAATGACGGCGGACGGTGGTGTACCTGCAGGGACTTCGATACTTAAGTCAGTGTTTGCTCTAGCAGAGTTTCAATATGTATGAATGGAAAGCGTACCTGAAAAAGAGATAGCATCGTGTATTTATAACCTCATTTTGGCGGGAAAGTTCGTTGGACAGTTGCAACGGATCCCTGAAATTACGCTCACGCGCTTGTGCTGAGATTGATTGCATGCGTCGTGATAAGGCCGGGGGTAATCCTTGATGGCATGACGGCTCATCGACCACGGCCGCACTTAGAAGTTATACGCAAGAAAGGATGAACGGGTTGGAGAAGATTCTAAGGCGTAGATGTTAGCAATACATGTCGGAACTTGCATTATTATATGTCGGAATCATCTTACGACGTCGGCGTTGACCGTGCCTTATTGCGGTCCAGAACAGTTTGCCCCCAAGTTGGATAGTTATAATTAAGTACCCGACTTGTGAAGTATAAGTCTCGACTATAAAAATTTTCGATTAATCCGAGATGAGGATTCTCCTGATGACTTTCCGAGGTGTTTTCCGAGATGGTGACACTCTAGTTCTTGACGTGACCGACGTGACATTGATTTGACACCACTTCTTCCACGTGTTTGCATCTTGAGGTTTGGCCTATAGGCCCTATGGTCTGGAGCGATCTTGGACGTTGGTTTCAACATTTAAAAGCGGGGAGTAATTTCGGTTTCACTTTGCATTGTCTTCCAAAATTCAAGACGAATTTCTTCCCTCTCCTTCTTCGTAACTTCATTATCTTGTTGTTGTGACCCCACGAATCAGCTCTCTGTTTGCATCCCAGTCCCGATGGTGCTATTTGCGTTATATGCAGTTTGTTGTTGCGGATATTTTTTGGAAGAATTCCAAGAGTTTACTTCGAGATTTCTGAAAAGTATTATCACTTTGCCCCCTGTCTTTGTTCTTTTGCATTTTTTATTTTGGGGGTATCATGATAACAAGGGCAAGAGCCAAGGTTTTGGCTGCTGAAAATAGACGAAAATGCTTCGTCGTTACGGAGGAACCTAAGAATCCGAGTATCCCTAATTTGGTTTTAAAACGTAGGCGCTCCTCGGGGTGGTTCTAGTGCACTCTCATGCAGACTCATCATCTTCAGATTTTAACTTGTTGTATCAACTTTTGGACATGTCCGAGATGGGAAGGCGGAAAGTTCACACCTCGCCGGCTACAATTACCCTATTCTGCCTAGCCTGGTGTCCTTGACCTAGGTGGATACTGGATACAAAAGCCCTTGGGACATCCTGCGCCTACGGTTTTGAAGAGGCGTTGGAGTTGACCATCCCAATCACAACCATCCACCTCCCCACCATCTCAACACAATTAGTCATGGAACCAAACACCAACCACAACCTAAACAAAAGATCAAATGATGCTTGGTTACCCTCCAACTCCCACCCAATCACAATCATCCATCTCCACACCACCTCAACCCAATCAATCATAGAATGAAAAGACAAACCCTAGCCTAATTTAGAAATTATACTTATTTCTTTCCTCACATTTTCTCTCCTTCCTTTAATTTTCACTTTCAAATAAATAGTGTTATAAAAGAAAAGAAACAAACTAAATCCACTTGTCCAACTTCTGGTTTGTTTAATTATTTCCAAGTTAAAACAGACTAAGTCTCATTGGCTACTTCTTTCTGTCTATTGACCTAGCTAGTGTGGTTAATGAAGGTGGACAATTAAAGACATTTGTGCCTAAATTTTCCATGTTAAGTATTTTCCTTCATATATTTAAAACTTACTATCAAAGCACATTCCACTATAATCAATTTACTCATGACTTCACTACCATTTACCACATACCATCAAAGCATATTTACCTGAATCTTTTTCTCCAATGGGCTATAGTAGCAGCATTATTAACATTTTGACAAATCTACATTTTAGTCTCTGCAGTAAGAGGAAGCATTAGCAGAAAACGCACTGAATGATGATTGTCATGAATCATGATAAGTGAAAGCATGCAAGAGAAAAAGTAACCTTGTGCTAACGTACCCAGAAATCTGAGTGGGGATCTATGTGGTTGTCAATCAAGAGGAAAACTTCAACATTGTCTATGCCTAAAGTCATTTAATTCGTTCGTTATCTCTCAATGAAAGTGAAGGAGAAGTGGAAAACTTCAACACTGTCTATTTCCCATCTCAGTTTGATAATCCTCCACGCCTCTGCCACGTTTTTTTCTGATTTCATCCTGTGAATCCATTGGTTAATTGAGAGCACTGTTATATGAATTTCTTTTAAAAAGCCAAATTGTCAATCCAGCTTCTAGTTCTTATAATTAATTGTTTCTTACTTCACAGACCAAGTCACATTGGTTTATTTCTTCTTGTTTGCTTCATCACTTGTATTGCACATAAATCCAATTCCAACGCGACAGGTCTTGTACTCATCGATCTCCCATCCTCCCTAATGTCTCTATCTACGACTTTGGGGTTAAACAAGCACATCACCCACTCACCATGTCAATCAATTCATTCATAAAATCAATAACTACCCTCACGCAATATATATATGTCATCCATAATATCCTTCCCTTAGCATATTGTATTATCCTATCCAATGCAGAGATCAGGATATGGTGAGGATGGAATACACAGGTCCCTGAGGCCTGCCCTTGTGCTTCCAAAGGAACAAAACCTCTCCTTAGTCTCATTCCTCTTCTCCAGCGTCTCTTCTTTCCCAACCAAACCCGCCCTTATCGATGCTGACTCTTCCCAAACCCTTTCCTTCGCTTCAACTTAAAATCCAAGTCGCCAAACTCGCCCATGCTTTTCTCCACCTCGGCATCAACAAAAACGACGTCGTTCTCCTCCTCGCTCCCAACAGCATCCATTTCCCCATATGCTTCCTCGCCGCAACCGCCATCGGCGCCGTCGTCTCCACCGCCAACCCTATTTACACCGTCGTGGAAATCTCGAGACAAGTCAATGACTCCAAACCGAAGCTGATTATCACAGTCCCTGAATTATGGAACAAAGTGAAGGGCTTCAACCTCCCCTGCAGTCATAATCGGTTCTGTGAACGACACGAGTTCGAAGGTCACGAGTTTCAACGCGTTGATGGAGCTGGCAGGGTCCGTTACAGAGTTGCCGAAAAAACGACGTGAAGCAGGGCGATACGGCGGCGCTTTTTATACTCTTCGGGCACCACGGGGGTGAGCAAGGGGGTGGTACTCACGCACGGGAACTTCATCGCGGCGTCGCTTATGGTGGCCATGGACGACGATTTGGCTGGGGAGTTTCACAGCGTGTGCCTCTGCGTTTTGCCAATGTTTCACGTCTTTGGGTTATCGATCATCGTTTACTCGCAGCTCCGGCGAGGGAGTGCGGTGGTGTCAATGGCGAGGTTCGAGTTGGAGGCGTTTCTGAGGCCATCGAGAAGCACAGAGTGACGAACCTGTGGCTGGTGCCTCCCATTGTGCTTGCTCTGGCGAAACAGAGTGTGGTTAGTAACTATGATCTTTCGTCGTTGAAGCGTATTGGGTCTGGTGCTGCCTCCTCTTGGAAAAGAATTGATGGAGGAGTGTGCTAAACGTTTGCCTCACGTTACTGTTTTTCAGGTAATTCCTCACTTGTAGTTGTAGGAGGAGTCTATGTATGACTCATTTTGAAATATTCTTATTAATGCAATGCTTGTAGGGGACCTTCAGATACAATTTTTTTAACACATGTTTATTATTCAAAAAACGGTTTTTTCAATGTTGTAATTAGTGCAGTTACATATTTTTCTTGTGGTGTCAGGGCTATGGTATGACAGAAACTTGTGGCATTGTTTCTGTGGAGAATCCAAGAGTAGGGATTCGTCATACTGGTTCAGCTGGAATGCTGGTGTCAGGAGTGGAAGCTCAAATAGTGTCTGTGAATAGTAATACACAGAAGCCGCTCCCTCCGAGACAATTGGGGGAATTATGGATTCGGGGTCCTAAACATGATGCAAGGTAGAGTGGCATTATGCCATGTCATGAATTCCAAAACTCTATAGTCTATACTGTTTAATCGGCAATAGAAAGAAAGAGTGAGTGTAGATATTGGTGTATAAAATTGAGTGGAAAAATCATGATTGAGAGTTAAGAATTAGATTGGAACAACATCTCCATACACTTTTAGCAATTAGCATTCCCCCTTTTCACGCTTTTAAATAGTTTTAAAAATTTATAATCATATTGCATCTTATCACTGTTTTTGTACATCTCATTCTAAACTGTAGTGGACTGAATTATTCTGGTATATATAAGTCTTGAAGTTTTTCTGTCTGCCTTTCTGATTGAGATTATAATTCAGAATTTCAGATTCTTCTTGTTTAACTCAATGTTTTCTGCTGGGATGTGGGGGATCAACATGTTTTACTTTATATGGAGTTTGACATTAATTATTAATTAAGCTTTTCCTGGATGAAACTTAGTGGTACAACTGTGTCATAAAAATTTTCAGGGTATCATAACAATCCAGAGGCCACAAGATTGACTTTAGATGAAAAAGGGTGGGTACATACAGGAGATCTTGGATATTTTGATGAGGATGGGCAACTCTTTGTTGTTGACCGTATCAAAGAGCTTATCAAGTATAAAGGATTTCAGGTATATAATCTAAATGATGTCAGTCAATAATGAAAATAGATTTTTCTGCTATGCATTACATTGCATAGTCATATATCTGAAATTATAATAAAATCCTTGTGCTGTTTGTTTCGTTGGTGTCAATAGGTTGCACCAGCAGAACTTGAAGGACTTCTCATTTCTCACCCTGAAATTCTAGATGCCGTTGTCGTCCCGTAAGAATCACATACATGACTGGTAGTTTAATTTTGCACACCTTATGTTATCTATAATTGGGAATTTGTAGTTGAGTTACTTCCTTTTGTAGATATCCGGATGATGAGGCTGGTGAGGTTCCACTTGCTTATGTTGTTCGTTCACCCAACAGTTCACTTACTGAAGAAGAAATTAAGAAATTTATTGCTAATCAGGTAAGAAAAAGATAAAGAATGAGCTTTATCTCTGACTCAGACACTTATAAAATAAATAAAAATTTTCTTGTCAGGATATAACTCATAACTCAATTGGACTAAAAGCATAATTGTGATATTTTAAAAAGAAGTACCTGCTTTTAATGAAAATTGCTTCTATCTTCCTTTCATTCTCTATGTTTGAGCTTTCTCCTCTACATATAGTACTCGTTGAGGAGTGCTAGTAACACACTCTTTTGAACACTCTCTCAAACACATTTCATGTGATTGGATAAAATTCACATGGGTTCCACCATATTCGTGGGACCCACTCCCAAGTGGTGGGACCCATGTGAATTTTAACCAATCACATGGAGTGTGTTAGGGAGAGTGTTCAAGAGAATGTGTTTCTAGCATTTTTCAGTACTCGTTTTGTCACTTTTATGGATGAGTATAAGCACCAAAATTCACCAAGTACTGGATACTGGGTTGCATAATAATCCTATCTCTAATTAAGCACGGACAGCATGGGTTGGAACTTGTTTGCGTGCTTTAAATAAACTATAATGCTTGATTAATCATGAATCATTTGCTCTGTATACCTGTTTTTTACTGGTGGTCAATTGATGAAATTTGAATGATTGGTCTATGTGCATTTGTCAGTTGCTACTCATTTTTATATTTGTTTACAGGTTGCACCTTTCAAAAGATTGCGAAGGGTGACATTCATCAGCAGTGTTCCTAAGACAGTTTCAGGAAAAATTCTCAGAAGAGAGCTTATTGCGAAAGCACGATCCAAAATATAAGACATTACTGTTGTTTTTGGTCGATTTCTGTGATATAATCCAAGTTAGAATTGCATCCTGGAGGATTAACAGATATAATCAATAAAGTTTAAAATTAAAACTAGATAGCAATTATAATAACATTGCCTTTTATTTTTTTGGTACAGAATAATGGCATTACTTTGAATTACAATAAGCACAAGTAAATTCCAACTATTCTCCACTCTTTATTAATAATTACTACCAAGTATTTCATGTACTATATGATATTTTAAAACTAAAAAATATTTTTTAAAATATTTAAGAGATAAATAATTTCAAATTATAAAGAGGATATATATATGTATATCAATATCAATAGAGTTTAATATATGTACACTGTCATTGTAAAGAAATTTTAATTTTACACAGACATCCAATGATGTGCTGTCATATCATTTAATGAATTTAATAACACATGAGGTGTTATATTCATTAAATGATGTGGCTGCACACCATTAGATGTCTGTGTAAAATTTTTTTACACTGACAATGTATACTAATTAAATCCATATCAATATATAAACACAGTTTATGTCTGGTCATATGATGTGACGTGTCGCCCTCTTGTGATATCAGTTTCCCTCCAAAACATATTTCATTTAAATATTGATTTATTTTAATTATTTATTTAGTTTTCTGATGCAATTAAGATTTCTTATGCAATTAATGTTATACTTTATGAGTTTGAATTTTAAATTTTTAAACGATTTAAGCTTTTCATGTCATTTCAGTTTTCAAAATAATAACTTTGAGGTTTGTCCATACATCTTCTCTTACTTCCTACCCAATGATAATTCATGTTTTTTTAATTTTTTTTATGAAAGTTCTTCTTTTTCTCTCACCCTTCAAAGTGTATTGATTATTGTTCCTTCTCTCATCATTAAATGCAATTCACGTTTTTTCCTGACAAGATTTAAAATTTAAATCACATACTTTTAATTTATTTTCTATCTATACATTTTTAAATCTTCCTCCTTTTTAATTGGCCAATCAAATTTTAACTATTTTTATTCAATTATAAATATAATTAAATTAAAGTTAAAAAATTAAAATGTATTATTCGAATTTTTTTTGAATTAAAATTAATACAAACAATATTCTACGTTTCAGTAAGTTTTTAAAATTTTTAAAATTAATTCCATGATGTTTTTAATTTTTTTTATAAGCAGATGTTTTAAAAAATTTTAAACAATCTTTCCATGAACCTGATTTTAAGATAAATTGTCTCCTTTTTAATCTATGGTTTTCTCACATTTTTAAATCTAAATTTAAAATTTGAATTTAAATATTCAAAGCAATAAGTGCATTAAAAATTTTTAAAATTAATTTCATAATTTCTTTAAAATTTTTAAACAATCTTTCCATTAGGGTTTAGTGAGAGACTATATTTTCCCGTCAAAATGAAGGTTAATTATGTAATTACATTTTTAATCAATTTTTTTTAAAAAAAAAAAATCAGAATTCAAAATTTGAATCATTCAGTAGTGGGTTTGGAAAACGTATAGACGTTGGAAATAGTGATTTAATGTGTAGTGTGATATCCTTTTTCAATACCACAAAATCCAAACAGTGAGAATTGCAAAATTGTGATCTTCCGATGCACCACCGTCTCACTCACCCTTCATCTTTTTTTTTTTTTTTATTCTAGCATTTTCTTTCTCTCACCTTGATTTCTAACAATTTCTAATTTTTTTTTGTTTCTCTCACCCTTTATCTCACTCACCCTTCCTCTAACTACAAGAGCTCGACAACAGTGACCATGCGGCCATGGCTCTAATCGCAGGGTACTTTTTCTGAATAAAAGCACTGTATTTTTATATTGATAGGAACAAGAAGTGCAACTTGGCAATCTGTTTGATGCAAATGAACCAGATAACACAACCAAAATTCCAGCTTCAGGCAGTGAGTGCCGCATCAAAAAATAGAAAAATATGGATTATTCAGGTCGACGTGCGACAGTGCTTGCGGTAGGGTGGACGCAACTTCCGGCTGAGTCAGTGGCCTGATGTTGCGATGGCTGAGTCTGCCCGCGAGAGTGGAGGCGACTATTGCTGCAACGAACATTTCGGCCATGGGTGTGGTTGTCGATGGGTTCTATGACTGTGCACCGCTTAACTTTTGAGATTGGTTTGCTTCTTCACTATTTTGTTCAATTTCTTTTTTCTTCTACTGTCTTTTGAAGGTGGTAATGGTTACGCTTTTTAAATTTCTTCTCAAATTTTCTTCATAATTTTTGTTGTTCATTTGCTTACCGCTTCTTCTTCCTCTCATAGAAGTTAATGCAGCGTGATCAGGCTTCAAACCAACCTCCCTCATCTCATAAAACGTTTTCAAAGCTTCATTTGCTTACGAATTTTCGTTCATTTCTGCATAATATTTGTTCAATTTTTTTCAATATAGATTGCTGCCACTGTATTTTAGAATGTGTCCCTATCATAAAATTCAAGGTCGGGTATCTTGCATTACATTTTCTTTGGTTGTCAATTAATTGAAAAAATTCTTGCTTTTTTATAAAAAATAGATTGGATGAGATTCTTATACGTGCAATTTGTCAAGACCAAAAACTTGTCAAGACCAAAACTGATTTATTTTGGTTGGAAAAATATTTGGGCAGAATATTACTCTCATAATTTCCTCTTTATCAGGATTAATTCTTGCTTCGTTGTGTATTTTAGAATTAATTCTGAAAAATAAATGTTGAAAATCTCTTCTGTTGTGCCTTTTTCTATATTTGAAGTCATTTGCACAATCAACTGGTCATACAAATAAATGCTGAAAATCTCTTACTTTTGTTCTGTTGAACCAGTTTTGCTTATACAAAATTGACTAAATGTAATTGGATTTATTTTCATTTAAAAAATATTTGGATAGTATATTTTTCTCATAATTTGCTTATACAAAATTGGGTAAATCTAATTGGATTTATTTTCATTTGGAAAATATTTGGATAGTATTAGGGATGTCAACGGGGCGGGCGGGTGCGGGTAGTACCTACTCGTATAGGTACCCACTAAAATTAACGAGTACCCATGCGGGTAATGGGTATCCGCGGGTATTCACTAATATTTAAGAACTTAAATTTTATTAAAAAAAAGAGAGATGTTATATAATAAATTATAATATCACACTATATATATAAACAATCATTATATAATACCATCACATGTTAATATATTAAAAATATCATAAAAAAATTAATATAAAATAAATTATATCTCATCATAAAATAATAAAAAATCTTAATATTCAAATATATTTAATAGAAAAATATGTTTTAATGAGTATGCGGGTAGCCGCGGGGCGGGTAGTATAATATCTGTCCCCACCCATTTAATAAATATGCGGGTACCCATTGCGGGTATATCCACGGGTATCCGCGGGTGCAAATTTTTTTATTCTCATAATTTTCTTTTTATTAGGATTGAATTTTGGGTCGTATTGCATTTCAGATTTAATTCTAACAGTTTGATAGTGTCAAAACCGATTTACAATTTGCTTTAAATTAATATGATTATTGTGATTCATAATTGAAAAAATAATTGAAAAAATACTTGCTTTTTTATATAAAAAAATAGATTGGATGAGATTCTTATACCTGCAATTTGTTAAGACCAAAACTGATTTATTTTGGTTGGAAAAAAATATTTGGGCAGAATATTATTCTCATAATTTCCTCTTTATCAGGATTGATTCTTGCTTCGTTGTGTATTTCAGAATTGATTCTAAAAAATAAATGATGAAAATCTCTTCAGTTGTGCCTTTTTCTATATTTGAAGTCTTTTTCACAATCAACTGGTCATACAAATAAATGCTGAAAATCTCTTACTTTTGTTTTGTTGATCCAATTTTGCTTATACAAAATTGAGTAAATCTAATTGGATTTATTTTCATTTGAAAAATATTTGGATAGTATATTATTCTCATAATTTTCTCTTTACTAGGATTGAATTTTGGGTCGTATTGCATTTCAGATTTAATTCTAACAGTTTGATAGTGTCAAAACTGATTTACAATTTGCTTTAAATTAGTATGATTATTGTGATTCATAATTGGAAAAATAATTGAAAAAATACTTGCTTTTTTATAGAAAAATAGTTTGGAAAATTCATGTATACAGAAATTACACAAGACTCGCAATTACATCAATCTAAATGTCTAAAGAAATTACACTTTTAATTAAATTTTAAATTATACATACATTTGTGTTGATAATAAATTTCTTATATATGTTTTATGATTTTTAGTTGTAAAAAAATTGAAAAATATATATTTTATAAAAATGAATGACTTACTGTGTTTTTATTGTGATAAGTTTTTTTTTATAATATTTTTTGATACATCATGGCGAAACAATATGGATGCCATTGTTTAATTTGTTACTGAAAAATGTGTTTTTTATTATTTCAATATGGATTTTCAAGTGTTAGGAAAATTCATGTATACAAAGTATCTTTAATTTATTGCCATGATCTGTATGACAATTTTGATTCAATTGATTGTAGCTTATTATTAAGTGGTGATGAAGTTTCATGTAATTAAAATTGGGGTGCAATTTATTTTTAGAAGTTTTTCAACTCAAGTATCCCTATGTAAAGCTTGGTGCAGATGAATTTGGAGTGCAGTTTCCTCTAATATAAGTCTTTTATGGATTCCCCTGCTTCCTGTGACATATTTATGTTTTGTAATTCATTGGTTTATTGGTTCTCTCTTCCTTTTTAAAATTTGTATTTCCATTTTTTTTCACGTGTATTTCCTTATAGGCATTCTTATATTCCAACTTGATGTGATATATCTAGAACTTTGTATCAACTTTTCTTATATTGCTCCTACTATTATTTTCTATGCTTTGTAGCATGAAGATTACTAAGAAGGAGTCTGTGGTTGTTGTTGCTGGGTAATGAAAAGTATATCCTATTTATTCTTATTTGATTTAGTAATTGTATTTATTGGCATAGACTTATTTTTTGTATATGATCAACACTAATTATTTTTATCGCAACATGTTATCCATTGGTTTATTTTTCTGGACATAAAGAGGTGATATTTATTTGCCCCTCCCAAAAGAATAGTTCATTAATTTCTCTATGACTTGCGACGACATGATCTGAGTAAGACTTTTTTTTTCAGCTTGATTTGTCCACTTGATTCTGCTTGGAAATAGAGAGGCCATGGAACAAAAATTTGGTTATGACTAAAAACTTTTACTTTCAAAACATTTTTGATATAGTGATTTCATTTCATATTTGAGGACAAATATTTTTCTATATGAATCAATATTTAGACCAATATACACCGAATCATGAACTCTTCAAGTACATTTCTTATTAAGACATATTTAAAATAAACTTTATTATAATTATTATTGTTTAAGTAATTTTTTTTCTTTCTTTCTTTTGATTTAATAATTATTATTACAATAATTACTTTTACATGTTTTATTAGCTAAATTTAATACTCAACTCTATATTATTTCTCTCATATTCTCGCCCCGTGCATCGAACGGGTACCCTACTAGTATATAATGAAAATAGAGTTATATAATTTAAATTTGATATGTAAATGGTAAAAAATAATTGGTTTGAACTAGAAATTTAATTTGAAAAGAGAATAGTGCTTCGCTTTGTAAGCATTAACAATAGGGGTGGGCAAGATAACCGGGTCGTCCTAAGCCAACAAACCCGTTTGCAAAAATAAGCTAAGCGGGAGAATAAAATCGGGTCAACGGGTTAAGGTGGTTGCAAAAATCGAATAGACACGGGTAAACTCCGCGGGTGCGGGGTCAAGAAAAAAATTCGTCGAAACCCGCCCTAACTAAATATGTTTAATTTAATTATTGGCCCAAACAAAAGTCCCAACTCAGAGTGACTCTGGTTTCATCTTTCTGATTGTGGGAACTCTAATGACTCTCTCATTTTCCCTTTTCTCAGCCTCCACTGGTTTTTGTTGTTTCATATTCTCCTTCTTTTGGCTACCCCAAACTCTAGTTCGTATTAGGATGCATATAACAGAGGAGCAATGCTCTTATAATAGTTGCTACTCTTATTGCAACCACCAAGTTGTTAGTCACCTGGTGGAGTTTATTAGGCTAACGCTAGGATAATAATACTTCTTTCCCCATTTCTAGTACTGTTTCTATCCGAAGGTGCTATCCCAAGGAAATGCTGGGAAATTGGTCTCATTCTCAAATACCATTTCCCTTTTGGTATCGATTTTGACAATAAGTATTCTTACTCCAAGTGGGTTACTAAGAGGTTAATTTTGTCGACCTTATTTTAATTTGTTGCAAACTACTTCACACATCATTTTGGTAAGATCAGGGAAAACCACGCAAGGAGTCGTACATTCGTATGGTAGAAAAAGTTTTTGTATGTATTAATTCAAGACAAATTTACCACTAAGATTATTTTGGGTAGTAGATAGATGGTGGTAAGATTAGTTGTTACTGTAACTATGTAATTTATATAATTGTTGCCACAATTGAAATTAAGGCCATCATTAATCAAACATCATTTTGCAACTCATACAATCACAACTGTTGTGTTTTTTTTGTTTAACCTCAGTAAATTGTGAGTCTCGGTCAGCATTATATCCTTGTATTTAGGCATGATAATCAAACCCGAACCCGCCGTTACGGACCCGCCCCACCTTGACTTTGACGGGAAAACCTGCTTTGACCGGGTTTAAGAAAAACCCGACCCCGTCCTGCCTCTAACGAAAGCGGGGTAGGGTTTGGGGGTGTAAGAACCCGCCTCACCGTCGCCCCCGAACACGCCCTGATATACTAATTAAATAATTTTAGTTATACTAAAAGTTTAATAATAGAGGTAAACTTATATATTTCCCTTAAAATATAATGTAGTTCTTAAGTTTATCTTTTTTCTTAGAATTATCAATGTCCATATTTACATATTATTTGAATTAGAATATATTAGAATATAATCAGCTTATTTAAAAACAAGTTTTTAAGTTATAAAAACAGAGAACAAAAAATAGAAAAGGCGAAATCCCCGCGGGTTTCCCCGAACCTGACAGGGACACACGAAGATGGGGTTGGGTATCATAATTTCATGGCCGCCCTCTTTAAACCTGAACCCGAACCCGCTCTAACTTTACAAGGGCGGGGATGGGGAGAGCAAAACTCGTGCCCGACCCGCCCCATTGCCTTGCCTAATTAGGGTTTATCTTTTTTCTTTCTTGTTTTTTCATTCTTTATGTCTTTTTTCTTGTCAATAATTTTTTTAAGTTTGGATTAAGATGTTTTTGGATGAAAGGTTAGATGTTTAAATGGCCCGGTAATGAATTAGCCCATTTCTTTGGATTTTTTTAAAGAAAATTAAAGAAATGCTAAAAATCTATAAAAATTTGATTAGGCAAAAAAAAATCAGGCCCAATATAGATCCATACCCGTCTGTATCTGCCTACTTAACCCGTGACCCGTTCAACCCCGCCTTATCCGATAGTCTGAATGGTCGGAAATGGGCATATTATTACTTTGGGGGGTTTGTGTGGATTGGGCATTTGGGGCCTGAATCCGACCAAACCCTCCTAATGCCCACCCCTAATTAATTTATTAGCAATAATTTACACACTTTTTCATTCTTCATCATGAAGAATTATATATGTAGCACATGAACTCAACGAATGGTAGCCGATTGAAAGCAGAAGCTAACAAGGGTGACATAAACCTTATTTACACACTAATTCAAGAGGATCCATACGTTTTAGAGCATATAGATTCCATACCATTTGTTGACACTCCATTGCATATGGCTGCTTCACTTGGACATGTCCAGCTTGCCACCGAGAGGTTGAGGTTGAAACCTTCATTTGCCTTGAAGCTAAATCAACAAGGATTCAGCCCCATCCATATTGTTATGCAACACGACCAAAACAGAACGGTGATTCGCTTTGTAAGCATTAACAATAGGGGTGGGCAATATAAGCGGGCGGGTAAAATCGAGGGTCAATGGGTTAAGTCGGTTGCAAAAATCAAACAGTAAACTCCGCGGGTGCAGGTTTAAGAAAAAAATTTCGTCGAAACCCACACTGATTAAATATGTTTAATTTAGTTATTGGTTCAAACAAAAGGCCCAACTCAGTTTGTTTGGAACCCTAGTGACTCTCATTTCACCTTTCTGATTGTGGGAACCCTAATGACTCTCATTTTCCCCTTTTCCCAGCCTCCACTGGTTTTTGTTGTTTCATATTCTTCTTTTTCTGGCTACCCCAAACCCTTCGTATTAGGACGGATATAATAGAGGAGCAACACAATGCTCTTCTAATAGTTACTACTCTTATTGCAACCACCACCTATCAGACAATAGTTAGTCCCTGGTAGAGTTTATTGGGCTAACGCTAGGATAATAATACTTCTTCCCTCATTTCTAGTACTGCTACTGCTATCCCAAGGAAACATTGGCAAATTTGTCTCATTTTCAAATACAATTACCCTTTTGGTATGATTTTGATAATAAGTATTCTTACTCCAAGTGGGTTAGGTTAAGGTTAATTCTGTCGACCTTATTTTGATTTGTTGCAAACTACTTCACACATCATTTTGGTAAGATCAGGGAAAACCACACTAGGAATCATATATTCCTATGGTAGAAAAAGTTTTTGTATGTATTAATTCAAGGCAAATTTGTCAATCTGATAAACATGTAAGTAGGGAGATCAATCAAGATTATTTTGGGTAGTAGATAAATGGTAGTAAGATTATTTGTTGCTGAACTATGTAATTCATATAATTGCTGCCATAATTGAAATTAAGGTCATCATTAATTAAACATCATTTTGAAACTCATACACTCATGTAATTCATATAGTTGTTGAACTATTCCCAAAAGTAAGACCTTAACCTTAAAATCTTATAGGATGTCTTTTTTTAGTTCTTAGTGAACTGAGGCACATTTGGAAGGAAAGGTAAAGTGTAGGCTTTTAGAGAGAGTGCATAGTTGGATTTGGAATGTGTAAGCAAGAGGGGGAATGTAGAGGGACATGAGGAGTAGGCTCCCTAGTAAGGAGGAGAGTGTTGATTGTTTGTGTTTGCTCCTTGAGGGTGTGACTTGTTTGATTAATTATGATGACTATTTTGGTTGGAATGCTTGCATGACATGCCTGTCTATTTGCGTTGCTTGAATTTCTTGTATGTAGAGGTTGACTGAAATTTTTTTAAGATTGAGGATTCTTTGACAGGTAAAGGTTAGGAGGGAAGTGTGGAATTCATGGGAGGTTAGAGGAACCTAACACCTTAGGTGAGGGTGGGTAACCTCAGCTCTTGGGTTAGGTTGTTTGTCGTGGGATAGATGTAATCTGAAGGTTAATTCAAGAAATTTAATTAGAGCCTTTAATCTCATATTCTTGTTTCCTCTCTTGGTTTCCCCGGTTAGTGTATGCCAATGTTGATTGTTGTTGTTATCCCGATCCTATCCTCTTCAGTAGTTTCCTAGGCCATTATGTAAGTCTTGTTAGATATCTCATTAAGTGGTCAATGATTTTAATCTAGTGATCGTGAGACTACTCAAGTCTTTTGATTTGGTTTTAGTATGCAGGAGGCAAGTTCAATTATTTGGTCCCTGAGACATTAGACTAATACTCCTAGAGTCCCTAATTGGCTATTAGAAGTAACATCGGTTCTCATAGGTACATGTTAAGTATCTAGCTATTTAGTGTATTATTGCGACATGAACTATTGGAGGATTTCCTAGTTTAGGAACCAAGTTGGAATCTATTGTACCTTGTCAATCTATGATTCAAATTATCGATCTGATGGTAATTAGTATGCCCTTTCAATGGATCAATTGGAAACTTCTACCCTGTGGACAATAATAGGTTTTGTAAGAGAATTAAGATTATAGCTTTCCCATAATCCTTCAATTTGGATGTAGATGAGGTAGGGAGTGTGGCATAGTTTCTTGATGTGCTAGTCAATTCAATCTTTTAGCATCAGATTTGATTTTGGAAGGCGCTTATAGACCTATGTTTGAATTATGGTTGGGCACTACTCGTTAGTTAGGACCCCCTTGATCAGTTCCGGTCAAGTTAGGGAGTAAACCCAAGAATGTAAGGGGAGTGAATGACATTGGAAACTGGGATGGCTAGAGGTACTTAGAAAGTTGCACTCATGGTCAATTCTTTTTAGTTTTAGGCCTACTTGGTTGTTAACACCTAAAGGATAAGGTTCCTTGTGGTTCTAGCCAATGTGTCCTCGGGGTAGAAGTTGTATAACTAATGGTTTATGCTTAGTGCATCGTTTCCCCTTTTTCCCGTGTGTAAGGAACCCTGTTGCCTATGTTTAGGAATCTGTTGTAGTACACAGGTAGTTACCTATGTTCTCACTTCTCATTGGTAGAGCTAGACCTACAGGTTGGGCTTCTTAGTCTACTCCTTGTTTATTCCCTGAGAGGAAGAACTCTGATCTTTAGGGTTCATGGAAGAAGAAAAATCTTGTAGGATTTAGAACTGTTATTCAGTGTATAGCTCCTATGAGGGTCAAGGATCAGTATCTAGTCATCGTTTTGTTAAGGATTAGTGTTAAGCTGGTGAGGGGGATTCATTGTTAGGTGTTGAACATTCTCCTTCCATGTCTCTTGTTTTTAAAGTTCCACCATCATTCTAGGTCTGTGTGTGTCCCTTGGCTCATCAGGGCAATTGGATGTTCCTTCAATTGCTGCGGTGATCAGCTTTAGGCAATAGCTTCTGACGTCTTAGTTCAGGGCATGTGTTCGTACTCAGTCTCCTAGGTTGTAATGATAGATAATTTTGTTTTCTATGCTTGTGCACATGATGGAGTGATAGGTACAAGCAGGCCTACACACTATCATGTTCTGTTAGAAGAGGTGAGTTTCTCTTCGGATGAACTACAGGAGTTTGTCCATTCTCTATCATATGTGTATCAGAGGAGTAACACTTGACTGCAGTTCTATTTTCAATTATTGGAGATCTGTTAGTTGTTGTATTAGAAACCATTGATGAGATGACGTTGTGTATAAGATTACATTTCAGACCAGTTAGCTTTTGGGGGTTACAAAGTAGTTTTGTGTGATATACTTAAACCTTGAGGACTATTAGAGAGGGCCAAGCCCTTAAGGGGGTAGCCTTGTAGGGAAGGACATGAGAACCCATCGTATAACTTAGAATGCTTACTAGAAACACTCAGAACATAGTTAGATATTTAGCAACCCAGAGTTTGAATCAATCAGTAGATGTTGGAAATTAGGATCCCTAACAACCGGGACAACTTGTAGGTACCCTCCAAGGTTTTGTGCATGGTTTGGGCATTGAGTTAGAAATCATAATTAGGAGCTTGGAAGACCACCTTTTTCGTTGTAACCCCGTTATATAGATAGTTTGAATCAAGATGTAAGTTACTCGAGGGTGAGGAAAATCAAGGAGAGGCTTCTTAGGAACCCATGTCAGGATTGTGGCAGAGGAAGGGTAGATGTTGGGGTATGTATTCCGAGGAAGGATGAGAGGATCGCTTAGAGTTAATGTGAGTTAGGCATGGAACACTTAGAGGATAATGACGTTTGGGAGGTAGCCTATAAGGGTAGCACTTTGAAAACGAGTCCAAGAATGCAGACGTACCCTAGTTTTCTTTTAGTCACCTAGAGTAATGAAGGTATTTTTATCGGGAGATAATTCTTTAGAGATCATAGTTCCTGGACGTAGCTAGAGGTATGTTTGGGATCTGATGTTGAGGAAGTAACCAGGGCAAATTTTGAGGAAAAAATTTATTTAAGGGGGGTAGAATTGTAACATCCTGAAAATCGGGACCTAGGAATCATAAGAGAAGCCTTAGGTGGTGAACCCAACCATGAGAGGCGAGCTAGAAGTAGGAAGAGAATCCAAAAGTTAAGTGTGATTTTAGACAAGGAATTAGGGAATTCATTAGGAACCACGGGTTTTAAAAGAGTATAGAAGAGGGACCGAGAGCTAAGTAAATTAAGTTGTAGGACGAGATAGAAGGAACCGCACCTGGTATCGGAGAGAAATGTTAAGGTTTAGGAGTGAGGAAATGAGTTTGTTTAAAGAAGAAATAAGTTGAAAGGAAGGATTAAGAGAATGAGTTAAGGAGAAGAGCATCACCCTAGATCTTAGCCATTAATGTGGAAGAATAAGCTTTGTGGTCAAGAGAATTGATTTATCAAGAATTAGAGTGGGGAAAGGGATTGGATGAGAAGAACTAAGTTAGAAGAAGGTTTTCATGGAGAGGAATTAGGTTTGAGAATGACAGAATTGAATTGGAGCCAAAGAGGGGCACAAACCGAGGTTATTGCTTAATTTTGGGTTTTTGCCTGATGACCTTGGTGTACTAATTCGCAAATATCTAGAGTTGTAGGTATTCAATTAAGGTGATTCCACTTGCATTGGAAAGCTAAGATTCGGGGCTTCAGTTTGATATATTATATGATAGTATTCAGAGCTCGTTTGCACCTCCAAACAGCAAGTTTATACGTTGTAGCACGCAGAGTGCGCTGAAGCGCGCAGATGTGAGCTGAAGCGCGCGCGGGACAGCAGGAGTGCGCCCCGACGCACTATTAGTGGGCCCTAGCGTGCCCTGTCAGCATTTAGCTTTTAAGCCTCGTGCATCTCCTTCCTCATTAATTAAACATCATTTTGCAACTCATACAATCACAGATGTTGTATTTTTTTTGTTTAATCTCAGTATATTGTGAGTCAGTGAGTCGACATTGTATCTTAGTATTTAGGCATGACAATCAAACCTGAACCTAGGGGTACGGACCAACCCACCTCGACTTTGATGAGGAAAACCCGTTTTGACCGGGTTTAAGAAAAACCCGACCATGACTCCACCCTGCCTTTAACGGGGGCGGGGGAGGGTTTGGCATGTAAGAACCCACCTTGCCCGCCCCCGAACACGCCCTGATAAGTTAAAATATAATAAAGGTAAAACTTATATATTTCCCTTAAAATATAATGTAGTTCTTAAGTTAATCTTTTTTTATTATCAATGTCCATATTTACATATTATTTAAATTAGAATATATTAGAATATAATTGTCTTATTTAAAAACAAGTTTTTAAGTTATAAAAAATAGAAAAAAATGAAAAATATAGAAAAGGTGAAATCCCCGCGGGTTTCCCCGAACCCGACGGGACACGCGGAGATGGGGTTGAGTATCATAAGTTCATGTTCGCTCTCTTTAAACCTGAACTCGAACCCACTCCGACTTTTACGACGGCGAGGACTGTGAGAGCAAAACTCGCCCCCTACCCGCTCTGTTGCCCTACCTAATTAGGGTTTCTCTTTTTTCTTTCTTGATTTTTCGTTTTGTTTATCTGGTTCAGATTCTTTATGTCTTTTTTTCTTGTCAGTACATTTTTTAAGTTTGGATATTATGATGATTTTGGATGCAAGGTTAGATGTTTAAATGGCTCGGTAATTAATTAGCTCATTTCTTTTGGATTGTGTTTTTAAAGAAAAATAAAGAGATGCTAAAAATTTATAAAAAATTGATCAGGCCCCACAAAAAAAACTGACCCAATATAGATCTATACCCGCCTGTATCTGATTTATAATAACATTTAATAGAAATTTTATAAATTGATTATTTTGAAATTAAAATACCATACCGTTCTTTTCACATGAAGACTTGTAATATGATATTTATACTCCTATTATGAAAAAAATTCAAAACAGCATAAATAATTAAGAGTGATTTTACGTTCTAAAAATTATAAAAGTAATATATATACATTTTTCTAAAATAAAGTCAAATGTTATATAAACCATGAGTGAATATATTTATCACATTACCTATAGTAATTTATGAAGAATTTCCTTATACTAAACATTATTAGTTGTGTTATATGATTTAACTTCACTTTATTTGATCAAAAGTTTTAAATAATTTATGTTTCTAAAAGTACTTATATATATATAGTTGGCTATCACTAAATACTAGTAGAGTACCTATGTGATGCACGAGACGCGTGGAGTTCTATTAATAAAAATAAAATCTGCTAGTAGTACTCATTTAAATATGAAAAAACTTAATAATAGGTGTAAATAATTTTCTTTTTGTAGTATATGAAGTTAAACATAACACCAAATGAGTAATAACAAATGCAACTACTAAATATACTAAATACAATGAGTAGTTATATTTATCTCTTGAAATATATATATATATATATGTTAAATTAATATTTAGATATTAATAAATTTTTATATAAAGATTTATTTCCCAGTGGTGTATAATTTTTTTTATGAAAATTCATAAAATAATTTTCTATCAATATAATCACATTTCAATTTACAAAGTCATTCATTTTTATTAATTATTTTTAAATTTTTTAACAACTAAAAAAAGTAAAATATTTATAATCAATCCAAATTTATAGTAAAAATAATTAAAATGTAATTTTTACCATGTGTGATTTAATTTTATCCCATAAATTAATTATTATTAAGAATTTTTCTATATTTTATCCCGTAATTTAAATGATTGCTCCTGATTTTTATGTATTGTCATTGTAAATGAAAGAACAATGAAAAATAATTTCTCTAAGTTAAAATTTAAAAGGTCAACAAAAAAATAATAGAAAATAATTAATCTACATTATAATTTAAAAGGTATCTTTTAATCATATGGAATTTGTGGTAGTATTGAGATTTGTTTATATAAAATTACTTTTTTAAATTATTATAAGTAGATTATCATATATTTTATGTAGAATCTCTGTCCCAAAGTGATATATTTTTACTCTTAAGTTATTATATTTTCATATATATTTAGTTTTATCATTTTAATAGTATTGTCTTTTCATTGATTTTAATATTATTATATTCATGTAATAAGCTTTTACCCTATATAATTTAAATTTAAATAATAGTACATCGTTTGTAAAATTTTCATCACCGGGTGAATTGTATTTACCCTTATAGTCTATATACTATAAATTTAAATATTAATGAACTTTTATTTAAAAATTTATTCCCATATGGTGTATAAAAAATATGGGTAAAATATCTTTTTCGTCCCTATAAGATATCTGAGTTTTGATTTTTGTCATTAAAAAATTTTTTTATTTCATTTTTATAAAATATTTAAGCTCTTTTTTTAGTCCCACATGTTGTTGATTCAACTGTTAATTGTTGATATATCAAACGCCCATCATAGTCAGCAATCATATGTTTAATACCCTAATACATTATATAACAATGTTAACTTACTTAAATTAATCTCTTTCAGAGACTGTTTATGATATAAATGAATGAAGAGATGTGTAAAGAATTTCAGTTCAAGTTGAACATAAAATTTGACTCTCGAAACAAGTTTATAAGGTTAATACTCTTATATATTGTGTCATGATACTTCTAAAGTATTGGTGACTACTATGGGTGTTAGACAAATCCACAATTAATAATAGTATTAGCATTAGGGACTAACAAAATAGCTTAAATATTTTCTAAGGATAAAATAAAAAGAAAAATTTTTCAGGGACAAAAATAAAAACTCGGGTATTTTGTAGAGACGAAAAAGTTATTTTATCCAAAAAAATATTATAAGAAAATTAAAAAAATTCTATCAATAAAATTTCATTTGTTTGATTCAGGTCCGAGAGTTAAAAAATTCAATCCCATTAGATTGATTCGATTTGGTTTTCAATCAATGATAACCCTATCGCTATTATGTTACTTGCTCCAATGGTTGAAATGCGAACCAACTTCTTCGGCCATCTTTTTCTTGTTTTTTTACAACTCTCTCTAGCTATCTTCTTTGATTCAACACTCAGTGCATCAAAGTTTTTTAAACTAATATTTTATAATTCTTCACACATTCTCATATTATTATATTATTTATATTACTTTAAGCAACCCATTCACTTCTTATCTCCAATCCACAACTCTCAAAAAAAATTTTAATGGACCCCACAACCTATCCCACACTTATATATTTTATTATTTTCATCCAATTTGATTTATAATATTAAAATATTTCTAGTTTAATTTTTAAATCAAATTTGGTTAACAAGATTAAAAATGAAAACCATGTATTATACTTAATTAAACATGATTAATTATAAATTGCATAATACATAATTAATATAAAGAAAAAATAATTAAAATATTAAAACTAGCCGTTAAAATTTGTTTACCGTTATTAAAATAGTTAATATAATATTATATTATTATAAATAATTAATATAATATTGTTAACATTTTAAATTTTTTACCGTTACTTATTAAAATAATTAATATAATATTATATTATTATAAATAATTATTATTATATCGTTAAAAAAAAAAAGCCTGCAGCAACCCGCTTTTGCGGGTGCTGCAGGCAACATCGCTGTTTCTGAAATCAAATGCCGGTCGAATCTCTCCAACGATGTGCCTTCAATGCTGCAGTGATAGAACCGTGTACATTCGCAGCGATGGAGTTGCTCTCAGCATTTCTGATAGCTTCACCGTTGATAATGACAATGACATATCCCTTTGCGATGGTTGTTCTTCACCAGAAACCTAACATACCTAGCTCTACGATGGTTGTTCTTTCCCACAAATCCCCATTAATCCATGTCATAAAAAATGGATCAGTTAGCAAATACTCTTTGAAAAATGCTAGCAACACACTTTTTTCCAACACACTCTTTATAATTGGTTAAAATTCATATGGGTCCCACCAAATTATGTGGGACCTACACAATTTGTTAGGACGCATGTGAATTTTAACCAATCACAAGGAATGTGTTAAAAACAGTGTGTTGGAGTATGTGTTACTAGCACTCCTCATATTCTTTTACCACTGTTACCATACAAATGAATCAAATTACTTATCCCTTCAATATTTTACGAAATAATCCAACGGCTATTCGATATGGTGTACCAGTGGTGGGTACTTATCCTTCCTCACCTTTGACACAGTCTTCTTTTTATCCACTTTATTTTTTTCTTTTTCTTTATTATCATACCTCCTATATTATATCGAATTTTAAACACTATTATCTCTAATATTTCCTTTCACATCTCATTTTATTTTCTATTCCTCTTCATTTTCTAGCACATTAATTATTACATATTTCACTACTCTTTTTTTTCATTTTTCTTCACTTTTCCACACTCCCCATTTTAAGGGTGTCAAAGTATCTTTCTCATATTATGGCTCAATTTTTTTTTATTAACTTCTAACTTATATAAGAATTTTTCAATAGTGATAAGTACTCAAATCTGAACTTGTAAGAAAATGTTTATAAGTTTAGAGGTGTTATAACGTAGTTGTGTGGGAGAGCTTATGAAAATTTGAGGTGCATAAATTATTAATTTTAATTTATATATGAAAGAAGTTAAATTTATTTATTTTATTTTCTTATCATAAGGAAAAGTTTATCAAATTGACTCTATATCTATCACATTTTCATTTTTTTCCTATCTCTCTTTTTTATTAGAGGTGGATAAATCTCAAAGACATACTTCCATCATTACCATTGTCTTATTTTGGGCTTTTTCTAGGGTGCATCCGTTTGAAAGTTGTTGTAGCATACATAACTATATTTTAATCATTAGATCTTTCTAGGGTTCATCATCCATTGTATTAAAATCATATATAATAGGTAAAATATAATTGTGTATGATGCAACATAGTTAAACTTGTGCATCTTAGATTTAGCCTCCTATTTTATATTTCTAAATGGAAGTGAGAAAAGAGAAGGAAAAGTACACATTGACACACATAAAATGGAGTGTGTAGAGTGTAGAAAGAGAGGAATAAAAAAATAAAGAAAGGGAATGATATAACGGAAATGCTCGGCGTACGTAACACAGTAGTCACACAAATTTTACCATGACTGAATTCACGCCCACAAAAAAAAAAGGACAGAGAAAGTAGTCAAAAGCAAAGGAAACGCCATGTCACTCATGTGTGTAGAAACATGGGATTTACTATGCTGGTGTATGTCAATCCGCGCTCATGATATAATGAGAGAAGAAAAAAGAAAGTGTTGAATGGAGCCTATAATTTTTTAATGTGAAAGAATGAAAACTAAAAAAGAAAGAGATAAGTTTTTTATACAACAAAAAACATACAACAACTCATACAACACACTTTTTCTCTTTATCTCTCCCCATCATATCACCTACCACATCTCATATTTCTCTCTCTTTTTCCCCTATTCTCTTTTTCTCTCTCAATGTTGTACTTGTACAACATGTACAAGTATCATTTCTCAAAAAGAAATAATAGTGGTGTTTGATTGATAATCCTCCACCACGGCATTGCTAGCTCATTCCACTTTTTCTGATTTCATCCCGTGAAATGAAAAGCATTCCACCATCACCTATTCGTTCATAGAGACAATTGTCATTGTTATACTCTCGTAAGTTTAATTTAAAAAAACAAAAATCTAACGCAACAAGCCAAGTCACACTTGCTATTTCATTTTGTCAGCTTCACTACTTGCACGAAAATCCAATGCAACAAGTCCTGTACTCATCGATCTTTCATCCTCTCCAATCTCTCAACCCACGACTTTGGTGTCAATAAACACATCACCTGCTCACCATGTCAATTCACAAACTAAAACCAACAAATACCCTTCACCTTATATATATATGGCCCTTCAAGCTGCTCTTGTTATAATTAAGTCCCATATCTAATAGAGAAATGTTTTACAGACACCAAATAGTGCAATTGGACTTTCACCGCAATTCCATTTTGCTTTTTGCACCCTCTTTTATTTTTTGCACACCCTTGTTTTTTGAAAAACTATTTTTTACTTTTTTATTAAAAAAAATAAATTTTATATTTTTATTTTGTTATTATATTTATTTTTATTTATTTATCTTATCAAATAAAAATATAGATCAAGAAAATACAATTAAATGATCATATAAAAATCTGTTAATTAATACGAGGTTAATTATGTGTCCCGGAATGATGAATATGTTAAAAAATTAGGTTAATAGTGTTTCCGTTTGTGGTTAACAGAGTAGGATTCTTGGTTATTGCAATTCATGTTAACACGAGGTTAATTATGTGGCCAAAAACGGTGAACATATTTGTAAATGAAGTTAATGGTGTATATATTGGTGGTTAACAGGTGGGATATTTGGTTAATTGAAGTTGTGAGGTTAATTGTGTGCACAGAAACGGTGAATATATTTGTAAATGAGGTTAATGGTGTATACATTGATGGTTAATAGAGTGGGATATTTGGTTAACAGAGTGAGATATTTGGTTAATTGAATTTGTGAGGTTAATTGTGAGCACAGAAATGATGAATATATTTATAAATGAGGTTAATGGTGTATACATTGGTGGTTAACAAAGTGGGATAATTGGTTAACAGAGTGAGATATTTGGTTAATTGAATTTGTGAGGTTAATTGTGTGCACATAAACGGTGAATATATTTGTAAATGAGTTTAATGGTGTATACATTGGTGGTTAACAGAGTGAGATATTTGGTTAACAGAGTGGAATATTTGGTTAATTTAACAGAAATGATGAATATATTTGTAAATGAGGTTAATTAACATAATTTTTATATGATCATTTAATTATATTTTCTTGATCTATATTTTTATTTGATAACATAAATAAATAAAAATAAATATAATAACAAATAAAAATATAAAAATTATTTTTTAATAAAAAAGTAAAAAACAGTTTTTCAAAAAAATAAAAGGGGTGCGAAAAGTAAAAGCGGGGTGCAAAAAGCAAAGTCGATTTGCGGTGACTATGCTATTACACTTTTTGGTGTCCATGAATCGCGATTGTATTTAATATTTTTATCCTGTTCAATGCAGAGATCCGGTTACGGTCACGATGGAATATACAGGTCCCTAAGGCCTTCCCCGGTGCTCCCCAAGGACCCCAACCTCTCTTTAGTCTCGTTCCTCTTCTCCAACGTCTCTTCTTTCCACACCAAACCCGCCCTCATTGACGCCAATTCCTCCCAAACGCTCTCCTTCGCCCAACTTAAAATCCAAGTCGCCAAACTCGCTCGCGGTTTCCTCCACCTCGGCATCACAAAAAATGACGTCGTCCTCCTCCTCACTCCCAACAGCATCCACTTCCCCATATGCTTCCTCGCCGCAAGCGCCATTGGAGCCATCGTTTCCACCGCCAATCCCATTTACACGGTCGCTGAACTCTCAAGACAAGTCCACGACTCCAACCCCAAGCTGGTGATCACGGTCCCCGAATAATGGGACAAAGTGAAAGGTTTCAACCTTCCCGCAATGATAATCGGTTCTAAGAACGCCACGTGTTCAAAGATCACGAGTTTCAACGCGTTGATGGAAGTCTCACTTACTTCTGATGTCCATGTCACAACTTGTATTAGATTAAATTGTTATGATAATTGTGTGGTCATTTTATATGTAGAGGATGGGGAGGGTGGTATGAGTGATCTTGAAGGAGGTAATAGGGACGATGTCGTAAATGATGGTAACATTAACTAGAATGTTGAGGATGAGGATGAGAATGGTGTTGGGGAGGGTGTTAAGGAGGGTGCTCACAATGATAAAAATGTGAAAGGGATTCACATTTTTTGATAGAATGTTCGTGCGGTCTTTGATTGAGGTGAGATCTATCTGACTAAAATGTATAAAATGGAGTTTTAGGGTTGTTAAGAGTTGGAAGAAAAGGTAGGGACCTAAAAAATGACTGATTATGTGTCTTAACTCACGAAAATGAGGTTGAAGAAGAAGATTGTCACATCAGCTAACATAGTAACGACCACATCAGCGAGTTGTGAAGCTAGTATAACGACGAAGACTATTTTGATTATATGGTTAAATATGTTTTTGGTCCCTTGTTTATTTTTTCATTGGTTTTGGTCCTCTATTTTTCAAAATCACATGATTTTAGTCCCCGTCATTAGTTATATTCTGCTAAGTGATAACGTAGCAATATTTCTTGTAGATTTTTATTTGGATTTTCATTCAAATTTTTCTGCGGATTTCAAAATTCAAAGAAAGTTTTGTTCAAATTCTAAAATTTGTGAGAAATTTAATATAGATTGTTTTATAACAAAACAAAGAAATTTTATAGCGGCATTTTTATATAAAAAAATTGTGAATTTTTGGAAATTTACTACATATGACTTAAGAAAAAATCACAAGAAATTTCCTGTGAATTTTTACCTAGGAAAAGATGTAGTTGAGCTGTGAAAGTGATTTGACACAGTATATTTAACAAAGAGGACTAAAAGTATGCAATTTTAAAACATTGAGGACGAAAACCAATGAAAAATAAACGGGGGACTAAAACCAAATTTCGCTATATTTTGAGGGAACAAAAACATATTTAACCCTAACTTATATAGAAGTTTTTCAACGGTGATAACTACTCAAATATAAACTTATAAGAAAATCTTTACAAGTTTAGAGGTGTTTATAAAGAAGTTGTGTGAGAGAGCTTATGGAAAGTTGAGGTACATAAATTATTAATTTTAACTTATATATGAAAGAAGTTAAATTTATTTTATTTTATTGACTTAATTTTATTTTCTTATCATAATGAAAAGTTTATTCAAATTAACTCTATATCTATCACATTTTCACTCTTTTCCTAACTTTTTTTTATTAGAGGTGCATACACCTCAAAGACATATATCCATTATTACCATTATCCTATTTTGGACTTTTTTTTAGGATGTATCAATTTAAAAACTGATATAGTATACACAACTATGTTTTAATTATTAAATTTTTTAGGGTCGATTATCCATTGTTTTAAACACATATTTAACGGTCAAAATATAATTTGTTTGATGCAATTGTTTTTAAACTTATGCAACATAAACTAACCTCCTCTGTTGTATTTCTAAATGGAAATGAGAAAAGAGAAGGAAAAGTACACATAATGAGAGAAGAAAAAGAGAGAAAAAAAAAGTGTAGAATGGAGCCTATAATTCTTTAATATGAAAGAGTGAAAGCTCAAAAAATAAATAATAGTGGTGTTTGATTGATAATCATCCACAACGGCATTATCAGCTCAGTCCACTTTTTCTGATTTCATCCCGTGAAATGAAAAGCAATCCACCATCACCTATTCATAATATTTAATAGAGACGATTTTCTTTGTTATTTGTTATACTCATTTATGTTTGAGCATTTATTTAAGAAAACAAAAATCTAATGCAACACAAGCCAAGTCACACTTGCTATTTCATTTTGTCTGCTTCAATACTTGCACGAAAATCCAATGCAACAAGTCCTGTACTCATCGATCTTTCATCCTCTCCAATGTCTCAATCCACGACTTTGGTGTCAATAAACACATCACCATGTCAATTCACAAACTTGTTTGGGTTTAACCACAGTTATCTTCCACGGGAGACAATCGTGTTCGAGCCGGGAACATCAACGTCATGGTGGGACTAACTCTCCAAGCAGGGATTTTTTTTCATCCACAAGACTCGAACCCGAGACCTTGCTTAAGGGGAAACAAGCATATATATGGTGATTAAACCAAAAAATACCCTTCACCTTATATATATGGTCCTTCATGTTGCTCTTGTTATGATTAAGTCTCATATCTAATAGTTTTATCCTGTTCAATGCAGAGATCCGGTTACGGTCACGATGGAATATACAGGTCCCTGAGGCCTTCCTTGGTGCTCCCCAAGGACCCCAACCTCTCCTTAGTCTCATTTCTCTTCTCTAGCGTCTCTTCTTTCCACACCAAACCCGCCCTCATTGACGCCGATTCCTCCCAAACCATTTCCTTCGCCCAACTTAAAATCCAAGTCTCCAAGCTCGCTCACGGTTTCCTCCACCTAGGCATCACAAAAAATGACGTCGTCCTCCTCCCCGCTCCCAACAGCATCCATTTTCCCATATGCTTCCTCGCCGCAACCGCCATTGGAGCCATCGTTTCCACCGCCAATCCCATTTACACGGTAGTTGAACTCTCAAGACAAGTCCACGACTCCAACCCCAAGCTAGTGATCACGGTCCCCGAATTATGGGACAAAGTGAAAGGTTTCAACCTTCCCGCAATGATCATTGGTTCTGAGAATGCCACGTGCTCCAAGATCATGAGTTTCAGCTCGTTGATGGAAGAGGCAGGGTCCGTTACAGAGTTGCCTGAAAACGACGTGAACCAGGGTGATACAGCGGTGCTTTTATACTCGTCGGGGACCACGGGGTTGAGCAAGGGGGTGGTACTAACGCACAGGAATTTCATTGCGGCGTCGCTCATGATGAGTATGGACGAAGATTTGGCAGGGGAGTTTGACAGCGTGTTCCTCTGCATTTTGCCGATGTTTCACCTATTTGGGCTCGGCATGGTGGTTTACACGCAGCTCAGGCGAGGGAGCGCGGTGGTGTCGATGGGGAGGTTCGAGTTGGAAGCGTTTCTAAAGGCAATTGAGAAGCACAGGGTGACAAATCTGTGGCTGGTGCCTCCCATCGTGCTTGCTCTGGCGAAACAGAGTGTGGTTAGCAAGTATGATCTTTCGTCGTTGAAGTATGTTGGGTCTGATGCTGCTCCTCTCGGGAAAGAGTTGATGGAGGAGTGTGCCAGGCGTTTGCCTCATGTTACCGTTTTTCAGGTAATTCATCATCCCACCACCTGCTTAATGCTTTGGGCCATTCAGTAATATATTATATTTTAATATATTACTCTATATTAAGATATAAACTTAAACATGTTTTATTCTTCTTAAAAAAATGTTTTTATTTCCTTTAAAATACATTTTTTTTATTTTAATCTACCTAATTTTTTTTCTAGTTTTTCATCCTCGCAAAAATATTTTTTTTAAAATAGTCTTTGCCGTTAGAGTTGTTGTTAGTCTTGCTGATATGATATTTTCACTCTCATGAGGCATTAGATTTTTCAATTAACAAATTTAATAATGTATTAAATTACATAATAAATGGATAAATAATTTTTCAAATTCAAAAAAATAAAAAAATGAATTACACATTTCAGACAATAGGGATAAGTTCAACTCACTTACTTCTTATGTGCATGCCACGACTTGTAACGTCCTAATTTCTAAATTCATAAATAATGCCTGTTGGAAGCACTATTTCCAAATTCGTGAAATTATTTCATTCATTTCGCGTATCGACATACAATACCATCGCTTGAGTAACCCTACAAATTACTAAAGCTCCAACAATACATATATAACTCAAGGAAATAATAACATAATGTTGCCATCAAGGCTCAAATACAACAATATTAAACTAACATAATGATTTCTAAAGTAGCTTTAACAAATAACACTGGTGGTTCTAAACAACATGAACAACATCAAAGAAAAATAAACAATAAGACTATTGGTCTTCACATGCCAACTACTACTCGTCATAGTTCTGATCAGTATCCTACACCACTGAAAATATTGTTCCCATGGAATGGGGTAAGACCAACGTCCCAGTGAGTGTAACAGTGTGTGCAGTGTGGGGAAAGCAACCAAGAACCATCATGGCATACATATAAATTTAAGAGACATAAAAGAGATAATGATACGGAATTCAACACAAAGGAAAATCAATCATCAAGATGCAATGCATGGCTGTGAGGTGTTGTTCCCGACACCCGGGGTCTTTTCTCTGTTACTTGACTGTGATGAGCGCTCGGCCTGAGAATCCAAGGACCGTCGTCCAGGGAAACCTGAGATTAAGTCTTATTTGAACATGAATGACACATTACTTGATTATTTTTAATAATTGAGGATCCCTCATCTTCCCCTTGGCCGAGGGTTAGATGAGATCACCTCGTCTTTCTTAAACATGATTGCCCGAAGGCCTGTGACGGTCAATGACCCTGTGATAGCCCGGAGGCTCTGTGATGGCTATAAGCCCTGTAATATCTTAATTCATAATTCATGACTATGATGGCCAAAGGCCCATGATTTCATAATAAAATATTCAAGGTTCATAATACATCATACAGAATCATCCAATCATCTACCCTAAGGTTTTGGCAATTCAATACATACAATAGTCAGTATATTCACAATTCTTATGTTCATACTATACATATATCACTAATTCATAGAAGGAAAGGGGAAAAGGAATAGGGAACATGCAATGGCAATCATCCAGAACAAACAAGTGAGAGTCCACCCACCTGTGAGTCGAGAAAACGGAGAAAGAACGAAGAATGGAGGGCCTTGATGGGGGAAAGATTGATGCAAGACTCGTTCTTGATGTGTAGAAATCGTTCTTGGCCTTTGCTGGGACTTTCTCTCACTAGAACCTCTCTCTCTCTCTCTGAAAATACGAAAAAACGGAAGAAAGAACTGACTGAAACCGTCCACGAACGTGTTTTAAAGTGCAGAAATCGGACCTGCGCTCAAGCTAGGCTTGAGCGCAGCTCAAGCGCAAGTTCTCGCTCAGGTTGCGCTTGAGCTCAGCTCGAGCTGAATTTCTCAAATTGCTCTTTGTTTTTCTGTGCTCAGGCTGCGCTCGAGCTCAGCTCGAGCGAGAGAACCAGATTGCAATTTTCCCTTCTTGCGAAGGTGCAGTTTTCATCCAAACCCTATCATATAACCTATCAAACTGAAGCCCCGGAAATAAGCTTTCTAATAAGAGTGGAATCACCTGAATCGGACATCTACAACTCTAGATATTTGCAATTTAGTGCACCAAGGTCAATAGGCTTAGAACCAACATCAAGCAACAACCTTAGTTTTTGCCTCTTAAGCTTTTCCTTATCCATCTACATTCAAATTCGAATTCGAATCTTATATTTAAACATTATCCTAAACTTGATATTACTCTCTTATCTCTATTTCTTGTGATGTTATCATTCCTATTTTGAAATATGATCTTTAAATTAAAATGCTAAAGCATATCTCTTTCCTGAGGATATCCCATTCGGTTCTGATATTATTATATTAATATTAATAATATAATAACTACTACATTTATAACAATTAAGGTTAATTGAAACACTAATAATATAATTTATCTTCTAATAATTTTATTATTATCTTGTTATATTAATAACAATTATTATATCTTCTAATATCAAATTCTATATCTCTCTTTTAGTATTCATATTATCGTGCCATTATTTTATCATTAATATTATAATATTATTTTATTAATAGTTATTGTTATTATTATAAAGATTCTCTTTTCATCACCAATATTATCGAAATACAATTATAAGTATTTTAATTTTATTATGATTATTATTTTTGTTATAATTTTAGATTTCTAAATTTTTGGGATGTTACAATTCTACCCCCCTTAAATAAATTTTGTCCTCAAAATTTGTCTTATTATTCTCTTAAACTTAAGTCTATGAGACTATGACACTGCATATTGGTAACCTATAGCTTCGGGTTGGATATCATGTCTCCATTAATAATAATTGTGACTAACTATTCGAAGTCTAGAATAAATTATATTCCTAAACCAAATCCATTGAATCATTCACCACATTTACCATAACCTAAAAGTTCGAGTTTCCTTCCTAAACTTAAGCTCTATGTCTTCAACTGTAATTTCTGAATATTTTTCTTATGATCAAAAACCTATGTAACTATTAAATAATTAATTTCGACACTTTCAAAGATCATGGCCTAAATAACGATAAATGTGTGAGCCATTGACTCATGATCATATCCTAATTATAAAACTATCTAAACTGTAAAATGTCCTTATCGAGATCCTCCTAGATCCAATGATGAAATAAATAATTCTTAACCATATATACATAATTACTCAATTTCAAACAAGCTCAAGATTAGATCTTTATCTTTAAACCTTTTAACTATAAACATAAAATTATCATATCCCTATCACCCAAAACCATCAAAATAAAGAAACCTCTATCTCTAACAAGATTAAATCTCTACCTCTTAAATCATACAATACCAAATCTTTATTCTTAAAACTATTAATTATTAGCCAAATCTCCATATCTAACCTACAAAAACAAGCTTCACAGTTTTCCTCAAATAAACGATCACTTAAACTTTGTGCAAAACGTTATCCATCTTCCTAGGTTCTAATAATTTATCATCACCCTAGAAAGATTTTTATATTCGAAAGTAATTTTATCTCTTATATAATATTTTCCTCATATCCTTCATCAATTGAAAACAACTCCAAACCATTATAATCTTATCCTAAGATCTAAAGATCCATTTACAGTTCTCCTTTCACCTATTTCCCAGTTTTTAATTAGATGTGAAGATTTGTACACTTAAACTGTTTTTATTTCTAAGGATTTCTTTCTTTTTATTTTATTATTATTATTATTATTATTATTATTATTATTATTATTATTATTATTTTTTACTCATTTTAATACTTTCGGAAAACTAATCTCAACCAAATATATATAGTTTTTAATCTAAATTTAGATAATGTTATCATTTCAAATAAGTTTAATTAATAAAGGGATTATGATAGTAAATTCCTATTATTTAATTATATGACTTTATAAAATTTATCCTTAATATTTTTTTGTTTCATATTTTCATTATTCTTACTTTTCAACAATATTTATTTATCTTTACAATATTTGATGGGGTAAGATATATTTTAAAATACTATGACATCTCTCTGATAATTATCTACCCTGTATTATTCTGAAATTCCTATTTTCTGCTAACAATTTCTAAAATTATATATGAAATAATAGATACTATTTCCTTCCCGGCTTTATCTACTTCCAACAAACCTTATCGTATTTTTCAAACATTTTTATTTATCCTACAACATCTATTTCATCTGAATCCTCTAGTGTTATAAAGTAGCTTATTAGTTGCTATTATCACTACCTTTATTGGAATCTTAGTTATACTTCATAAATTTCTAGCTACCTCTAAAAGTTAAACTCATAAGATAATCTACTCTCAAAATCCTCCAATTTACATCTAATTTGATCCTAACAATTTTATTTTATATCTATCTATCTATCTATTTATATATATATATATATATAAAAATAACAAATCCTATCCTTGAAAACATTTTATTTCAAATGGAAATAAGACCTTATCTGGGAATCTAAATTATCCTAATTTAGATAAATTCTAAATCCAAGAAACTCAAATTCAGTCAAGTAAATCAAACAATCCATCCTACTCAAGTAAATTATGTCACCAAGGTGCAACTACCGATAACCATCAACATCAGGGTCAACCTACACTAACAGGGATTTAAAGAAAGGGAGCAAGAATATGGTATAAATGTACTATAATTACATCTAATGACCCATTAGGGATTCTAGGAGTACTAGTTTAATACTTTAGGGAACAAAGGATTACACTTGCTTCTTGCATATTAAAACCAAATTACTGATCATGAGGCTTAAATAATCTAATCACCATCAAATTAAAAATCACTGACCGCCAAATTAGATATCTAATTTGATCCATATAATGACTAGGAAACTAAGAATGAGATTAGAATCGAAATAGCAACTCAACACCAACACACACCAATAGGGAAAAAAGGAAAGAAGGAAAGAATATAAGATTAAAGACCCTAATTCAATTCCTCGAATTATCTTTAAGATTATACCTATTCGACGGTAAACGCTTAACCAAGAGCTAGTGTTACTCCCCCTTCACTAATAATATTAGGTTCCTCTAACCTCCCATGAGTCTCACACTTCTCTTCTAACCTCTACCTGTCATGGAAACACTCCAATCCTAGAAATTTTACCATCACCTCCGCATGCAAGACATTCCAACAACGCAAACAGACAGACATATCAGTCAATTATTCAGCAAAACAAGCATCATGATTATTCGAGCAAAAACAAACATCATGATTAATCAAACAAGTCTCACACTCAAGGTGTAACTACAAGCAATCATCACTATCCTCCCTTACTAGGGAGCCTACTCCTCATGTTCCCTCTAAACCTCTCTCCAAAAACTTATGCTTTACCTTTCCTTCTAAGGATACCTTAATTTCTTTGGAAACTAAAATGACATCTCATAAGGCTCTTGAAGTGGAGATCCTACTCTTGGAAAAACAAACCTATGTCCCTCTCCCTTTGACTATCATGTAGGTGGCTCTAACCCTGTTAGAGAAGTGTCCCAATTCCTTTAACAAGGTATCCTATTTACGTCACTAACCATAATCCCGTGTACAACGCATCCAATAGAGGGGTGATCAGTCCCTATACTAGTTACGAGGTATAGTGGGATAATAGTGAGTCACGGGCAACTAACTTAACCACAGTCCAATTGGATTGAACTGCTCTGATACCAAAATGTGACGTCCTAATTTCTAAATTCAGAAATAATGCCTGTTGGAAGCACTATTTCCAAATTCGTGAAATTATTTCATTCATTTCGCGTATCGACATACAATACCATCGCTTGAGTAACCCAACAAATTACTAAAGCTCCAACATTACATATATAACTCAAGGAAATAATAACATAATGTTGCCATCAAGGCTCAAATACAACAATATTAAACTAACATAATGATTTCTAAAGTAGCTTTAACAAATAACACTGGTGGTTCTAAACAACATGAACAACATCAAAGAAAAATAAACAATAAGACTATTGGTCTTCACATGCCAACTACTACTCGTCATAGTTCTGATTAGTATCCTGCACCACTGAAAATATTGTTCCCATGGAATGGGGTGAGACCAACGTCCCAGTGAGTGTAACAGTGTGTGCAATGTGGGGAAAGCAACCAAGAACCATCATGGCATACATATAAATTTAAGAGACATAAAAGAGATAATGATACGGAATTCAACACAAAGGAAAATCAATCATCAAGATGCAATGCATGGCTGTGAGGTGTTGTTCCCGACACCCGGGGTCTTTTCTCTGTTACTTGACTGTGATGAGCGCTCGGCCTGAGAATCCAAGGACCGTCGTCCAGGGAAACCTGAGATTAAGTCTTATTTGAACATGAATGACACATTACTTGATTATTTTTAATAATTGAGGATCCCCCATCTTCCCCTTGGCCGAGGGTTAGATGGGATCACCTCGTCTTTCTTAAACATGATTGCCCGAAGGCCTGTGACGGTCAATGACCCTGTGATAGCCCGGAGGCTCTGTGATGGCTATAAGCCCTGTAATATCTTAATTCATAATTCATGACTGTGATGGCCAAAGGCCCATGATTTCATAATAAAATATTCAAGGTTCATAATACATCATACAGAATCATCCAATCATCTACCCTAAGGTTTTGGCAATTCAATACATACAATAGTCAGTATATTCACAATTCTTATGTTCATACTATACATATATCACTAATTCATAGAAGGAAAGGGGAAAAGGAATAGGGAACATGCAATGGCAATCATCCAGAACAAACAAGTGAGAGTCCACCCACCTGTGAGTCGAGAAAACGGAGAAAGAACGAAGAATGGAGGGCCTTGATGGGGGAAAGATTGATGCAAGACTCGTTCTTGATGTGTAGAAATCGTTCTTGGCCTTTGCTGGGACTTTCTCTCACTAGAACCTCTCTCTCTCTCTCTCTGAAAATACGAAAAAATGGAAGAAAGAACTGACTGAAACCGTCCACGAACGTGTTTTAAAGTGCAGAAATCGGACCTGCGCTCAAGCCTCGCTTGAGCTGCCTCGCTTGAGCGCAGCTCAAGCGCAAGTTCTCGCTCAGGCTGCGCTTGAGCTCAGCTCGAGCTGAATTTCTCAAATTGCTCTCTGTTTTTCTGCGCTCAGGCTGCGCTCGAGCTCAGCTCGAGCGAGAGAACCAGATTGCAATTTTCCCTTCTTGCGAAGGTGCAGTTTTCATCCAAACCCCATCATATAACCTATCAAACTGAAGCCCCGGAAATAAGCTTTCTAATGAGAGTGGAATCACCTCAATCGGACATCTACAACTCTAGATATTTGCAATTTAGTGCACCAAGGTCAATAGGCTTAGAACCAACATTAAGCAACAACCTTAGTTTTTGCCTCTTAAGCTTTTCCTTATCCATCTACATTCAAATTCGAATTCGAATCTTATATTTAAACATTATCCTAAACTTGATATTACTCTCTTATCTCTATTTCTTGTGATGTTATCATTCCTATTTTGAAATATGATCTTTAAATTAAAATGCTAAAGCATATCTCTTTCCTGAGGATCCCAATCGGTTCTGATATTATATTAATATTAATAATATAATAACTACTACATTTATAACAATTAAGGTTAATTGAAACATTAATAATATAATTTATCTTCTAATAATTTTATTATTATCTTGTTATATTAATAACAATTATTATATCTTCTAATATCAAATTCTATATCTCTCTTTTAGTATTCATATTATCGTGCCATTATTATATCATTAATATTATAATATTATTTTATTAATAGTTATTGTTATTATTATAAAGATTCTCTTTTCATCACCAATATTATCGAAATACAATTATAAGTATTTTAATTTTATTATGATTATTATTTTTGTTATAATTTTAGATTTCTAAATTTTTGGGATGTTACACAACTTGTGTTAGATTTGTTGTGATAATTGTATGATCATTTTATATGTAGAGGATGAGGAGGGTGGTATGGGTGATGTTGAATGAGGTAATAGGGATGAGGCCGTAAATGATGGTAACATTAGCTAGGGTGTTGAGGATGAGAATGGTGTTGGGGAGGGTGTTGAGGAGTGTGCTGACAGTGATAATAATGTGAAAGGGGATTCACACTTTTTGGTAGAAAGTGCGGTCTTTGATTGAGGTGAGATCTATCTAGCTCAAATGTATAAAATGGAGTTTTAGGGTTTCTAAGAGTTGGAAGAATAGGTGGGGACCTAAAAAAATGACTGATTACATGTCTTAGCTAATGAAAATGAGGTTGAAGAAGAGGATTGTCATATCAGCTAACACGGTAACGACCACATCAACAAGTTGTGAAGCTAGTATAATGACAAGGACTATTTTGAAAAAGAATGATTTTTTGAGGATGAAAAGCTACAAAAAATTTTTAGAGGGACTAAAATGAAAACGAGTGTATTTTAGAGGGACTAAAAATATATTTAAGCATATGATATAATAATATTATAATATAGTATATTATATGATATGATTTAATTTCATATATATACATATAAATGATAATAAAATAAATTAAAATTTGAATAATTTAGATATTGAAATTTTTATTTAAAAAAATTAGAAATTAATTTAATTATTTTAACAATAAGTTGTCCAGCATATTTTTTTATATTATTTTTTATTCTCTTTCAATTTTAAAATTAAATTAATAAGAATCAACATTTATCTAGGCCCAAAACATGCTTTAACATGAGATATTTTTAAACTAATAGAAATAATTAACCAGTTATTATAAATTTATTTAATTTTTTTCTAGATTTTTAAATGAAAAATTATTTATTAAATTATTTTAATTAAGTTAATTTAATATTTTTTAGCAATTGATAACAAAGTCAATTCATTTATTTTTTTCTTGAGAAATTGTTATTTCTATGTAAGATCATATTAATTTTATTTTTTAAAAGTTGTAATTAAGTTCCTTTAATATTTTTTTAGCAAATGATAATAAAGCCAGTTCATTAATTTTTTTCTTGAGAAATTATTATTTTTATGTAAGATCTTATTAATTTTAATTTAAAAAAATTCTTTTAAAATAACAATTTATAGAATTTTTAATATTAACCTTTAAGTAATATGTGTATTATGAAAAAATCTATCACAAGCTTTTTTAAAATGAAACTATAAAAGTATAAAAGAAAACACAAAAAATAATGGAAACAAGGTGGAATCGTGTTATAAGGCAGACAAAAAATGAAAATGAGGATAAAATGGGGAAGAATAAATAATTATTATTTATTTACAATGTAATTAACATAATATTTATGGAAGATAGAAAGTCTTGAGGATGGGATGGGGATTGAAAGTCGTGATATTTTTTTTGACGAATTGAAAGTCATGATAGGATGACCTATTTTAGGAAAAAAAAATATATTAAAATATTAATATATTAAGAGTTTAATATATGTAAATTGTCAGTGTAAAAAAATTTTACACAGACATCCAATGACGTGCTGCCACATCATTTAATGAATTTAATAACACATAAGGTGTCATATTCATTAAATTATGTGGCGGCACACCATTGGATGTCTATGTAAATTTTTTTTACACTGACAGTGTATACTAATTAAATCCATGTATTAATATTATTCATTAGATAATTATTAGTTATTTTTTATTTTTTAAAAAATACTATCAATATATAAAAAATATTTTAGGGCCTTTCTTTGGTTGTCCTAAAGTCGGGCACTAGTCGGTTTAAGCTTAGGTCAACCACGTTCCATTTCACTAATTACAACTCAAGTTATAATAAGGATTAGGGAACATAAAAAAGTCTTGTGATAATGTTAAAACTTATATGAACCACATACCTTTTATCCTACATAGAATTATCATTTCGGGCAACTTGGTTCTGTTTGACCCGGCTCAATGAGTGTAGCAGGCGTTTGCATGTTGGGTTAAAAAGTTTGAAAATTATTTGGGCTTATAAAATAACGGTTTTTCTAATATGTGCAACCCTTAAACAAGATAATAAATTAAAAATGAAAAGATTTTATTGGAAATTGTAACTTTTAATATTACCAATACATTGAATGTTGTGATAGTTGTAATTTCCAATAAAATATTTCCACTTTTGATTTATCATCTTGTGCAAAGTTGCACATGTTAGAAAAACCGATAAAATAAAGGCTCGAGCTTTACATTTTTGTGGGTAGCCCAATTTTTTGCAAGCTTTATCTACTTGGGCTTAAAAAATCCAAGAGTTATTCGGTCTTTTGAAGGCCGACCCAATCAAGTCAGGCCATTTTGCTGGATCCGATTGTGTTCCTGATAATTATATTGGGGAAATGGTGTTTGTACACCCTATTTTTAGGTGTAGAGAATAGAAAAATATAAAGAAAAACGTCAAAAGAGAGAGAAAAAGATATGGTGAGTAATAAGAATGAAAAAAGTGAGAGTTAAAAGAGAAATGTAAAATAAATTATAAGACTATATAGGTATATAAATATAAGGATTCCAATACTAATAAGCATGAATTGTGATGTGGAAAACTTGTTGTCAAATACTTCCATTAATTGAAAAGGCATTGGTTCATGGGCTTTGCCTAGCGTACAAGAATAAAACATATCATATATATGGTACAAGAACATTTTTAACCATTTGGTATAGGGTTGCACATGGATCTTGCTTACCCGACCAACCTGATAAACCCAACCCAACCAATATTTAGTAGGTGGAGTTGGGTCATCGGGTAAGTTTGAGTTGGGTAAGCAGTAACCCGATCAGAATAGATTGGGTAATGAGTTTGGGTAATTGCAATTCAATGAACCCAACCCAACTCGAACCCATATATAAAAATAAAAAATATATATACTTTTATACTAATTTTATTAACACAAAATTCATTAATTAGATTAAATACACTCATCCTCTCAAAAAATCAAAATCATTGTTCCTCACAAAAAAAACCCCCAAATTGAACCCTACTCTGTTAATCTCCTTGCCGATTGCCAGCCATAACCCTCCTTTTTCAATCTCCGCATCACCCTATCTCCAGCGCAAGGCAGAATATTGATGCAATCGTCACATTTGGAAGAAGTCGTAGTGACCAAATTATAGAAAGGAAGAACGTCGCATGCGAGAGGAAGAACGTCACAGTCCATCGTATGTCGTCCTGCGTCGTACATAGCCCCCTGTTAGTGTCGCGCCAAAAACTTTTAGATCTGTCACTGTCTGAAATGTTGGCCATCATCGCGTCGTTCTCCTTCACCCTCTGCGAGACACTGCCCCTCTTCAATGTCATGACGTCGTCGCAATGCACAATCTTTCTCGCCGCACGTCGTGTGCCTCTGCTTTGCTGCCTCCCATCCATAATCCCCTGCCCCCACCTTTCTCTACTTGGCCACAATCCTCAATGCCATGCCTCTTTGTTTATGTTTCTATTTATGGTTCAGTAAATTTTTTTTTATGATTTTTTTATTTCCCCTATTTTCTTGTGACCCGATCACCCGACCCAACTCACCCAACCATGTTTGGTTTGGGTTGGTTTGGGTCAATAATATAAAAAAAAGGTGAAACCCAACTTAACACAACCCGATTACACTTAATTAGGTTTGGTCCAGAAAACTCACAAACTCGACTTGACCCAACCCATGTGCAACCCTAATAAAATAGTATTTAAATATAAAGTTAAGATTAACGGTATGTATGCACTTTTTCCCCTTTCTCTAAAGCAGTTAAGCTGAAACCATTAGTGTTGAAATTGGTGGATGACACAGTAGCATATTTACCAGCTTTGGCACAAGTTTAATTTGTTGTTGAGTTAGTGTTTCGACATACAAATTTGATTTTTTTTCACACTCATTCAATTACACTCACTACTACATTCATTTTTTCTTTTTATCCCTCTCTTCTTTGTCCATCACATCAATTACTGTATCTCTCCATTTCTCTTTCTTCATTTCATTTTTCTTTTTGTCTCTCTCCTCCCAACACTTTTCACACTCAAATTTTGAGTGTGGAAATATCTTTTTCCTTTGACATAATGGGTTTAGTCAAATCTGCACCTTTCCTATAATGTGATCATAGAAACATTATAGCTTTAGCTAAAGGGAAGCAAAAGAATCCTTGCTTTGGTGTAAGTGAAATTTATCTTCTTCATAGTACCAAAAACCCTTAGTAGGAAAACATAGGAAACACTAAAAGGGGTATTGAATAGTATTTTATAAAACCCAGAGAGTTTTTGGAAATCTTTTCACAAGCAGGATAAATTTCAGAAGGTTCAAATAAATTGTTGTTATTTGAAGTTTTTATACTCTCTGAAGTTGCTTCAGAGGGTTCAATAAAACAGTTTAGAAAATATGTTTGAAAGCTAAGTGTTATAAAATAGTGAATTCAAATCCCTTCTCGTTAGCTTAAACTGAAATTTAAGAGAGTTAAGGGTAAGAAAACTTAGCCAAGAATTTATTCACTCACTACCATTGTGAGTTACATCCAGTCCCAAAGCCAACCAACTAAGGATTTATCCACTAATTTGAACAGATTACAAGTATTCTTTTAATACCAAGCCTCTTCAGGCTCTCTACACGAGTATTCTTTCCTTACCAAGCCTCTCCAGGCTCTGTACAAACTGTGTTTGAAAGAAAATAGCCTAAGCTTAAAAACTACACAAGTTTAAAGCTCAAACTGGGTAAAATGTATAGACAAACTGAGTTAATCTTAGGATATGAAAGTTTTGTACAAGTATATCAGAGTATAAATTTTCACGTAAAATTTTGCAGCGTTTCAGCAAGTTGATATATTCTCTCTTGCATGAAGTCTGAATAAAGATATTTATAGAGTTGGATTTGAGATCCGTTGAACTCTATTTAATCCTGTTGTGAGATAGCATTTAATGCTAATACTTCCATTGAGACAGATTCTGATGGCCTCTGAACAGGGCAAAGTAGGCTTGCAGCAACGACCTTACTTTTCTTGAGGACATGTACTTCTGCAGCAGGAACATTCCTTTTATGGTATGGAATTTGAACTTGTTCCAGAAAGCAGTTCTGAGCACTATGCTAAGAGAGGTGAACAACGCAGACATCTTGCATAGGTCTCTGAAAAGACTTGATACTTGAGAAAGTCTTCAACGAGCCTTTCTTCAAAGTAGATTAAATGCAGAAATGAAAGTCACGTTAGAAAACTTCAGAGAGTCTTCAACCTTCAGCAGGTTACTTGACTTCAGCAAGTCTACTTCAGAAGGTCCATTCTGTTGAACATGAGTAATACCTTTAGGAGTATTTATAATTATTTCAAAGATCAAATTTGTTATTCATTAAAACTTTAGGAAAATGAGACTTAAAACATTATTAATTTCTTAATAATATTTTTGAGACTCAACATTACTGTATAGCATTTCTTATGCCTGGTATGAAAACACAAAATTATTTTTGGATTGTCCATAATTCTACTATCATGCTACCTAACAACAAACCAGAAACAAATCTATTATAAACAAGATATTTGTATATCTTGCAAGGAGCAATTGAACCTGTAGAAACCACAGGAAACACTAGAAGGGGGTTGAATAGTGTTTTATAAAACTTAAGAAGTTTTTGGAAATCCTTTCACAAGTAGCGACTTTTCAAAGAGATTTTTATAACTTGCTGAAACTGGAGTTTTTATACTTGCTGAAGCAACTTCAGCATGTTCAATAAAACAGTTCGGAAAACTTATTTTCAGCTTAGTGTTATAAAACAACAATCTTAGAACCCTCCTTGTTAGTATAAACATGAATTTAAAGGAGTTTAGGGATGAGAGAACTTAGCCAAAGATTTATACTGGTTCACCCACCACCATTGTGAGCTACGTCCAGTCCCAAAGCCAACCAGCTAAGAATTTTCCACTATCTGATCAGATATACAAGTATTCTTTTTTATCAAGCTTCTTCAGGCTCTACAACAACAAGTATTGTTTCTCTACCAAGCCTCTCTAGGCTCTACAACAAGTATTGTTTAAACAAAAAGCCTCTCCAGGCTCAATAGCAAACTGTTTAAGAAGAAAGATTTCCTAAGCTTGAAACTACACAAGTTTAAAGCCTAAACTGGGTAAGATGTACAATCTTCTGAGTTAAACTCAGGATATGAAAGTTGAGTACAAAAGAAACAAAGTATATAATTTCTCAGAGAATTTTAGCAGCATTTCAGCAAGTTGACGTTCGTTCTCTATTGTCTTCTCTGCATGAGGTCTGGTATTTATAGAGAAAGAGACTTTGAGATCCGTTGGACTTCTCTTTAATCCCGTTGTGAGATAGCTTTTCTCTCGTTGAGACACAAGCTTCTGATAGCTTTCTGCAGCAGACAAAGCAGAAGTAGGTGTACAACAACGTTGACTCTACTTTTCTGAACACAATGTACTTTCGCAGCAGAGACTTCCTTTTTGGTGAACAGAATTTGAAATATGCCAAAAAGGTTCTGATTTGCCTTGCCAGAAAGAGTGAGATGCAAACTGGCAGAAAGTGTTAAGAAGACTTGAGTCTTCAAATGGGTTAGCAAAAGGCAAAGCACCATAGCTCTCTCAACTGCTGAAGCCGAGTATATTGTTGTTGCATACTGTTGCTCACAGCTGCTATGAGTAAAGTATCAGCTTGAGGATTTTAATATTGTTGTTAATTCTATTCGTGTGTTTTGTGATAATATAAGTGCAATAAATCTTTCTAAAAATCCCATCCAGCATTCTAGGGCAAAGCATATAGAGATCAAGCATCATTTCATTATAGACTATGTTAAAAAAGGTGTTTTTGATATTAAGTTCATTGATACAGAGCATCAATGGACTGATATATTCACAAAACCCCTTGCTGAAGATAGGTTTAAGTTCCTAAGAGATAATATGAACATTCATGCATTTTCTGGAATATGACTCTTTGAAATGCTTGAACTCTCTGCTATCTGAACTTGCTGAAATTTGCGTGCCTGCTGAAGTATCTGCTACTTGCTGCATTTTCTTCTATTCTGATATATGCTCTATCAGCAACTTAAATTACCCTGAATTTATTGCTCTGTCATGCATTTATTTCTTCAGAAAGCTCTGGATACCCTTTTGATTGATGACAAAAAGGGGAGTAATATAAACTAACAAAAATCTGAAGTTTAAGTGTTTTCAGAAAATGTTTTCAGAAGCAAGCTTTTGTTCAGAGGGAGCAAGCATCTTACTTAAGTATCTGTCTAAGGGGGAGAATTCTATAAACTTAATTCTGTTTAATTTCCCTTAAGATATTAGTATGTTTAAGCAAATTTGTCATCATTAAAAAAAGGGAGAATGTTGAGTCTCAAAAATATTATTAAGTAATTAACAATGTTTTAAGTCTCATAATCATAAGTTTTAATGAGTAACAAATTTGGTTAAAGTACTCTAAAAGATAGTACAAATTCTCTTAAAGGTATTTTATGTGTTTCAACAACTCTCCGAAGTTTTGCAACCCTCTGAAGTGGTGCAACCTTCTGAAGGAAAGGTACCTGCTGAGATAAGAGAACTCTCTGGAGTTTGGAGATGTCGTACTTTTCGTTGCGTCTGAGAAGTATATCATTTTCGGAGTGAGTCTCTTTGAAGATCCTTTGAAGACTCAAATCTTCTCAACACTTTCTGCCAGTTGTCTGCATCTCACCCTTTCAGGCAAGGCAAATCAGAACCTTTTTGGCATATTTCAAATTCTGTTCACAAAAAAGGAAGTCTTTGTTGCAAAAGTACACTGTGTTCAGAAAAGTAGAGTCAGCGGTACTGTACACCTACTTCTGCTTTGTCTGTTGCAGAAAGCTATTAGAAGCTTGTGTCTCAAAGGATCTTCAGAGAGACTCACTCCGAAAAAGCTATGCTTCTCAGATGCAATGAAAAGTACGACATCTCTAGACTTCAGAGAGTTCTCTTATCTCACCAGGTCCTGATCCTTCAGCAGGTACCTTTCCTTCAGAAGGTTGCACCACTTCAGAGGGTTGCAAAACTTCGGAGAGTTGCTGAAACACAGAAAATACCTTTAAGAGAATCTGTACTATCTTTCATAGTACTTTAACCAAATTTGTTACTCATTAAAACTTAGGATTATGAGACTTAAAACATTATTAATTACTTAATAATATTTTTGAGACTCAACAAAACCAACAAGGGGAATAGCTTCTCTTTTCTTGTTGCATATCTAACAAACAACTATAGTACTGTGCAACCCCCTGTTAAGCAAAATACAACACCTGTAAGCAAAATATATCTTCTCTAGTTACAACAAAATATACATGTCTTCTCTAATAAGCAAAATACACTAACATTTGTGACCAACTTGCTCAACGAGATAAATAGTAGTATACATATCTTCAAGGGATACAATTATGTTGGGTATGAAATAGAGGCAAAGATGATTAGAGAGCATATCCCATTTTACCAAGAAAAAAAAAGACTATTTTTGTTATTTTAACTACAGGAAGGGTTCAATTAAAAAATTATTACTTTAGTCATTATCAGTTACTAACCAGCAATACTAGGTAATTAAAAGTTATGATTTTTTCAAATTCATATCCTTTACTATTCACAAAAATCCTCCAATCTTCCGACTTAGCCCTAAGGAATGAGAATAATTAGGTTAGCCTAGTTGAAAGGTGATTTATGTTGTGTCCTCTAATCATCGTTACGCTACTTAAACTTAATAGCTCCTAATTAACTGACCTATCATTATGGGATGAAGCTCCTATGGGCCCTTTTATCTCTAGGACCTTTTATCATCTATGGCTCCCAATCGTCCTAGCCATATCCGGTCAAAATAGTACTTATGGGTTGGTCTACTGTAACTTAGGTAGGCCCAAATACCCAGGAGGGTACATTTTACAGTTCTTTTTAATCTCTTTTTTTATCACTTTTTTCACTTCCTATCATATCAATTATCACATTTTCCCCATTTTCTCTCTTCATTTTATTTTTTCTTTCCATCTCTCTTCCCCACACTTCCCATGCACACTACAAAAACAAGGCATCAACATATTATTTCATGGTAATCAAAGTTCTTATATTGTGCATGGTATGTTTGGCTACCGGAGATGCACATTTGTTTCATGATGTGGAACTTTACTATGTCACTACTTACACACATTCTTTTCAACACATTTTTTATGACATGTTTTTATCAATTGTTTTTTACTTATCACGTAAAATTTACATGGGATCCACTAATCCCACTTATTATTAAGTTGGAGTACACTCCCAGCTGTTTAGTGGAAAATAAAATTCAAATGAACTTCACCAAATAACAAAAACATATTAAAAAAGAGTCAGGATCCGTTGACACCAGGTGTCAAACTTTAAGAGTTACACCACTTAATAACTTTTTGTAAAATGTGAATTTGACCAATCTAACCGTTGAATCATATTATATTTCCTTCATGAACATACATATCAAATTTCAGATAATTTGGACACTCGTTGGTATGTTATCTAATAGTGGACTTTTACTTAAATTTTAAAAACATGTTATACGTTAAAATAAATTAGTTTGATGAAGTATCAATTAGTTTTCGATTTTTATGAAATTTTATAAGCTTGATCTACTTTATAAGAACTTTCAATTCAACCGTTGGATTGGTCAAATTCACATTTTACAAAAAAAGTTATTAAGTGGTGTAACTCTTAAAGTTTGACACCCGGTGTCAATGGATCCTGACTCATTAAAAAAACATTTACATATATTAGAGAAGAACTCATATAATAAATTTATATCTCTCCATCACATCACTCATCTCATCTCACAATTTTCTCTCTTCTATTTCTATCTCTCATTTTGTCGTACAAAATATTGTACAAAATAATTGTATAAATATGGTTTCTAATCAGAGAATGTATCATCAACGTTTCTCTTACACCCTAACCAAAAATGTCAAAGTAGCCTCAATTCATCAACCTGGTGTTGCATTACACCTATTTTAGGCACCATAGTTGAAGAAGTTAAGTTCACGAATTATAGGATTGACCCTAATAAAACAGTGTTGAAAATTTGAGCACTCTTTTTTAAATATTATTTATTTGTTTTTCTTGTGGTCTCAGGCCTATGGTATGACAGAAACTAGTGGCATTGTTACTATGGAGAATCCAAGAGTAGGTATTCGTCATACTGGCTCAGCTGGAAAGCTAGTTTCAGGAGTGGAAGCTCAAATAGTGAGTGTGGATACACATATGCTGCTTCCTCCAAGACAATTGGGAGAATTATGGGTACGGGGTCCTAACATGATGCAAGGTAGACTGCCATTATACCATACCATGTGAAATTTGTGCTCGTTGTTGGAAAGATATAATAGAATAATCCTATACTAATTGAAAATATATAATAGATGCCAATATAATGGCGTCACATCTTATTTGAAATGGATCTTAAGTCATTAACTATGGCATGAAAATATGGGCTTTCATCAACATGTTTTCCTTTATATGTAGTTTGGCATTAAGTGTATCATACAATGTAGCCTACTTAGTGCATCTGTTACGAAAGTTTTCAGGTTATCATAACAATCCACAGGCTACAAGATTGACTATAGATAAAAAAGGGTGGGTACATACAGGAGATCTTGGATATTTTGATGAGGATGGGCAACTTTATGTTGTTGACCGTATCAAAGAACTGATCAAGTATAAAGGTCTTCAGGTATGTAATCTAAATAATGTTAACATTGAAAATAGATTTTTATGGTATGCATTACATTGCGCAATCATATCTGGAATATTAATTAACCAAATCCCTGTCAATGTGAGGTTTACTTGAGTATAAAAAATATAATGTGGGTCTTGGGATGCTTTAAATAGATTTTACATGTCCCAAACCGTTAATGTGTCAATTAATTGTAGTAATTTTAGTGTTATGTGATGATATGTTTGAGAAATTATTTGTTTATAATCCTTCTGCTTATATGATAGAATGAATATTTATGATCAATCATTTCATCTTATTTCATTATATGTTGTTTGTTTCATTGGTGCCACTAGGTTTCCCCAGCAGAACTTGAAGGGCTTCTCGTTTCTCACCCTGAAATCCTAGATGCTGTCGTCGTCCCGTAATTAAGAATCATATACATGATCTGTAGTTCAATTTTACACATTTTATACTTTCTATTATTTAGAATTCATAGTCAACTTGCTTCCTTTCTGTAGATATCCTGATGACAGGGCCGGAGAGGTTCCAATTGCCTATGTTGTATGTTCGCCCAATAGTCTACTAACTGAAGAAGAAGTTCAGAAGTTTATTGCTAATCAGGTAAGAGAAAGATAAAGAACAAGCTTGATGTCTAACTCGCACTCATAAAATAAAATAAAATAAAATGTATGTCAAGATACTCAACAAGAGTGAGTTGTGATAAATTTTTTTTCATATTTTTTCTAAAAATGTATGCTTTTAATGAAAATTTCTTCTTTTCTCCTTTTATTCTCTTTATTTGAGATTTTCACCGGGTACTAGATACAAGGTTGCATAATCCTCTAATTAAGCAAGGAAAGTATGGGTTAGAATCTTGTTTACATGCTTTAAATAACTATAATGGTTGAATAAAGCATTTTCCCTACATACCTGTTTTTATTAGTGGTCAATTGATCAAATGTGAATGATTGGTATATGTGCATTTATCAGTTGTTTGTTACTCATTTTTATACTTGTTTATAGGTTGCACCATTCAAAAGATTGTGAAGGGTGACTTTCATCAGCAATGTTCCTAAAACAACTTCAGGAAAAATTCTTAGAAGAGAGCTTATTGCGAAAGCACGATCCAAAATATAAGACATCACAATCTTTTTTTGGTCAATTTTTGTGGTGGAGTTTATCTTGCAGGATTAGCAGATATAGCTAATCTAGTCTAGTTTAAAAGTAAAACTTTATAACAACTCCACTTAATTATAGTATCATTGCTTTGCAATTGAATATTGTGAATTACAATAAGTAAAAGTAAATTCCAACTATTTTCACCAGTAAACAAAATAATTTATTTCTTGGAGTTTACGGACTTCAGATAGATAATGATTATAAGAATCTCTTTATATTACAAGAGTTTTCTGGTTTCATTTAATTGATTATAAATTGTATTTAGAGTTTGGCTAACAAGTGTCTTGAATGAAGAATAATTGTATTGGAAATCATGACATTTGTAACATTAAGGGGTTGTTTAGTTCCAAAAAAAGCATTTTATTTTCATTTCCTATTTTTAGTTTTAATTATAAAAATATTTTCAAAATTAATTTTTTTATTATAAAAATATCATATTATTTCATTTTTTTTTGTCTTGTTTTCAAAGTTTTATACCGGAAATAGTGAAAATAACTTTGTACTGATTTCTCTATTTTTGTACAGAACTGTGAAACATGAAATAGAATAAAAATTTTTGACATTTTTTGTAATTATAACTAAAATTATAAGTTCACAAAATTATTTAATAAGTTCACAAAATTTTTGACATTTTTTGTACTGGTTTCATTTAGGTACTTATTTAATAAGTTCACAAAATTATAAAAATCAAAAAATTTTAAAAATAATAATAATAAATTTTGAAATAAGAGAGAGAGAGAGTAACCGTGAGATTGTGGATAATGGTAGAGATTAGTGACTAAGATCATGGAGAAATTGGGGAAGTTGATTTAGAGTAGTGAGATAGGGTAGTTACACTTGAGTAAGAATAAGAGAGGCAACGAAAATGGAGAGGGGTGACATGAACAAGAGAGCTGGGGAAGTTCACTGAGGGGGACACAAAAAATAGTGGAGGGATTACAAACAGAGAAAAAATCTAGAGAGGTTGTCAGAGTCAGAAGAAGAAGCCGTGAGGTTGAGAGAGCATTTTGAGAAACAATTAGAATAGAGAGAAAGAGTCTTGAATAAAAGAGGATCATTGAAGCACGGTGAGGAGAAGATTCGAGGCAAAAACACACAGACCCTGTGGAAGAGGAAGAAGGAGGTCTGAGACAGGTAGCTGAAAAAGGGAGAGTGATTACATGGAAAAGCTAATAATAAGTAGATGTGTATTACCACACGGTGATATTGTTAAATCCCATTGTTTGCTTATGAAAATGCTTTAAACATTAGTCTAATAATGAATTTATGAACTTTACTACACAATGTAGGCAAGTACATTTCATGTTTTCCGTAGTATTTGTACAAATTAATGAAGCCAAATAACATGTAAATAGGTCTCATAATTTTATGTGAATACAATGAAAAAGAAGCAATGGATAAAGTCTCAAAGACATTTCTACAAACTAAATCTACTTCTGCAGTTCCTGTTCCAAAGTACCACCACTATAACCATCGCTCATCCTCCACTTGAAACCACTTTATAGCCCCACTCATTATCCCAAATAGCCACTGCCACAACCAACCACCATTCAATGTCCAAACACCCATCATCTAACCAAACCAAAAGGCTCATTGTGAGTTCATACCAAAATAGAATAGGAAGAAACCAAAACTAGTAATCGTGCCCCACCATATTCAAATTGCACACTTCAGTACATAACCCGCATCTGGTCGTCTTCATAAAACCATTGTGGCAAAGAACGCGAACCTTCCTCACTATCGTAACGCCTAACCTGAAACCACTTCTCTACCTTCACGACCCATCATCACATTATCCAGCACCGCGTGTAATCGCTCTCCAGGCCGCGCCACCAGAATCGCAAAGCGCATCCACTGTACATTGTTCGAAACCCCACGCCCCGTCTCGTGGCAGTCAGAGTTCACTGTTCCCCCTCCTTCTCTTCTTCCCTTCTATTTCCCTTTCCTCTTAGGTTTCTTGCCTTTTTTTCTCTTTCAGTGTGTGTTGTGTGTATGCTTTTGGATTTGGATTCGGTGTCTGTGTGATGGGAAAGTCACTATGACTATAGGTGAATTTGGACTATTAATTTCAAATTCATTGGTCAAGATTTTACCATGAGTTATTAATAAATTTTTTTGCCACAAATTCCATGATAAAACCTTAATCATTGAATCTGAAATCAATAACTTATATTCACTCAAAATTAGTGACTTTCTAATCACAAAGTAACTTAACACTGTTGCAAACTGGGGTTTTAACGACAGTTAAAAAGAGATTTTAACGACGATTCTAGACCCGTCATTGACCCAGTCATTATTGAAAACCAGACCATTAAATGGCGTCTTTTAACAATTGCTAAAACTTTGGAAATGACGACGGTTCCTGCAGCAAACATCATCGTATGTGCCTTATGTTCACTGTTTTTGGGCGCGAAAATGACGACGGTTGAAGCCATAATCGTCGTCCTATGATACATTCAACAACGGTTATGGCTGCAACCGTCGTTTGTGAGTTTTTACAATATAGGTTCTGTTTTTAGGCTATGCCAAACCTGCAAACAGCAAGAACAGACCAAAAAAATTGACAGAACGCAATCGCAAACCACATTTTATAATCCGAAAGCAAATTTGCATAAATTTATAATCAAACCAATATATAAAAGTTTTCTAAATAAAAAAACCTAACCAACTAGGTGTAAATTTATTCTAAATGATTCGAACTAATCAACTATGAGTTGTAAAATGCTTTTCTAATGTCAACTACCCTAAAGTGTTATAAAGGTCAAGAAAAAATTTCGCCCAGCTGGTTCTGATGTATTCTAGTGTGTCAAAGTCAAATAGGTTGGTCTCCATGAAAAACTGCAATATATAGTAACTTCACATTAGTGTATAGACCAATTAAAATAGCGAATGTATTCATGAATTGATCTAACCTATTGAATTACCTAGTCCCAACCACTATCAATTCCAACGCGCACAATGTTCGCCATCCATTGCATTACGTAACAGCCACACTCATAGCGTCTAGTCTATTTGTTATAGTACAATTCAATATTAACATAATTCAAACAATTAAAACCATACAAAAGTGTTAAAATAAATTATGTATTTAATGCAATTAAATACCTTGAGGTGCACCCATGTTTGCTTTTGTGCTCCGGCGCTTAGTCTACCCTTCAATATGTTATATCCCGAGTAGGCACTAATAACCATGAAGCTAAGGCTTAGAGTAGAACTATAACCAAAAAACAGTAATAACCCAAAAATAGTAATAACCAAAAAACATTGATTCTCATTACCAATATCACATTTTAATGTAATAAATAAATCCTAATATGTATAACATTTTCACTCTAAATATAATAATCATAAACACAATCGTAAACTATTTAACCCTAAATAAACAACAAAAACAACACACTCATGCATACAAGATAAACAAATAATAATAAAAAATGTTCAAAAAAAATCACATACACTTACCTCTTTGCAGCAGGGGACGACGGAAGCAGCGGCGGAGGCTTTGCGGACAAGTGCAGGTGCACACAAATTGGTCAGAGATGGAGGACGAGCGGAGCAGTGGGAAGCAAAGAAGAGAAACTGAGAGAGGAGGAGAGATAAAAGGAGAGAGGACGAGAGAGAAAGGGAGAGTTTGGGGTGGCCGCGCACGAATAGGGAAAACGAAAAGGTGAAAGGGATGGGGAAGCTTTAAAAGACTAAACAACGATGGCTATCCTAAGGACCATTGTTGTTTGAACATATGAAAACAGTTATCCTAACGACCGTCGTTGTTTAGCCTTTCAATGACGATCATTTTTTGAATCGTCTTCGTAAATGTCTTCAAAATTTCAAAAATATCACCGCCCCATTTTTGACGAAGGTCCCCTTTTAACTATCGTCGAATGAATTTTTTAAAAGCTTTTCCTGCACTAGTGTAATCCATGCACATGTAAAGTAGGGGCGTGAAGAATGAGGGTGTTTGGTTTATGAAAACATTTCCTATTTTCATTTCTTATTCTCATTTTCTAAAACTTATTTCTATTTTCAAGTTTCAAGGATTTGAAAATGTGTTTGTTGTGTTGTTTTATGTTTTGACCCACTAACACCACCAGCACCATGAAGCTACACCAAGGTGACATCATCCCATACTCATTGTTTCCTTTTACCCTCCATGCCATCTAGCTTTCATCCTCAACCGAGAGAACTCGTTGGTTGGGTTTCTTGATCAAGTTACATTGTGCCCATTGGTCGGGATTGTGCATGGCGAATAGAGGCGACATAGATGGGGAGTGGCTGGTTCGTCAGGACGACGACAGTGTAAACGCCAATCTTGACGGTGCGTGGGGTGGAGGCGTCACTAACAAGAGCTTATTTTGCTGCTACAGTTGTGGCTGGATAGCTAGACAGTGTGAGTGGTGCGATTAGGATGGCACCGGAGCACCGCCGCAACAAGGAGAGGGAAATGGTGGCTTACAGAAGAAACAGGAGACAACTTGGAATGGGACAACAATGGTGGCTGTTGTAAATAGTGGTGGCCGGAGGGATTAGGTTCTTTCTTTCTTTTTTATTTGAATTTCTTCTCTTCTTATTCATTCTTATGATTTGGAGGTTCTTTAATTTGTTTTCCTCTCTTTTATTGTCTCAATTTTGATCTAAAATCTCTCTTGATCTGGTGATGGTCACAGGATATAGGCCGGTGTGATGAGTCAAAGGCCAAGAATGGGAGAAGAAGTGGAAAGGTTCAACTCCACTGTGCCACCCATGGTCATCTTCCTCGGCCAACTCTCTGAACCTACACGTATAACCACCTTTGCCTTGCGATGCACGACGTGGGAGAAGAAGGAAAACAAAAAGGGTCGCAATCCGGTACCCTCTCCTAAGAGAGGGTTTTGGTGCCTTCTTGTTTATTTTTTTTATTGAATGAATGCATAAAGGCCAAAGCTACATAGGAACAAGTCGTGTACTCCCTGTTAAATCATTTCGAAGACATAAAATGGATTTTGAATGAGAAACACGTGTATTACAAATGATAATGTGAAAAAAAATAAGGGAACACAATAAAAATAGGGGATAATAGTTATATGGTGTCAGAAAGTCTTTTCAATAATTAAAAATACAAATTCTAATAATTAAAACATGTCCACAACTGTAAAAATACTAAGATCATTTAAGAAAGCTAAGAGAAATTAATTGAATGATAAAAAAAAGTACCAAAACCCTCTCTCGCTAGAGGGTACCTTAGAATTTCCCAAACAAAAAATGTAATCATGTGGAATGAGAAAAGGTAAGTCAATGTGTTTCATATTAAAAAAGTGCCACCGTGTCATAGTTGAAAATGTTGGAAATGACTTTTTCACATTTTCAAAATATCCGGCAACGATGGTGCCATTTTCAAAAATAAAGAAATGAAAATGGTTCACATTTTCTTAGAATTTCCTATTTTCATTAAAAATAAAAACAGAAATATGGCGATACCAAACATCATGAAACCGCCTTTTTCTTTTTCCTTTTTTGTTTTTGGGTTTATTACTTGGTTGATTTTTATTAATAGTTTTTTTTTTAATTCTTCGTATTTTATGTGTCTTTGTCAATATTTGTGTGTAGACATTTGTTTGATTTAATATTGTAAATAGTATTTGATTCAAAATTTGAGATCTTATAACTATAGGTTTATAGGTTAAAATTGTCAAATAATTAGAAAATAATCCAAAAAATATTTTTATTGATGCAATGATTTGATGACAATAACATTTATGTCATTTAAATCATATAGGATTATGAGAATATTCATTTGCTAAAAAGATAGTCCTCATAGAAATTGTAAAATAATTTTTCTACTAATTAAAGACGTTAATAGATTAGCATTTGTAGCTTTAACGTCATTCATATAATGAAGGACCATGAGTATAGTCATTTATTAATTCGATAGTCCCATAATTGTAAATAATCTCAAATTAAAAAAAATAATTTTTTAAAGACGTTAATAGATTCACATTTCTAGTTGTAACGTTGTTCAAATAAATAAAAAAACCATTAATCAGTATAGCTATTTGCTAACTGAATTGAGAATAAATTTCACTTTTAAAAAATGATATAAAATCAAATTCACTCAACAACTAAGTTATATTCATTGAATAACAATTGTATATTTTAATTTCATTTTGATTAATACATATTACAGAAAGCTATGTAAAAGTGAATTTTTTCAAAATTAATTCTCAAAAAATCAAAATCAAAATATTTTTAAATTTCAAATTCTCTTTTCAAAATAAAATCAATCTTTTAAAACATGTCATCCAAATTCAAATTCTCATTTCAAATTAAATTAAATCAACTAACAATTTTTTCAGAATTATGTGACTTTGATTTTGTAAGTGGGGATTCATAGGAGCCGGCCGTTAAGTCCAAATAAATCTTTCAAAATTTTTCTCATAATCTTGAAAAAAAAAATACATTTGTAAATAAAATTGTACATAATTTTTTTAATTCAATTTTTTAAGGGGTAAAGTAAACATTTTAAAAAATTATCAAGATTTACACATTAATTAGAGGTAATTGTCTTATAATGGATGTGGTAGGTTGTTAATATCTTTCCTATGTATAATCAACTACTGAATCCAAATCTAATTTCAAAGTTTTCTGTATACAAAGAAAAAAAAAATTGGTGGAGACTCCATTAAAACCACATGAAACCTTATTTTTATAGTTTATTATTATTACAATTACTATTTCAATTATAGTTATAAGGAAAAAGCTAATGAGTACTTTTGGAGCCCTGGTTAAGAAATAAGAAATAAAAAGTTTTTATTGGTGTTTGTAATATTTAATGTTACATATATAATTAATATCGTGATTTTCAGTAAAAATTTTAATTTCTTAACACCGTGATGATAATTATAATTATAATTAGTAAACCCCACCGCAGCAATCGAAGATCAGTTTTGTTTAAATTTGTTGTTGGAATAATTGGGCAGAAAGTCAGCAATTGTGACCAACTTTTGTTCACTTTTGCTTTCTACAACAGACATACAGAATGATTTGAGTCACAGAAATAAGCCAAAAACATATTTTATTAGTAAAATATGTGTTAACATATTTCTTTAAATTGTATTTATTAAGTTGTTTAAAGAAAATAAAAGTTATCCGGCCCATTTCATGACAACAAGTTATAACTCATCATATTTTTTTTATTTTTTATTTTTATTTTTTCAAAACCAGTTCTTGATAAATGTTTTTTATTTATCAAATGATCCATTTATTATATTTCACCATTAAGTGTTGAGGTGATATAGAAATAGAGGAATTATTTGATAAAAAAATAAATTATAAAGGAATGATTTAAAAATTGTGATATTTGTTAGAGAAAAAAAATATAATTAATAATAAATAGTTAAGAATAAAATGTAATTGAGCGATTATTAGTAATTGAAAGTTATTTATACACTCGATTCAAAAAATTGAAAATATATAAAGGACTAAATAAAAAATATTTTGAGAGAAAAAAACATATTTAACTCTTTTCAATAATGATAGTTATAAAGCATTGCCAATAAAAAATAATCAATTAAAATATAATAGAATTTTATAATCAAGCAGCCTATAACCTATTGAGATAAAATATTAATATTAACTTTACCATGTTAGAACTATTTAAAAAATAATTCTAATTTTCATATACTTAATTATTTTCTCTTACGATTTCTTCTTCATTTCATTTTTATTTTCATTTTTATTCTTTTTTTATATCATTTATCACACCTCTCACTTCCTCTTATTAATTTCTTTCCTATTTTCTTTTTTATTTTCTTTTTTCTATTATCTCCAACCCTAAATTCCAAAAGTGGGGTGTGCAACTGTATTTTCCTTTAAAAAATTGGTACTTCTTTTTATATTATTGTTATCTTTATTCTATGCATACACTTTTGACTAGAGCTGGCAAAATGGGCTAGTCCGATCAGGCTAGCCCACAAAAGCCTGGAAAAACGTAGGGCTTGGACCTTTTATTTTAAAAGTTTGAATAATTCTCGGGCTTTTTAACTTGTCTCGACAAAGTTTGCTACTTGCAAAAACCCGCTAAAAGGGTCGGGTAGCTCGCAAAATCCAGAAAATGTAGGACTTGATTTTTTTATTTTAGAAGTCCGAATAACTTTCGGACTTTCAGAATAGCCCGCAAAAACCCACTACCCTCATCGAGACGAATAGCCCAAATTGCAAGCTCTTCCATGTAGTTCAAGCTACGCGTTATTGAAAATATGTTACTATATTCAAATTGAAACATTTCACGGGGGCAATACTGAGTATGTTTATATAAGGAAAATAATAGTTTGCCATCCTATTTTAGAGTGTGGAAAGTGTGGAGAAAAGAGATAAAAAAAAGGAAATGAAGACAAAAAGTGAAAATTGTGATAATTAATAGGAAAAAAAATTTCCACACCCAACTTCATCCACCCACCGCACACCCGCCCCCCCCCCCCCCCGTTTTTTTACCAATTTTATTTTGTGAAAAGTAACATTTTCTGTTTAAATTTTTTTTTGTGAACAATAACATTTTTGTATAAAAAATATTATTTTTTTACCAAATTTTTTTTTGCGTGAATAGTAACATGTTTTGTATAAAAAATAATATTTTTTTAAAAAAAACATTCTATCTATAATTAACCATATTGACAACATAGATAATCACCAAATTATATAGCATTAACCATAATTACAAGTGAGGCAAAAAGGTGGTTAAGTGTGAGTTAGTAGATAAAAATGGTTAAATGTGAGATAATATATGGGTAAATGAGTTGCTCAAGTGGTTAACATTTAATCACTTCGAAGAATTATAAGTGAGACAAAAGGTGGTTAACTGTGTGTTAATATGTGGTTAAATAAGTTGCTCAAGTGGTTAATTAATATTGATATAAGTTCATAAATGACAAATCTATAACTTTGTTTTCAAGTGAAGAGGTGGTTAATGCCGTATAAGTTGGCGGTTAACTGTGTTATTAATCTGGTGAATAATTTATTTTTAAGTAAACATGTGGTTAACGTTTTATAAGTTGGTGGTTAACTGTGTTATTAATCTGGTTAATGGTTAATATCATATAAGTTGGTGGTTAACTGTGTTATTAATCTGGTGAATAATTTGTTTTTAAGTAAACATGTGGTTAATAACATATGAGTTGGTGGTTAACGGTGTTATTAAACTAGTTAATAATTATAACGGAGGCAAAAAATGGTTAACTGTGAGTTATTATGTGGTTAAATTAGTCGCTGAAGTGGTGAATATTGATATAAGTTCAGATAACTTCAAAATGACAAACCTTTAACTCTGTTTTCAAGTGAATAGGTGGTTAATACCATATAAGTTGGTGGTTAACTATGTTATTAATCTGGTTAACCGACAATAATTTTTTTTAAAAAAGTAGGTACTGTTCACATTTAAAAAAAAGTATTGTTCAAGCATGTGGTTAATACCATTTAAGTTGGTGGTTAACTAGGTTATTAATCTGGTTAATGAGAAATAATTTTTTTTAAGAAAAAAAATCAGACTTTTTTGAAAAAAAATTGTCAAAAAAAAATTTACTGTTCACATATAAAAAAAGAAGAAAAAATTTGAAAAAAAATTGAAAAAAAATGTTACTGTTCACATATAAAAAAAATAAAAAAAGGAAAAGTGGGTGTGTGCTAGGTGGACACTGTTTGGGTGTGGGATTCTCGCGATTGTAATTAATGTAATGATAAAGGAATAGAGAGATAGAGAGGGAAAGAGGTGTATGTGAAAGGAAGTGTAAGTGACGAGAGCGTGGAAAAAATCAAGAATCTTTGTAAATTATATTTGTATAATTTTTTATTCAAGATAAAAAAAAGAAGAGAAAAAGGTGTATAAGATGATTGATGTGATAAAAACATATTGAGAAATATATGGACACCCATTAGACGGGGTATATTACTCCTCTTCATCATACTTATATTTTATAAAAAGTGCTTATATCTGCATGGGCAGTAACCTTAATATACGTCTCTATGTCCACTAAACGCCTATCTGACCATACCTACGCCAATTATATGCACTTTAGTAGTAACTCAATAAAAAAAACATTAATTTAAAAAAAATATAACTCAATTAAAAAATTATACCAAAATTATCTAAACATAATCGTTAAATATCACCGGCATAACCATTTAATTACATTAAGACATATGCATAATATAACAAGGTTCTAAAATTAATATATATATATATATAATTATATGTTATTTTTATTAAATAATTTAATTAATAACTATAATATTATAGATGCGGATATAGGATGGGGTGGGCACTATAGTGTTCGTACACGTACCCATACCCATTGAATTTTACTAGTAGTTAGTGTATCTACCTAATTAGTGGGTTTTTACCGTGTCCATTACGAAAAATTTTTTGGGGTATCTATTGAGTTTGAGTATAATTGTCATCGCTAGGCGTGATAGCATAAGAAAAAGAAAGATAGAAAGAAAGAGAAAGTAAAAAACACGTGATACTTGATGTTATATGATAGTAAAGAAAGAAAAATGAGATATAAACACAAGAGAGTGAAGTGTGAAAAATTAAGAATTAGTTTTATAATGTGTTTCTTGTTATTTGATGTCTTCAATTTTAAAAATTCCAAGTTTGAATTAAATTCTAATTTATAGGAGTTTTAATTTTCAACAAAGATAAGTGCTTAAATATTAATAAAAAGTTCTTATGAGTTTAGAGGGGTGTTTAGAGAAATACGATGAGATAACTTATGAAAAAGTTGAGATACACCTCCTAATTATTTCAATATAAAAAAATAAATTAATTTTATCTTTTCAATTCATTTTACTTTCTTCTCTTATAACTATTTATCATGTTATCCAAACTTATTCTTAGATGTTGTGTGATTATCGTGGTGTTGGTGTGGAGTCTGTTCTCTGCAGATTAGCAAATGAAATGGGATGTGATAGTGGCTAGGGCATAAGCATAATGCCAGATCTTGATCATATTAATTGACCAGGGGTCCATACATATATAGCTAGCAAAAACTATCGGCTGAGAATTGAAACAACTCGGGGGCCTGGGTTCCATCGATATTTCTTTATACGATCTAAAATATCAAACTAGTGCCGCTTTGATAAAGCACGCACCGGCCAACAAGTTGTCAAGATTCAACTTGTGTCGTTTTCATAGGTACTCATGGATCGAAAGGAAATGGAAGACAAATTAAAACCAAAGAAATTAAAAGAAAAAGAAAAAAGAAACAAGCAAAGTCCTGTATATCTCTTTTCGACGATGAATATATTCTCGAGTATTAATCAACCAAAAGGGAAAACACTGAACTGAACCCGTGGTCTCTTAGCCTCGTGTGGCATTTTTATCTTGAAACGGAAGGCCAAAATATCCACCAGGACCATACACGGATAGTGTACGACCCTCCCGTCTGACTAGAAATTAAGCATATTCCGGAGGCATATATATCTTTGCTAAGTAACCTGGTGAGATTAATTAGGTCATCTACTCCAATTTTATCATCTTTAATTTGTAACTAAATTTTAACATATATAACCACACTTCTACATTCAGATCTAGATCTACACAAGTACGTATTAACATGCTACGGTATGTAAATATAAAGAATGAGAAAAATTAAAAGAAGTTAAAGTTGTTAGAAAAATATTCGGGTTGAATTTCCACTTAACACACTATAATTGCAAGTCCGAAACAGAATAGTTGGCAGTTAACACCAAAAAAATATATAGAAGCACGCCTCGCGCGCGTGTGTATATATATACCGTGTAATGATCCAACCAGTGATCTTACCCTTTTTCCATGAGCAAGCAACACACAAAAAGTTGCAGTAACGATATAGGCATAGCCAAGATGGCATTCACCTGCAGATGCATCTGCACCTCATGCTTGTCCCTCGCTCACTCTCACATACTAAATTTTTAATACGTGTAGGTTGAACGGAGGAATTAAAGCAAGTAAAGTGCAGGTGCAAATGCAGATAAAGGCAACACATTGGCCTGAGAATCGTTTGAAGGGAGGGAGGGAGGGAGAGATGTTTGAGGTGATGAGAAGGGAGAAGTTGAGGTAGTATATAACAACCTATTTGGGAGTGTTGCAATCAAATCTAGAAGATATGGGACCAATTTAACAGTAGATGATCTATCCAAATGGCTCGTGTTTTGCGTACTAACAAAAGCATTTGAAGAGGTGGGAGCCAATGGAAAGGGTGATTATGAACGGATAAGGATTTGATAATAAATTTTGTTGTCAAGTGATATCCAATTCCAAAGTAAGAAAGAGCCGTGCACCCGCATGTCTGCCACACAACAAAGATGGTCTATGATCACGTGAAGTAAACTATCACAACCACGTGGGATTTGATTCTTCAACTAATGATACGATGCCACGTAAGGGATTGGACTGACGCTTCACTTGATTTAACTGTATCACTGTGTTTATTGAGTGGGCAGAGTTAAAGTAAGGAGTGGAGGGGAACTGGGGGCCAATGGCCCAACCTCCTGTTTCTCATCGATGAAAAAGGTCGCATAAGTCCACGGCATTGCATTGGCGTGGATCCAACTCTATATCGGGTAACAAGAACGTCAATAAGTTAATAATAAAGTCTATATATATATATATGAGCTGGATTAATAATAAAGTATAATAAAATATATTTTCGGCTTGATTTTATGACGTTCAATTTGGCTATTAATTGGACAGACAGAAATTACTCCTTACTTTTTCTTTTTTTCTTTTTTTATTTTTTCCTTCACCAATAAAAATATTTTAACAATTAAGAGAGATAATAATCAATAATTTTTCTTAGATCGTTACAAATACGAGATAGCATATTTTAATATTTTTAAATTTTTTATTAATTATATAAGTCTCATAATATAAGTCATGTATAATATATTTAATCAACTATTACTTGCGTCCATAAATATTTTGTAAATTCTATAGTATTAAGTATTTTTTTATGACTCTTTTGTTATTTATCTTTATTTTAAAAAAAAAACAGGTTTTAACATAATAATAATACTTCTTTGTGAGATAGCATATTCCAACTCCATAATGAGATAAATAGTGTGGTTGATTTACATCGAAACTAACGTTATAAACGAAGATGAGAAATCAGTACGGATTAACTTGTAATTTGATTTCAGTATAATCCAAATTAACACACTAGTAGGTGTTCACAAGTTAAAAGTTGTTATAATTATTAAATTTTTTGAATTATTTATGTTTTGAACAGCCAAACAAAAATATTGTTATTAAAAGGTACAAGGGGTATCCCAACCCATAACAAATCTAGTTACAAAGATTTCAAACAAAATAAAGGTTCAAAACACCACTCAAAAAATGAACTATGAAACGATCATCTTGGTTCTCAACCAAGTCCAAGATCTGATTTGCACCTGCTCCAACACCCTGTCAACATCAATCCTCTCCTCTTTGAAAATTGCATTATTCCTGTGTAGCCATAATGACCAATTTAATGCAAACCAAATAACAAATTAAAGACAGTCTGTTTCGATTTCTTTCTCACAACAATTCCTCCATGTTGTGCAAAATGATCTTTGCAAACATTTGGACAGATAGTAGACACACCCAACCAATGATATAACATATTTTTGAATTTATATAATATTATTTTAAGTGAATATCTACGGAAGACAATCCTACTTGAGCCGAGTAGGACCTCTATGAGCGACAAAGCTCTCCTTCGAGCTGGTTTGAGAGTTAACGTTGAAGAAACATTAGTAAACATTCTCCAAATTCTTACAGTTTCCAGAATAATTTAAAAAAAATAAAAAGTCATATGAATTAATGTGTGAGCTCGGTTGGTTTTTTTGGTACAAGATGGAAAAAGAAAAGGAAAAATAAAATAAAACACAACTAAGTCCCTCTCATGTACTGAACTCCAGAGGCGTCAGCTAGAAGCATGAGGTTGATTTCTTGAGGAGGATCACATAAAAGAACTAGTGAGCTCGGTTGGTTTGAGAGTCAACGTTGTTAGTTTGCCATTATGCAAAAAACCTTAAACCCCACCCACCCACCACCCTACAGTACCCCTATCATTTCCTTACAAATTAAACACGTATAATCAAATTTTGTTCTGTAGTTACCAAACACCATATACAGGACATTATTTATCTTGTTACATTCCATTATGTTTTATTTTGTTATGTTATATTCCTCTACTAAATACTACCTAAGTATTGCATTCTAATTAGCATTCAATGAATCAAACAATTAATATTTGTTATTATGAATTTATTCGATATTTATTGAAAAATAATTTTAATTGATACAAATTTAACCAAGTTTTATATTAAAATTTATTTGGCATATACATATTGAAATTAAATTAATAAAATTTAACTATATCGAATTTGTTGAATAAGACCTTTAATATATTAATTTTATATTTTTTTTGTTTAACCACATGTATCCTCCACAGAAGGCAATCTTGTTCGAGCCGAGAACATCCACATCATGGTGGGGCTAGCTCTCCCAGCGGGGATTTTTTCCATCCACAATTCAAAACTCGAACCCGAGACATTACTTAAGGGGAGTCAAACATGTACCACTTAAAACCAACCCGGTTGGTTAATTATATTTATATTTGATGAAAAAATTGAATATCAAAAGTACACAATAATCAATCATGTTAAAATCTAGATTGATTCAAAATTAATTTAATTTATTAAATTTAAATTAATTTAATGTTACAACTTTCTAGTAACTTAAATTATATTTTCAAATATGATGTACCAATTTTTTTTGGTAAAAAAATATGGAATTAAAAAAAACAGATAAAACAAAGTACAAGAAATAGGTCAACCCCTACATCTAGGGAATATGTCTCCCCCTAGAATCAGCAAGAACTAGCTCATGAAAGACACCTGGAGAATCTAAAATTACAAGAGAATTATTTTGAATAGTAGTTCCCTTTTTGGCTAAGGCATCAGCACACCTATTACCTTCCCTGTGAATAAAATCAATAGTAATAGACTAATCTCAATCTAGCAACTCCTTGTTTTTTTAATAATAACAACATGTATATGCTGATCATTTGCGGCCTCTGTGCAGAGAGACAAAGCAGTGATAGAATCTGTCCAAAACTTGATTCTTGCATATCCTTCATTCCAAGCAAAATTCAAGCCATGAATAATAGCTAGTAGTTCAGCCTCTAAAATATCATATGCTTGAACAACAGCATAACATCCTTTCAACCAAAAACCAGAACCAATACCAGCAGAATTTGTAATTGGAAAAAAAACTTCCATCAGCATTAATAGCTACATAGTCTTGAGGAGGAGCAATCCACCTGACCCAGGAAATTCTTTGACCAGTAGAGTTGCTTCCTTCACCAAAAACAAATTTAAAATTCTGATGTAGATTTTGTGCCTTATACTGCAAACTGTAAAAGATTAGTAAAAATGCCATTAAACACTTTCTTATTCCTAGACACCCAAATGTCCCAAATTGTAGCTAGGAGTATAGATCCAATGTATTTACTTGACCAAAATAGCCAGTCAAAGGGATTACTCAACACCAAAAAATCAGAATTCCTGCTGATTCCAATCATATCCCACAAATCCTTGATTTTGACACAATCCCTTAAATAATGAAAAACACCTTCAACCTCTAACCCACATCACATGCAAAGAGCAGAGTTGTTACATTCCTATGATGTAATAAAGCTTTAGTAGTTATTTTGTCATTAGCTGCCAAAATGCTTTAAACACCTCATCTTTAGTTACAGGAGATGTTAACATGGATTTATCAGCATCAGTAAGTTTAGGAAGATTAGGTGAATTAAAATAATTTCCATTAGCAGAAACATTGCAAAATATATCCTTAAAAAAAGAGATAGCCTCCTATTGAAGAATGTTATCATCAGTACACCACTCTCCATTAGGTAAATGTAAACCGTTAATCCTATTCCTAGCTCTTTTAATTACAGCTTGAGCATGGAAAAAAGAAGTATTCTTATTACCAAATTTAATCCAATTTTTCCTAGATTTCTGATACCAAAAAAATCTCTTCTTGAGCTAAGACATCATCATAATCTTTTTGAAGACTACTCCGTAATTGAAGTAAACTACTTGAAGGGTAAACTTCAAGAGATTCCTCAATTCCCATAAGTCTCTTTCCAAAGTTCTTTTCCTTGCAAAAATAGACCCAAATTCCTCTTTATTAATTAAACTTAATAGAAGCCTCTCTTACATCATTTAAATATTGATGTACCAAATTAATTAATATTACATTCATAAATCTTTATTAATTAAATTCAAAATATTTAAAATTTATTTCAAAAAATCAACCAATTTGAAATTTTAAGTAATAAAATTAAAATTTAATATATTAAACTATTTGAAATTATAAAATAATAAAAAATAATATATTATAAATATAATTTAAAACTAATAAATTTAAATAAAAAAAAATTATATTTAAATTTAAGAAAATTGTAAAATTTTAATTCAATTAAATTCAGAAATAATTAATATTAATTATAATCATGTGTAAAGTACTAAAGGTGGAAATAATTTCAATAAAGATATAATGAACATTTTAATTAAGGGTAGAGTCCTAATATGGAATTAATTCAATGAAAGTATAATTAAAATTCAATGAATCAATTAATAAATATTTATTGTTATGAATTTAATTCAATATTTAATAAAATTAATCTAAATTAACAGAAATTCAAAAGAGATTTATGTTGAAGTTTACTTGAAATTAAATACATCTTATTAAATCAATATAATAGTTCATCATACATTTAATTATATTTTTAATATAAAAAAATTCAATATTGGATTGAAAAATCATTTAATTCTATATTAATTTTAATTTATTGAGCTTAATTAATGTTACGATTTTCTTGGTTTCCTTGATTATAACTTTCAAATATAGTATATCAAATTAATTAAGATTACATTTATCAATAATATATCAATTAATTTTAAATTTTTTAAAATATATTTCGAATTCAGTCAACTAATATGAAATTTTAAATTAATAAAAGACTTTAATTTATTATAATTACTTAATCATTTGATTTTAAAAATATAAAATTTAAATTTAAATTAAATCAAATGAAAAACTTAATTTTAATTTTAAAAAGTTAAAAAATAATTTCACTTAAATGTGAAAATAATTAATACTATAATCAAGTGTAGAGTATTAAATGTGGAAATAATTTCAATAAAAATATCATTAAAATACCATGAATCAAACAATAAATATTTGTTATTATGAATTAATTCAATATTTATTGAAAGTTAATCTTAATTGATATAAATTGAAACAAGATTTATATATGTTAAAATTTGTGCAACATATTTTCATTGAAATAAATTTAGCAAAAATTAAATATATTTCATTACATCAATTTAATAGTTAATCATACATTTAAGGGAAAAATATGTTTTTCGTCCCTATAGTTTCGATCAACTTTAGTCTTCGTCCCTATATTTTAAATCTTGTGTTTTTTGTCCCTAAACTTTCTAAACCCCTAAACTGTGGTCCCTGTCCGTCAGTGAGATCTGTTAACATGATGAACTGACTAACAAAAGTTACATGTCAGCCTCAATAGTGAGTCCCAAATAATCGAATGATCATCTAATTAATTTTTTTAATAATTTTTTATTATTAAAATAATCCTAATTGCTAAATTGGGGTTTTTCACCTGAGCAATTTTACCCAATAAAAAACCTAATTTCATAATTATGGTTATTTTAATAATTAAAAATTAATAAAAAAGATTTATTAGATGATTCAGCTATTTGGGGCTCATTATTGAGGTTAACATGTAACTTTTGTTACCCGACTCATTAGGTTAACATATCTTACTAACGACTAGGAACCATAGTTTGGGGGTTTAGAAAGTTCAGGGAAAAAAACAAAGGATTTAAAGTACAGGGACAAAGACTTAAGTTGACCGAAACTATAGGGACGAAAAACTTATTTTTTCCTACATTTAATTATATATTTAATGAAAAAAAATTTTGGCTTGAAAAAATATTAATTAAATTCTACATTAATTAATGAGTTAATATATATTTTGGTTCCTAAAAGTGACACTTAGTTTATTTTTGGTCCCTGAAAGTGTTGATGTATACAATTTGGTCTCTAAATGCAATAATTTGCTTACAATTTGATCTTTTCGGAGACAAATTAATCCTCCTCCTCTATTGTCAAAAAGCAGTTTTATTTCCTTTTCATCAAATTCGAGTTATTGAAGCATTTTCTTTAAGCGTGTAAGTTCATAAGTTGTTGCAAATAGCACAATAGCATAATATTTGGCTTCTGAATGAATCTAACATCAATGTTTTGTTTCTTACTCTTCTATGAGATTCGTTTACCCTTAATAAGAACGTAATATCCTAAATATAATCTTCTATCGCATAGAGAACATGCCTGATCAACATTAGTATAGCTAACAATTTGAGTGTTGCCTTTGCTTTCAAACCTTTGACAACAAATTTTTCGTAAGTATAGAGTTAGAGGAATTAAACAAGAGCTTCCTGTGTAGACGTAATTCTAAAACTAATCTCAAATTAAATCACACTTAAAATAGAAAGAGAGAAATAATATGTAAAGGAGGAGGATAAGGAGATGGAGAGGAGGAGGAGGAGGAGCTGTAATGACATGGATGTAATTAAAAATATCATTTATAAGGATGTAAAAGAAAAAGAAAATTATTTAAGAGAACTAAAAGCAAAATCCGAATTGTTACTCATTAATAGAGCTTTAATGGCATATATGTATTTAAAATTTTTTGCATTTGTAAGAATGTAAAATAAACATTTTTTTATGAATGAAAAATTTAGGGTGAGGGGATGGTGCCCCAGTCCAAGGGAGGGAAAGCCTCCGGGCTCTTTACCTCACCCCAAGGGGACGAGTGAGGGTTCGAACCTGCGACCTGTCAGATACGAGACTCTATCTTGCTCCACTCGACCAACCCTTTGGGTTATAAAATAAACATTTAAGGTGACTAAAAGCATCTTAAATAATTAGATCTTTAATTACCCTAAAATAAATGAAATTTAACTATATGTAATTAATTTAATTAGATCTTTAATTAAATATTTAACAAAAATTTCAAATATTAAAGTACACAATCATTAATCATGTTCCAATCTAGATTGATTGAAAATTAATTTTAAATACAATGGATTTAAAATCACTTGCACTATATTTTATATGCAAATCTACAATCAACAGCCCTAATTCATTTAGGGTTTAACTTATATATTATAAGGAGGGTTTAACTTACACTAGTGTGAGTTACATCAAGTATTACACCGCTGAATATTTTTTTAATGGATCATTGTATTAAGTAGTTACTATCATATATCATACATATAAAATTTTACATTAATCCAAAATTATTTGATATGTCATTGTGATGTCTCAAGATTAACGTTATATATACATTTGAAATATATGAAAAACCCAACCATTTGATTATCAAGTTATTGGTGTCAAAATTTTACGAAATTTGACACATATAATCATGATGATGAATAAACATAATTCAACGGTTGGATTACTAGAAACACATTTGATTTGTAGTTATCAGCGGGTGTAACACATTTGATTTGTACTCCTCTATATATATATTCAAGCAATACTAACACATTAGAAAAAAATCCTCTCATACATAGAGGTGTTAAAACGGGCTACCCGACCTGAAGCGGATAGCGGACTTTTATGAACTGGGCCAAAATATCCGACTAAAATTTGGTCTCTTATATAAGAGACCGAGCCCAGCCCGAATTGGGTAACGGGCTTATGCGGGTCGACCCCGGTTAAAGTCTAATTTATTAAAAAATGTATCTTATTAAAAGTTATAAAGAATTATACTTTTACGAAACTAAAAAAATTACAACATAGTTATAAAAAAACATTGAAAAAAGAGTTCATATACCCTAACAAAACTCATTCAAATAAATTTAAAAATCATTCTAAATTCCCAAACGTATTCATTCATCAATCCTATTAAACTAAAATACATTTAACGCATTCAAATAAATTTAAAATACATTCCTAAGTTCCCGCCAATCAATTTCAAAATTAAAAGATTTTTCTCAATTTTTCATTCTTTTCTAAAATTATCCTTTATTAATAGAAAAATAGTCAGTTTATATCACAAAGAATATTCAACGATGAGTATTCGAAATAAAAGAAAGAAGTGAAAGTTACATTCGATATATTATAAAATATAATTTATATAAGTATTTCATTTATTTATATTTTATGAACGTTGTTAGTTTTTTTTTTATGATTATGAAAAAAAACAATATTTTCAATTGAAAGTTTCTCAGGTGGTACTTATATATTATAATTTATACTTTGAAAATAAGTGTTATACTACGCTTTGAAAATAAGTCCCTTTGGCTTGATCAAAACATAGAAAAAATGTGAAGAGAACATGACTTCGTGACCTTGCACAAAAACATGTGTTTACTAATTGTAAAAACTTATACTTTATTGGAAAAATATATACCCTGCAACATTTTTTGTTTTATATATACATATATATACGAGTAGCCCGAAAGCCCGTCGGGCTACCCGGATTATTGCGGGCTTTATTTATTTTGGGCGGGTCGGGCTAGCCCATTTTGCCTGCTCTACTCATACATCACATGTGTATATGTACTAATATTTTTAGAGTTTGATATATACACTCGGTGTAGTGAAATTTTATACATACATCCAATGATATGCTGCCAAATCATTTAATGAATGAGACACCTCATGTGTTATTAAATTCATTAAATGATGTGGCAACACATCATTGGATGTCTGTGTAAATTAAATTTATTTACACTGACAGTGTATATTAATTAAATCCTATTTTTTAATTGAAAAGTAATTTTTCCTTAATCAGCTCTTAATGTATATTATAATTTGAGACCTCACCTTGGAGAGTGTGAGACACTCACTCACCCTACTCTCCCTCTCAATGATTTTTGACATTCTCTCTTTTTCTCATTGGATGGTGAATTTCGCTCACATTATGAGAGTGAAATTCTCCCTCTCAATTATTAATACTAATTTTCTCTCTTCTAAATTAAATTTTTAAATGCTAATAAATTTTAATTGAAATTTATTAATATTTAAAATCTTGTCCAATTATTTTCTATTTTAATCTTTTTTTAATATATATATATATCTTTATTCTTATCTTTACGATATTAATTTTTTTTATTATATACTATTAGAACTTAAAATTGAAAAATACAAATTATGCTATTTTAATTTTTTTAATTTTAAAAATATTAATTTATTATAATTTTAATTTTAATTAATAAACATATATATTTATCCGTCTATTACGCGGGTTAATATACATGTTAGTTTCTTAAATAAACATGACAAAATTCATGAACAAGAATATACGTGAGTTGTATGAGATCCATAAAGATACTATACCAGAATGAATTTATTTGTTAGTTTCTTACTTCCCATAGTTCATCGCCGCCAGAATGCCTCTAATTTGTGGAAAGGAATTTGTAAGGGATGGGATGAGATTCAGAAAATCTGAACTTCAAGATCGGTTGGGTAGGAAGATAAATTTTTGGACTGACCCTTGGGTGCCTAATCTGGGTTCTTTAAACCAGTGGCTTAATACAAATGATCAAATTGACATAAATGCTGGAGTTGCTGATTTATTTTGCCTTCTCTGGTGAATGGAACTGTGATCTTCTTACAAGCCACTTCCCCACTCATATCATTGATGAAATCTCAATGATCAGAATTAATAGCGATAACCCGTGTAATCTTGTTACTTGGGCTACCTCTGCTGATGGAACTTTCACTATCAGGTCAGCCATTCAGACCCTTCATGACCATCAGATAAATCCTCAAAATTCTGTTTTCAATAAATTTTGGTCTTGGATTGGCCCCCAAAGAATTAAAGCTTTCCTCTGGTTGCTGGCTAGTGATGCTTTGCTCACAAATTCTTCTCGGGTCAAACGTCATTTGACTAACCAAGACATCTGTTCCATTTGCAACCATAATTCTGAATCAAATCTTCATGATATAAGAGATTGCAGCTAGGCCAAGCAAGTTTGGATGCTTTTTGTTCCTTACAGACAACAAAGGGAGTTTTTCAATCTTAACCTTCATGATTGGATTTATTTTAATTTGTCAGCATTATATGGGACTTACTCTCGAAAGAGATGGTCTCTGATTTTTTGGTTTTACAGCTGCAGGTGTTTGGGCTGGTCGTAATGCTCATATTTTTTATGGCCTGGTGTTGAATATCCAATCAACCTGCTCTTCTATTAGGCGTAGTCTTGTTGAAGCTTTTCAGATTTTTGTTCTCCCTCCGCAACAACATCTGCTCTTGGGTAACGCCCATATCAATTGGGTTCGGTGGGAGCGTCCGAAGTTTGGTTGGAGCAAGCTTAACTCTGATGGTTCATCTGTTGTTTCCACTCAACAGGGAGCTTGTGGCGGTATTTTTAGAAATCACCATGGCAACTTCTTGCTTGCTTACGCCACTCACCTTCAGAATGTGTCTCCCCTTGAAGCTGAGTTGATTGGCATCCTAAAGGGTCTTCAATTTGCTTGGAGAAATAAGTACAACAATCTAATAGTTGAGGTTGACTCTGCTCATGCTCTCCGGCTTCTCACTGCTGGCTGCCAGGAGTCTCACCTGTTACATTCTTTCCTCATTGACATTCAGACTTTGGTGCAAAGAGCTTGGTTAGTCCACTTCCATCATACCCTACGTGAGGCTAATCAAGTAGCAAACAGCCCTGCTGCCTATGGCCTCCAACTGTCTTCTGATGATTCTGATTGTATTTTCCAGGATATTCTAGCTTTCCTCTCTTGTGTTTAGCTGCTGATTATAGTGGGACTTGGTTCCCTGGATCTTTGTAATTTTGTTTTTCCTGTTTTGTTCCTGTTTCTGGGGCTTAGCTCCCCATGTTTCACAAAAAAAAAGTTACTGATTTATCATGAATTTTTTGTAAATTTATTAAATGTAATAAACATTTAATCAGTAGTTGTCTAGTTGATATTTTTTTGTTAAGCAAAAATAATTAATTAAAAGGGAGTATAATTGTACAAGGATACTCCGACTCATAATATAAAATTTAGAACAACCAGGCTGGAAGAAATAGAACAATCCAAGATAAAAACCAGCCAAAATGTAACGTCATCATTTCTAAATTCAAAAATGATGCCGGTTGGGAGCACTATTTCCAAATTCGTGAAATCATTTCGTTCATTTTGCATATCGATATACAACACAATGACTTGAGTAACCCAACAATTACTAAAGCTCCAAACATTACATGCATAAATTGAAGAATACTAATACAAGTTTGCCATCAAGGCTCCAATTCGATGCATTAAGTAATTTCATAAATTCATAAGAACATCCTAATTAATATCAGTAATGGTTCTAATCAATGTTAAATACATCAAACATAACCAAACATCAAGCTATTATCATAAATGAGTCTTCCACTGCTCGTCACTATCCTGTAGAGTATCTTGTACCACTGAAATATTGTTCCCATGGAATGAGGTGAGACCAACGTCCCAGTGAGCGTGACAAGTGTGTACAGTGTGGGAAAAACAACCAAGAACCATCATAGAGACATATATGGATATATATATCAACCAGAGTAACACAATGAGAGGCAATTGAACATGATTCATCATCATTAAAATAATAATGCTAATGATGCAATGCAACATGTCTGTGAGGTGTTATTACCCGACACCGGGGTCTTTACACTGTAACGTGACTGTGGTTGAGCGCTCGGCCTGAGAATCCAAGGACCGTCGTCCAGGGAAACCTGAGATTAACTCTTATTTGAACATGAATGACACATTACTTGATTATTTTTAATAATTGAGGATCCCCCATCTTCCCCTTGGCCGAGGGTTAGATGAGATCACCTCGTCTTTCTTAAACATGATTGCCCGAATGCCTGTGATGGTCAATGACCCTGTGATAGCCCGGAGGCTATGTGATGGCTATAAGCCCTGTGATATCTTAATTCATAATTCATGACTGTGATGGCCAAAGGCCCATGATTTCATAATAGCATACTCAGAGTTCATCATACATAATCATTCAAGTCCTCTACCCTATGGTTTTGCAAATCAATACATCCAATCATCAATACATTCATATTTCCTAAGTTTGTCTCACACATACATCACTAATTCAAGAAAGAATGGGTGAGGAGAATGGGGATCATATTCTGGACACAATAATAACAAACAAGTGAGAATCACACCCACCTGAGAGTCGAAAATGGAGGAAGAATGAAGAGTAGAGGGCCTTGACGGAGGAAAGATTGATGAAAGACTGGATCTTGAAGAGTGGGAATCGTTCTTGATCCTTGCTAGGATGTTCTCTCACTAGAACCCCTCTCTCTCTCTAAAAGTGCGAGAAAACAGATGAGAAAATGAGTGAAAACAGATTGAGTTCGAATTTTAAACGTGCAGTAACTGTCAAATTCGCTCGAGCTAATTAAATTCGCTCAAGCGAATTTACTGAAGCCACGTTCCCCTTCAAAACCCCCCATTTTTCGCTTGAGTGAATTAAGTTCGCTCGAGCGAAAATGAGTCTGTTTGAAGGTGCGGTTTTCATCAAAACCCTATCATATAACCTATCAAACTGAAGCCCCGAAAATAAGCTTTCAATGAGAGTGGAATCACTCAATCGGACATCTACAACTCTAGATATTTTCAATTTAGTGCACCAAGGTCATTAGGCCTTAAAACCTAAATCAAGCAACAACCTAGTTTTTGCCTCTTAAGCTTTTCTTATCCATCTACATTCAAATTCGAATTCGAATATTATATTTAAACATTATCCTAAACTTGATATTACTTCTTATCTCTATTTCTTGTGATGTTATCATTCCTATTTTGAAATATGATTTAAATTAAAATGCTAAAGCATATCTCTTTCCTGAGGATATCCCAATCGGTTTCTGATTTATATATTAATTTATTAATAATATAATAACTACTACATTTATAACAATTAAGGTTAATTGAAACATTAATAATATAATTTATCTTCTAATAATTTTATTATTATCTTGTTAATAATAACAATTATTATATCTTCTAATATCAAATTCTATATCTCTCTTTTAGTATTCATATTATCGTGCCATTATTATATCATTAATATTATAATATTATTTTATTAATAGTTATTGTTATTATAAAGATTCTTTTCATCACCAATATTATCGAAATACAGTTATACGTATTTTAATTTTATTATCATTATTATTTTTGTTATAATTTTAGATTTCTAAATTTTGAGATGTTACAATTCTACCCCCCTTAAATAAATTTTGTCCTCAAAATTTGTCTTATTATTCTCTTAAACTTAAGTTTATGACACTGCATATTGGTAACCTATAGCTTCGGGTTGGATATCATGTCTCCATTAATAATAATTGTGACTAACTATTCGAAGTTTAGAATAAATTATATTCCTAAACCAAATCCATTGAATCATTCACCACATTTACCATAACCTAAAAGTTCGAGTTCCTTCCTAAACTTAAGCTTTATGTCTTCAACTGTAAATTTCTGAATATTTTTTTATGATCAAAGACCTAGGTAACTATTAAATAATTAATTTCGACACTTTCAAAGATCATGGCCTAAATAACGATAATTGTGTGAGCCATTAACTCATGATCATATCCTAATTATAAAACTATCTAAACTGTAAAATATCCTTATCGTGATCCTCCTAGATCCAATGATGAAATCAATAACTCTTAACCATAATATATATTACTTAATTTCAAACAAGCTCAAGATTAGATCTTTATCTCTAAACCTTTTACTATAAACATAAAATTATCATATCCCTATCACCCAAAACCAAAAATAAAGAAACCTCTATCTCTAAAAAGATTAAATCTCTACCTCCTAAATCATCAATACCAAATCTTTATTCTTAAAACTATTAATTATTAGTCAAATCTCCATATCTAACCTACAAAAACAAGCTTCACAGTTTTCCTCAAATAAACGATCACTTAAACTTTGTGCAAAACGTTATCCATTTCCTAGTTCTAATAATTTATCATCACCCTAGAAAGATTTTTATATTCGAACGTAATTTTATCTTATATAATATTTTTCCTCATATCCTTCATCAATTGAAAACAACTCCAAACCATTATAATCTTATCCTAAGATCTAAAGATCCATTTACAGTTCTCCTTTCACCTATTTCCCAGTTTTTTAATTAGATGTGAAGATTTGTACACTTAAAGTTTTTATTTCTATGGGTTTCTTTCTTTTATTTATTATTTTTTTTAACTATATAATTCTTATTCAAAATTCTATTTTTCGATAGTACTTATACTATGTTTATTCACTAATAAAATATATATTATTTTTTTATACTCATTCTAATACTTTCAGAAAACTAATCTTAACTAAATATATATAGTTTTTAATCTAAATTTAGATAATGCTATCATTTCAAATAAGTTTAATTAATAAAGGGATTATGATAGTAAATTATAAAGGGATTATGATAGTAAATTCCTATTATTTAATTATATGACTTTATAAATTTATCCTTAATATTTTTTTGTTTCATATTTTCATTATTCTTACTTTTTAACATATTTATTTATCTTTACAATATTTTATGGGGTAAGATATATTTTCAAATACTATGATATCTCTCTGATAATTATCTACCCTGTGTTATTCTGAAATTCCTATTTTCTGCTAACAATTCCTAAAATTATATATGAAATAATAGATACTATTTCCTTCCCGACTTTATCTACTTCCAACAAACCTTATCGTATTTTCAAACATTTTTATTTATCTTACAACATCTATTTCATCTGAATCCTCTAGTGTTATAAAGTAGCTTATTAGTTGCTATTATCATTACCTTTATTGAAATCTTAGTTTACTTCATAAATTTCTAGCTACCTCTAAAAATTAAACTCATAAGATAATCTGCTCCCAAAATCCTCCAATTTAAATCATTTGATCCTAACAATTTTGTTTATATCTCTCTATATATATATATATATAACAAATCCTATCCTTGAAAACATTTTATTTCAAATGGAAATAAGACCTTATCTGGGAATCTAAATTATCCTAATTTAGATAAATTCTAAATCCAAGAAACTCAAATTCAGTCAAGTAAATCAAACAATCCATCCTACTCAAGTAAATTACGTCACCAAGGTGCAACTACCGTAACCATCAACATCAGGGTCAACCTACACTAACAGGGATTTAAAGAAGGGAACAAGAATATGGTATAAATGTACTATAATTACATCTAATGACCCATTAGGGATTCTAGAGTACTAGTCTAATATCTTAGGGGATAAAGGATTACACTTGCTTCTCGCATAATAAAAACCAATTTACTGATCATAAGGCTTAAATAATCTAATCACCATCAAATTAAAAAAATCACTTACACCTAATTAGATATCTAATTGGATCAATAGAATGACTAGGTAACTAATAATGAGATTGGAATCGAAATAGCAACTCAACACCAACATACACCAATAGGAAAAAAAAGGAAAGAAGGAAAGAATATGAGATTAAAGACCCTAATTCAATTCCTCGAATTATCTTTAAGATTATACCTACTCGAGGGTAAACACTTAACCAAGAGCTAGTGTTACTCCCCCTTCACTAATGGTGTTAGGTTCCTCTAACCTCCCATGAGTCCCGCACTTCTCTTCAACCTCTACCTGTCATGGAAAAACTCCAATCCTAGAAATTTACCATCATCTCCACATGCAAGACATTCCAACAACACAAACAAACAGACATATCAGTCATTATTCAAGCAAAACAAGCATCATGATTATTCAAGCAAAAACAAGCATCATGATTAATCAAACAAGTCACACACTCAAGGTGTAACTACAAGCAACCATCACTATCCTCCCTTACTAGGGAGCCTACTCCTCATGTTCCCTCTAAACTCTCTCCAAAAACTTCTATTTTACCTTTCCTTCGAAGGGTACCTTAATTTCTTTGGAAACTAAAATGACATCTCATAAAGCTCTTGAAGTGGAGATCCTACTCTTGGAAAAATAAACCTATGTCCCTCTCCCTCTGACTATCATGTAGGTGGCTCTAACCCTGTTAGAGAAGTGTCCCAACTCCTTTAACAAGGTATCCTATTTACGTCACTAACCATAATCCCATGTACAACGCATCCAATGGAGGGGTGATCAGTCCCTATACTAGTTACGAGGTACAGTGGGATTATAGTGAGTCACGGCAACTAACTTAACCACAGTTCAATTGGATTGAACTGCTCTGATACCAAAATGTAACGTCCTCATTTCTAAATTCAAAAATGATGCCTGTTGGGAGCACTATTTCCAAATTCGTGAATCATTTCGTTCATTTCGCATATTGATATACAACACAATGGCTTGAGTAACCCAACAATTACTAAGCTCCAAATATTACATGCATAAGTTGAAGAATACTAATACAAGTTTGCCATCAAGGCTCCAATTCGATGCATTAGTAATTTCATAAATTCCTAAGAACATCCTAATTAATATTAGTAATGGTTCTAATCAATGTTAAATACATCAAACATAACCAAACATCAAGCTATTATCATCAATGAGTCTTCCACTGCTCGTCACTATCCTGTAGAGTATCCTGTACCACTGAAATATTGTTCCCATGGAATGGGGTGAGACCAACGTCCCAGTGAGCGTGACAAGTGTGTGCGTGTGGGGAAAAACAACCAAGAACCATCATAGAGACATATATGGATATATATATTCAACCAGAGTAACACAATGAGAGGCAATTGAACATGATTCATCATCATTAAAATAATAATGCTAATGATGCAATGCAACATGTCTGTGAGGTGTTATTACCCGACACCCGAGGTCTTTACACTGTAACGTGATTGTGGTTGAGCGCTCGGCCTGAGAATCCAAGGACCGTCGTCCAGGGAAACCTGAGATTAAGTCTTATTTGAACATGAATGGCACATTACTTGATTATTTTTAATAATTGAGGATCCCCCATCTTCTCCTTGGCCGAGGGTTAGATGAGATCACCTCGTCTTTCTTAAACATGATTGCCCGAAGGCCTGTGACGGTCAATGACCCTGTGATAGCCCGGAGGCTATGTGATGGCTATAAGCCCTGTGATATCTTAATTCATAATTCATGACTGTGATGGCCAAAGGCCCATGATTTCATAATAGCATACTCAGAGTTCATCATACATAATCATTCAAGTCCTCCACCCTATGGTTTTGCAAATCAATACATCCAATCATCAATACATTCATATTTCCTAAGTTTGTCTCACACATACATCCCTGATTCAAGAAAGAATGGGTGAGGAGAATGGGGATCATATTCTGAACACAACAATAACAAACAAGTGAGAATCACACCCACCTGAGAGTCGAGAAAATGGAGGAAGATGAAGAGTAGAGGGCCTTGACGGAGGAAAGATTGATGAAAGACTCGATCTTGAAGAGTGGGAATCGTTCTTGATCCTTGCTGGGATGTTCTCTCACTAGAACCCCTCTCTCTCTAAAAGTGCGGGAAAGCGGATGAGAAAATGAGTGAAAACTGACTGAGTTGAATTTTAAACGTGCAGTAACTGTCAAATTCGCTCGAGCTAATTAAATTCGCTTGAGCAAATTTACTGAAGCCACGTTCCCCTTCAAAATTCGCTTGAGCTAATTAAATTCGCTTGAGCAAATTTCGTCCAGAGAGCACTCTAAAACCCCCCATTTTTCGCTTTAGCGAATTAAATTCGCTTGAGTGAAAATGAGTCTGTTTGAAGGTACGGTTTTCATCAAAACCCTATCATATAACCTATCAAACTGAAGCCCCGAAAATAAGCTTTCTAATGAGAGTGGAATCCTCAATCGGACATCTACAACTCTAGATATTTGCAATTTAGTGCATCAAGGTCATTAGGCTTAAAACCTAAATCAAGCAACAACCTTAGTTTTTGCCTCTTAAGCTTTTCCTTATCCATCTACATTCAAATTCGAATTCGAATCTTATATTTAAACATTATCCTAAACTTGATATTACTCTCTTATCTCTATTTCTTGTGATGTTATCATTCCTATTTGAAATATGATCTTTACATTAAAATGCTAAAGCATATATCTTTCCTGAGGATATCCCAATCGGTTCTGATATTATTATATTAATATTAATAATATAATAACTACTACATTTATAACAAAAGGTTAATTGAAACATTAAATATAATTTATCTTCTAATAATTTATTATTATTGTTATATTAATAACAATTATTATATCTTCTAATATCAAATTCTATATCTCTCTTTTAGTATTCATATTATCGTGCCATTATTATATCATTAATATTTTAATATTATTTTATTAATAGTTATTGTTATTATTATAAAGATTCTCTTTTCATCACCAATATTATCGAAATACAATTATAAGTATTTTAATTTTATTATCATATTATTTTTGTTATAATTTTAGATTTCTAAATTTTTGGGATGTTACACAAAACACCAAAACAACAATTAAACCTCAATTGAAAACAAAGACTTAGCTTGACAACCCGTAGAAGCCTAGATGCAGAGCGACTTGAGAACCCATGAAATGCCATATAATGAGTAACCAAGACCAATCCATAAAGCATCCACCAGCAACTAATGTAACAAAAAAACAAACCAGATGTGCTGCCAAAAATACCCGATTGACAGGGAAGCTCCCATTAGTAGCTGACCGCCGGGATTAACACATGTAAAAGGAAAAAATGGCATAGCGCACCTAAGCCATGGAAAAGGCACATATTGCGTAGCACCTGAATGAACATAGTACTTAAAACAAGTGCGTCGCGCCAGAACCAACACTCTAGACACAGATTGCAGTTGCCAAATTTTATTTCTAGTAAAAAGAGAGACGGAACCACATCAAGGATAAAACAACAACAAAGTTAAGCCAATTAAGATGAATCTATGATGTGTGTTTAAATTGTCTATGCATTCATGCTTTAGTTTAGCCATTTGCATACATTATCGCATTCTTTGATTTATTCATTATTTTTGTTTTAGATTACACGTTGATTTTCTGTTTTTCTTGTAATGAATGTTTAGGTGCATAAATCATGTTTTGGAAAAGATGAAGGACAAGGGTCAAGTTGGCAGATTCAAATAGAATGAGAAAATGCAAGAAAGAAGATTCCACAACTCATTTGTGGATCATCCATGCTTATAAAAATGTTGCAGAGTTGTAAGATTGAAGTCAAAGAGATCCACACGCAGGTTGGGGATCAATCCATGCTTGTGGAAACGCTCCCAGAAGTGTTAAATTGAAGTCAGAACTAACCATGGGCAGGTTGTGGATTTTTCCATACATGTAGTTCGACTAAATACATGATTTTGAGTTGAAAAGTGGGCTTGTCCCAGATGAAAAGCAAGTCATTTAAAATGAAAAAAAAGGTTTTTCCAAGGCATTGGGGCATCAAAGGAGATAGAGAGACTTGGCAGAAGAGGAAAGGACAACAGAGAAGAAGGCCAAACCGGGAGGTGGAGGTTACCTTCATGCAACCAATTGCTTCAACAATTTGTGGTTCTATCTTTTACATTATGCATAGCTAATTTCTCTTTAGTTAGGGGATTGATGTAGTTTTCTGAATTATATGTTCGAACCTATTTCGTTGATAAATAGTAATTCTAATTTTCCTTGTGTTCTATCTCTGTTTATGATGTCCATTAGTGAATGGTTATTCTATGAGCAATTTCACAATTGGGAAATTGGGATTGTTTGCGATTAGAGGTAGAACAAGTTAAGCTCTATCACCATTGGAAATTGGGCATGCTTAATTAGTTTTTTCATATGAGATGATAATGAGTTCTTCTATTAGATTTCATAATTTTCCTAAGGAATTGGGGATTAGGGTTCAATGAATAGATTTACTTGATTAAGTAATTAGGGTAAACAACTCTAGTTAACTCAAATGGATAATTAGAATACTTGCATCAGCTCAAAAGGGGAAGAACCTAGAATGAAGAATACGAAATCATTCTCTAACCTTTTTTGTAATTGAATTTCCTTTATAATTTTAGTTATTCTTTAATTTCGTTAATTTTATAATTTAAACGTTGTTATCATGTTTTTCAATATCTCAAACTTAACGTAAATTATAAACTACTATTCAACAATTTCAATCCTTGAGGACGATATTTTTTACTACAGTAATGATTGGTACACTTGCCAAACGTACAACAATCTAAACCAAGTCTAACAGAGAGTATGTAACGCCCTAATTTAAATTCAAGATTTAGTCCGTTGGAATAAATCCTGAAAATTCGAAACCAAACGCACAATTCCGAATATCAGACAACACAAATCTGATAAGTATAACCAACGAAAACTTATACAAATTGTGAAAACTTAACTTTATATACATAATCAAACTCTAAAAATATATACATTTGTCCCGAAGGCTACAAACTGAACAGCTCTAATGAAAATCCAAGTGACACATAACTTTATATACAATCCAAAAAGTAAAATATATAGACACAGCTCCTGCTCTAATCTCACTGATTTCCACCAGGAGGTACCTGCACACCTAGATTATATCCAAAACGCGTGGTGAGACTAATGTCTCAATGAAGTATAACTGTGCATATGCAAGAAAGATGCAAAGCAATTTACTAATCAACATGCTATTATAATCAATATGTACCAAAAACTAATATTTCTCAATGAATAATATCATAACTGAATAAAGTCAAAACATGAAAGATGCAACTCACTGCTGTGCCCAGCAGGCATGAACTTATTACTGAAACTGGAGTTAGAACTGAGCTCAGACTACGGGAAACGTCTTTCCCGGGGATGTATCCCACCCATTACTGGACCGAAGTCAATATTCACTTAATCAATCAATTTTCCTTAACTCACAGCACAAGGCCGACTTATATAACTCACGGTCGAAACCGGTATTCATGAATTGATAACCAAAACTAGAATTTCAAACATTTCGAAAGTTTCGTAACTTTCGTACCTTCGAAATTCAAGGGATTTACAATCAATTCTTAGCATAAATTACTCAATTCTAACATAAACTTCATAAATCCAATCAAATTAACTATATAGAAATGGAATCGAAGGGGTGGGTTCATACATTGAGCATTTCGTCAATTTCGTAATCTCGCTACTTTCGTAAATCTCGCTACCCTAAGGTTTTTAATAAAAATACTATCCAAACTACTCAATTTCATGCATACATTACTAATCTAACCACACAATCATATAGAAGAGGAATTAAAGAGTAGGGGTTCATACTTGAGGAGAAATCAAAATCAAAGGGAAAGTGGGTGTGTGAGTTAGACTCACCAATTCTTGGAAATCAAAGGTAGAATGAAGGATTGAAGTGATCCCCTTGATGATTTCTAGCTTCAATTCCTTCCTAAGCTCCCCATTCAAGCTTTCTCTCTCTAAACCCACTATCTCTAGGTCGTGAGAAGAAGAAGAATGGAAGGAAGACGGAATGAAAAAATCTGATTTTTTGCATGTTCCGGGTTATATATTTAAGTGACGGTAATCGATTACAAGCCTATTGTAATCGATTACCAGCGGCAAAATAACACTAAAAACCCTTTGGGTAATCGATTACAACTCTTTGGTAATCGATTACTACCAACCCAGATTTCCTGGTAATCGATTACAACATTTTGTAATCGATTACCAAAAACTACGCTCTCAGGTAATCGATTACAACCTGTGAGTAATCGATTACCAAAAACTGAGCTCTCGGGTAATCGATTACATAATCGATTACTGAAAACTCAGCTCTCAGGTAATCGATTACAACTTGTGCGTAATCGATTACCTAAAAAACCAGCTCTCGGGTAATCGATTACAAACCCTCTGTAATCGATTACCAGCAACCCAAAAATCCTCATTTTAACCTGAATGAAGTCCTAAACTTAGTTTTTATAATTAAGTTTTTACCTTAATTCCTCAACTTACCTTCCCTTAATTACTAATGCATAATTCTCTTATCTCTAGCCTAATGAGTTATTAAAGCTTCTAATTTGCGGGATGTTACATTCTACCCCCTTTTAGCAATTTTGACCAAAATTGTACAAAAACAGAATTTGAAAACTACCTCAACTAAAAAGTTCCGGGAAATGCTCCCGAATGACATCTTCTTTCTCCCATGTTGCCTCTTCTGGAGATTGACCTTCCCAAAATACCTTCAACCAAGGAATTGTCTTGCTCCTTAAGGTTTTGACACTCCTGTCGATAATCTGTGCAGGTCTAGAAGGAGTAGTGAGATCTTCTCTTAATTGTATTGGTTCAGAGCTAATGATATGAGATGGATCATGAATATATTGTCTTAATTGAGATACATGGAAAACATTATGTATCCTGGACAACTGAGGTGGTAAGCTATCCTGTAAGCCAGAGGGCCAACCCTCTGCAGGATCTGAAATGGACCGATAAATCTAGGGTTGAGCTTTCTGGTTTGATGGATCGTCCTTATCCTGTGACAGGGAGTTACTTCAAAAATACATGTTCCCCCTCCTCAAACTCTAAGTCTTTCTTCTTTTATCAGCATAACTCTTTTGACGATTTGGGCAGGTTACAAGTTTTTCCCTAATGACCCTGATCTTATCTGAGGTTTCTTGCACTTATTATGGGCCTAATAGGGTTCTCTCTCCAATTCCACACCAGCACAAAGGAGACCTGCATTTCCTACCATACAGTGCCTCATAGGGTGCCATGCCTATACTGCCATGGAAACTGTTATTGTAGGCAAACTCTATAAGAGGCAGAAATCTATCCCAACCACCTGACTCCTCTAAAACACAAGCCCTGAGCATATCTTCTAAGGTTTGGATGGTTCTTTTAGACTGACCATCATTTTGAGGGTGGTAAGCAGTGTTAACCGAAGTTTGGTCCCGAAAGGCCTGGTGAAGTGCATTCCAGAACCTGGAAGTGAATCTAGGATCCCTATCTGATATGATGCTAGAGGGAATACCATGAAGTCTGACAATCTCTCTAACATACAGATTTGCTAACTTGCTAAGGGAATAAGTATTCTTAATTGGGAAGAAGTGGGGCCTGACTTGGTCAGTCGGTCCACAATCACCCATATGGCATCAAAACCAGCTTGACTCGAGGCAAACCTACCACAAGTCCATAGCTACACTCTCCCATTTCCACTCAGGGATCTCTAATGGTAAAAGGGTTCCTGATGGTTTCTGATGTTCTATTTTGACCTGTTGACATACTAAGCACTTAGAAACATATCAACTATATCTTTCTTCATACCATCCCACCAAAACATCCTCTTAAGATCCTGATACATCTTGGTAGATCCAGGATGTACAAAAATTTACCCTATGAGCTTCCTCCAAAACCTCCTGCCTGAGGCTACCCCCCTTAGGGACACAGACTCTCCCTTGGAAGAGAATTACCCCATTCTTCTGACTCTGAAAAACCCTGACTGTTGTTTTTCTCTCTTGAAGGCTTGGGTCCAAACTCTGAGCCTCCTTGATTAGAGCTCTCAGCTCACAGGTGATTTCAAGCCTATGAAGTATAACCCTGTGTTCACCAACTGTAACACCTAGACTTAGGTTTCTGAACTCTTCCAACAAATTCATTTCATGAATCATCATAGAAGACACATGAAGAGATTTCCTACTGAGGGCATCAACCACCACATTGGCGTTGCCATGATGGTACTTCAATTCAAAATCATAATCTTTGAGAAATTCCATCCATCTCCTCTGCCTCATATTGAGTTCTTTCTGATCAAAGAGATATTTTAAACTCTTGTGATCACTAAGACCTCAAACCTCACTCCAAACAGGTAATGCCTCCAGATCTTGAGGGAAAATACCACTGCTGCTAACTCTAGATCATGAGTAGGATAGTTTTCCTCATGTGGTTTCAACTGCCTAGATGCATAAGCCACTACTTTCTTATCCTGCATTAGAACACAACCTAAACCCTTCCCTGAAGCATCACAATACAACTCAAAGGCTCTAGACAAATCCGGTAGTGCCAGTACCGGAGCGGTGGTTAATCTTTTCTTGAGCTCCAAGAAGCTCCGCTCACAGATCTCATCCCACACAAAGGCTTGCCCCTTCCGAGTCAACCTTGTGAGAGGTAAGGCTAGCTGGGAGAATCCCTTAATGAATCTCCGGTAGTAGCCAACCAATCCTAAGAAACTCCTAATGTAACGTCCAAATTTCTAAATCCAAGAATAATGTCCATTGGAAACACTATTCCCGAATTTCTGAAATTATTTCGCGCATTTCGTGTATCGGCACACATAATACAACAATGCCTAAGCAATCCAACGTTTGCTTAGACAACCACATCATTCATACATCACTTTTCTCAAAGTCAATTCTAACTTTGAAATATGGAAACGAACCAACACTTTACAGTGTTAAGGTTCATAAACTCCTACCGAAAATCCGGCAGAGTTTCCCCTGAAACTGGACATTTCCAATTTTTCAGAATCACCTGAAAACCAGCAAAATACCAGTACAGTTCATAATATAATAGTATAGTTATTGATTCACATTAATAACAATAGGCCTCCATGGCCAATCTATAACCTACTACATTCAACAACAAAAGAATAACTACTACCATCAACCTTCCAAATATACAACTTCACCTGAAACTCAGAAAGTACCAATGCAGTTCATAATAGTAATCCAATTCAATGATAATAGGCCTCCGTGGCCAAACTAAAGACCACTACGTCATACAACATTTGAATAGGCACAACGATCTAATAACCAATAACATCTTTAAATACATATACATCACTAAACTTTAAATTCTCAATTACAATTCCTTGACAATTATTTCAATTAAAATCTTTACTCTTCTGCCATCAATCTGTACAAACCTGCACAACTGAAATATATCCCCGTAACGTGGGGTGAGACTATGTCCCAGTGAACAAAGCATGCAACAAGCAGTGGAGAGAAAAGCAATCATATGAAATGCAACACTCAACATAGTTCAATAGAACGTACATCATTATACTAATCACCTACTTGTATCGTAACTTAATGGAATTAGCCGATACCACAACATGAAGAATTAAGGCAGGTCAATACTCCGATAAACTGTCATGCACAAACTTAACATGAATGCATATGAACGACATAACCCAGTCGTCGGGTCGGCATTACCCAGCCAACGGGTTCTTATCACTTATCGCTGTGTGGCTAGACCTGAGCTCAGACTACAAGGAACGTCTTCCTTGGGCACTAATCAACACCACCGGGCACTAATCACCCACATCCAAGCCTGGACCCCACTACTCGAGGCAGTAACTCATGGATGTTAACTTATCACACTGGGCACTAATCACCCAAGTTTTAAATCAATTTCTGAAATCAATCTTATCTCTTTAAGTTAACTTGGGCCGAAGCCAAAACAGGCCGAAGCCATAACTGGGCCGAAGCCACACTAATTCTAAACTGGGAGCCGAAGCTCAAATTCATTTTCTAATTAACTGGGGCCAAAGGCCTTTATCCAATTACTCAACATCACAAATAATACATGTCTCATAATGGATCTAAATATTCTTGTAATAAGCATAGTACCTCAATAATGTCAATCTAAAAATACATTCTCAAGTAGAAATCTTGAATGCATAATTTATATTTAATTCTAATCTACAATCATACATTTCCGTACATTAAAATCGTCTTAAAGCATAACGAAATCATCAAGAGGATCAATCCAACAATTAAATCAACAACCAAATACTAAAGGAAAAGGAATAGGAGAGTGGGGCTCATGGTCGGAACGCAGACAAAATGTAGTGAGAGTGTGTGAGCTTCGCTCACCTGAACAAATCCACGAAAACCTCCGTTCGAACGGGCACCGCGTCCAGCCATCGGAGTCCGCCGCGTCAAGGCCGCAGCCTCCACCATACAAACCTCCTCCAGTAGCCATAACCTCTCTGCTGGCCGTGCCTCCGTCCTTAGCCGTGTCGGAAAAACGCCTCCGCCGCGCCCTCCGCCCTGCACCGCCGCGGACAGCATCGTTTCCACCATCCTGGCCGCGTCGCACCACCCCCTGGCCGTCCATGGCCATGGCTGTCGTCCATCTCCGCCGTCCAGCTCCGCCGTCTCCGCCGCGTCTCCGTCCAGCTCCACCGTCGCTCACCACCAGCGTCGCTCACCACCAACGCCCATGGCCGCGGCTGTGCGGCCATCCTTCTCCCTCACCTTCCCTTTCTCTCTTCCTCCTTCCTCCTTTTCCTCCTTCCTCCTTCTCCTTCTCCCTTCTTCCTCTCCTTTCTCCTTCCCTTTCTCTTCTCTTTTCTTCTCTCTTCCAGCCGCCACCCCTTCCCCTTTCTTTTTCTCTTTCCTCTTCTTCTTTTCCCCACTTCTAACCCTAATTACTAAATAATAATAATAATAATAATAATAATAATAATAACAATAATACTAATAATAATAATAATGCTAATAATACTAATTATACTAATTCTAATACTAATAATAATAATACTAATATTATTACTAATAGTAATAATAATAATACTGTTACTAACAATAATAATAATAGTAATAATACTAATAAATTTGAGATTATCATGAATACTATTTTATTAAAAGTTACTATTATTATTAAAATTACACTAACCTTATTATTAATTCTATTAATTACTTACATTAAACAAATTGAAAGCATTTTAATTATAATTCTAGATCCTTAATTTTTGGGATGTTACACCTAATCTCCGTAACGGTATTAGGTCTCTCCCATTCAAGGACAACTTCTACCTTACTAGGATCAACAGACACACCCTTACTGGTAATTACATGTCCCAAAAATTGAACTCTATCACTCCAAAACTCACACTTCTCCGGGTTTGTAAATAACTTCTTCTCCCTCAGAACTCCTAACACAATTCTAAGGTGCCGCTCATGCTCTTCTAAACTACGGGAGTAGATCATAATATCATCGATGAACACAACGAAAAAATGATCCAGATAGGGCCTAAAGATCTAATTCATGTAGTCCATGAATACAACAGGAGCATTGGTTACTCCAAATGGCATCACCAAATACTCATAATGCCCATACCTAGTCCTGAAGGCTGTCTTAGGTATATCCTCTCCCTTAATCCTGATCTGATGGTAACCGGACCTTAAATCTATCTTAGAGAAAACCGAGGCTCCCCTAAGTTGATCTAAAAGGTCATCTATTCTGGGTAAAGGATATTTGTTCTTAATGGTAACCTTGTTCAACTGCCTATAGTCTACACACAACCTCATACTCCCATTCTTCTTCTTCACTAAGAGTATTGGAGCCCCCCAAGGTGACACACTAGGCCTAATGAACCCTTTAGACATAAGATCTTCTACCTGGGTCTTAAGTTCACTAAGTTCTAGTGGGGACATTCTATATGGTGCTTTAGAAATAGGCCCTGAACCTGGTACTAGGTCTATGGTAAACTCTATCTCTCGGTCTGGAGGTAAGGTGGTTACCTTACTAGGAAAAACATCTTGAAACTCCCTAACTTTAGTTATACTGCTTACATCTATCTTGGACTCTAGAGTTGAGGAAAGTAATAAAACAAAACACTCACTCCCATCACTAAGGCATTCAGACACTTCAGTGACACTGGATAAAAGAATTGATGGTTTCTCCCTCGAAGGAGGAGGAAGAAGTGGAAAAACAACCTTTTTGTTAAAACAATCAAGCATGATTCGATTTGAGGATAACCAATTCATGCCAAGAATGACATCTATACCCCTTAATGGTAAACAAACTAGGTCAACCTCGAAGGCTTTCCCTTGTATCACAATGGGAAACTGAATACACACAAGGGAAGTAGAAATGGCCTCCTTGGCGGGAGTGACAACACTAAGAACATATGGCAAGGATACAACATACAAATTCAACTGTTTAACACAATCATGAGAAATGAAAGAATGAGTAGCTCCTGAGTCAAACAATACAATTAAGGTTCGATCTCCTAGGGTGCACATACCTCGCATCAGATTATCTGCAGAAGCTGCCACTTCCCCGCTTAGAGTGAAGACTCTTCCAGTGGTTTGGGGTTTTGGTAGATCCTTTCTCTTTGGACATTCATTCCTCATGTGCCCAGGTTGCTTGCAAAAGTAACATACATTCTTCCCGGTCAAACATTCTCCAGAGTGTTCCTTTCCGCACTTGGGGCAAGTGGGTACCCCTTGGCGTTGGGTCGGTCTAGTAGTCAAGGCTGATGTGCCTTGCCACTTAGGCCTCGGGCCCTTGAACTGATTCGTCCCCTCTATCTTCCTCTTTCCCTTATTATCAGTAGGTGGTGTTGAAATGGTGGTTCCTCGGATATTCTTCTCCGCAATGTAACATTTTTTTATTAGGGTGGGAAAATCCTTGATCTCTAGGGTTCCAACCCGATCCAGTATCTCAGGTCGGAGACCTCCTTCAAACTGAGTACACCTCCACTCCTCATCAGCTACCGTCTGAAGGTATCTTGAGTATTTAGCTAATTCTTCAAATTTGGCCACATACCGACCCACCGTCATACTCCCTTGTTTAAGTTGTAAAAATTCCGCTTCCTTTTGCCTTCTGAATGTAGCAGGAAAATACTTATCTAGGAATAGGGTCTGACAGATGCCCCAGGTAACCGGAGTCCCCGTCACAGTAATCCTAACACTAGCGGTCCTCCACCGATCCTCGGCTTCACCCCTCAGCATGTAAATGGCAAAACCGACCTTAGAATCATCCGTACACTTCATCACATCGAATATCCTGTTGAGATCCCTCAGCCAGTTGGATGCCACATCTGGATCATAGACTCCATTGAATTGAGGAGGGTTGTGCTTCCGAAATTCCCCAGCCCAAGAGCAAACGGATCTACCACAGGAGCATGGGGTGTTCCCGTTGTTCTTCGGGCCAATTCTTGGAGTAATGCTGCATTAGCAGCCGCCTGCTCCCGCGCTGCCTTAGACTGAATTCGGTTAGCGTTCATTTGCTCTCCCATCATGTGTGTGAATGCTTGAAGAGCTGCTGCCACTGGGTCAGGTGGTGGATTCTGAGAAGAGTGATTGGTTCTAGGGCGACCCCTCCTGCCACTTGCCATAATTATCTACACATCATTAAGTAAACATTGAGGTGATCAGTCTCTCAATTCACAAAACAATGCATAAATCAGAATAACAAGTCACAAGAAAATCCTACTACCACAGTCCAATTGGATTGAACTGCTCTGATACCAAAATGTAACGCCCTAATTTCTAAATTCAAGATTTAGTCCGTTGAAACTAAATCCTGAAAATTCGAAACCAAACGCACAATTCCGAATATCAGACAACATAAATCTGATAAGTATAACCAACGAAAACTTATACAAATTGTGAAAACTTAACTTTTAATACATAATCAAACTCTATAAAATATATACATCTGTCCCGAAGGCTACAAACTGAACAGCTCTAATGAAAGTCCAGGTGACACATAACTTTATATACAATCCAAAAAGTAAAAACATATAGACACAACAGCTCCTGCTCTAATCTCACTGATTTCCACCAGGAGGTACCTGCACACCTAGATTATATCCACAAAACGCGTGGTGAGACTAATGTCTCAGTGAAGTATAACTATGCATATGCAAGAAAGATGCAAAGCAATTTACTAATCAACATGCTATTATAATCAATATGTACCAAAAACTAATATTTCTCAATGAATAATATCATAACTGAATAAAGTCAAAACATGAAAGATGCAACTCACTGCTGTGCCCAGCAGGCATGAACTTATTACTGAAACTGGAGTTAGAACTGAGCTCAGACTACAGGAAACGTCTTTCCTAGGGATGTATCCCACCCATTACTGGACCAAAGTCAATATTCACTTAATCAATCAATTTTCCTTAACTCACAGCACAAGGCCGGCTTATATAACTCACGGTCGAAACCGGTATTCATGAATTGATAACCAAAACTAGAATTTCAAACATTTCGAAAGTTTCGTAACTTTCGTACCTTCGAAATTCAAGGGATTTACAATCAATTCTTAGCATAAATTACTCAATTCTAACATAAACTTCATAAATCCAATCAAATTAACTATATAGAAATGGAATCGAAGGGGTAGGGTTCATACATTGAGCATTTCGTCAATTTCGTAATCTCGCTACTTTCGTAAATCTCGCTACCCTAAGGTTTTTAATAAAAATACTATCCAAACTACTCAATTTCATGCATACATTACTAATCTAACCACAATAATCATATAGAAGAGGAATTAAAGAGTAGGGTTCATACATTGAGGAGAAATCAAAATCAAAGGGAAAAGTGGGTGTGTGAGTTATACTCACCCAATTCTTGGAAATCAAAGGTAGAATGAAGGATTGAAGTGATCCCCTTGATGATTCTAGCTTCAATTTCCTTCCTAAGCTCCCAATTCAAGCTTTCTCTCTCTAAACCCACTATCTCTAGGTCGTGAGAAGGAAGAAGAAGAAATGATAAAATCTGATTTTTTGCATGTTCCGGGTTATATATTTAAGTGACGGTAATCGATTACAAGCCTATTGTAATCGATTACCAGCGGCAAAATAACACTAAAAACCCTTTGGGTAATCGATTACAACTCTTGGTAATCGATTACTACCAACCCAGATTTCCTGGTAATCGATTATAACATTTTGTAATCGATTACCAAAAACTACGCTCTCAGGTAATCGATTACAACCTGTGAGTAATCGATTACCAAAAACTGAGCTCTCGGGTAATCGATTACATAATCGATTACTGAAAACTCAGCTCTCAGGTAATCGATTACAACTTGTGCGTAATCGATTACCTAAAAACCAGCTCTCGGGTAATCGATTACAAACCCTCTGTAATCGATTACCAGCAACCCAAAAATCCTCATTTTAACCTGAATGAAGTCCTAAACTTAGTTTTTATAATTAAGTTTTTACCTTAATTCCTCAACTTACCTTCCCTTAATTACTAATGCATAATTCTCTTATCTCCAGGCTAATGAGTTATTAAAGCTTCTAATTTGCGGGATGTTACAGAGTAGGTGCCATTGACCATGAAGAAAACTGGTAGCAGAAATTGTGATCTGACTTTTAACCACTTCCCAGAATTTTATTAACTCTAGTAATTCTGAAGCAAGAAAAAATTTATTTAAAAAGACAACTTCATTTCTTGCCAACCATAAACTCCAAAGAACAATTAGCCAAATAATTGTCCACTTATATTGCAATTTTAAGATGCATTTGGGAAGACCAAAAAACTGCTCCAAATGCAAAATAAAATTATTTTAAAATATAGAATAAATCTCGCACCAGTCCAAGCAAATCATTCGCAACTAATAAGCAAGAAAGCATTCAAATGAAATATGATGAACAGTCTCCATCCCTTATCCACACCACATACAACCATCACCAGAATGGTGGATAATGTTTCTCTTCATTAGATTATTTTTTTGTCGAAATCCTTTCTAGAAACACCCTTCAAACAAAACAAGAGACCAATTAAAGGAAACAACGTGCACCAAAAAAATTGTGCAACAGTATGTCCGCATAAATAGTAGCATTTATAATGACTTGATAACCTGATTTAACTGAAAATGAACCCTCTAAATCAACTTTCCAATGCCAAGTACCTTCATTCATATCATGAACCTGAATCCTATATAAATCTAAAAAAAAAAACAGAGACAGTTGTGTCAATTCCCATTGAAATAACTCTCTTCTCCAACACCACTTCCACTCTACACCTCCCCCATTCCTCTCAATTATATCAACAATTGAAATATCTTTATAATTAGTAATAGAAAATTGTGTACTATAGCGCTCACAAAAAGGAATTGGAGTACACCAAGCATCTCTCCAAAAAGATGTATTTCTACCGTTCCCCACAACTATAACACATATTAGAGAACCAATCAACAAATATTTTTTCACACTCATCAGTACTCCACAAATCTGACCACCACCTCGAGCCAATAACCCTTCCACCCTCATTTCTCACAAAAGACACTCCATATATAGAAGTTAGCACCTTATTCCAAAAACTACTCCTATCCACTAAAAGACGTCACCCTCATTTCCCTAACAAATCTAAATTAAAAGCTCTCAAATCTCTCAAGCCCAAACCCCAATGTTTTGCCTTACAAACATCATCCCATGCAACTCACACTGTTTTATTATAATGCTCATCATCCCCACCCAAAGGAAATTATTAAATAAGGATTCGAGATGAGAAATGATACCTTTAGGAGCCTTAAAAAAGAAAGATAGTAGATCGAGATTGCATTTAGGACAGATTTCAAGAGAACAAGTCTTCCACCAAAGGAAAAAATTTTGCTCTTCCACCTAGAAAGTCTTTTTTTCCACCTTTTGAACAACTGGCAACCAAGTCTTCAATCAATGCAGATTTGCACCAAGAGGTAAACCCATATATGAACATGGAAAAGTCTTAACTTCACAATTCAGAAACTGAGCCATGTGCTACAACCACACCAAGTCAATACTAACTCCCATAAGTTTACATTTATAGAAATTAACCTTTAAGCTAGATACCAGCTCAAAAACCTGTAACACGACCTTAATAGCCCAAACATTGCTGAAAGAAGCCTAACCGATAATAATGGTATCATCGGTGTATTGTAGTTGTGATATTAAGACACCAACCCTACTAGAAATATACCCTTTAAATACCCACCCATGCACTGCTTTCAACATCAAAGAATTAAACCCTTCTGCAACAATTAGGAATAAGAAGGGGGCCAAAGGATCTCCTTGCTGCAACCTTCAACCAACTCTAAACTCAGCTGGAGGACTTCCATTAAAAAGGACCAATACTCTAGCAGTGTTTAGACACTCTGCTATCCACCTCCTCCATTTCAAAGGAAACCCCATTCTCCCCATCACAAACCGTAAAAACTCCCAGTTGAGAGAATCATAAGCCTTTTCGATATCAACCTTAAAAACTAAACAAGGTTGTTTCCTCCTTTTGGCTTCCTCCAAAAATTCATTAGCAACCACCATGCTATCAAATATTAATCTACCTTTCAGAAAAGCAGATTGGCTGTCAAAAATTACTTTACGAATGACTTGTCTCAGTCTATTAGCTAATAACTTAGCCAACACCTTGTACAAGCAACCTATCAGAGAAATAAGGCGATATTCCTCCACTCTTTGTGGATTGTTTGTCTTAGGTACGAGAACAATAAAAGAATTGTTAGAACCTTTGACCAATTTACCATTAAAATGAAATATGGTTTTCTGGTCTAGATGAGAGTTGTTTCTTTGATTCTTAAAATTAAAATTAACCTGCCTAATATGTAGGTAAGTATATTTTGTTATATAATTAAAATTAAATTTATAATAAATTAATATATTTATAACTAGAAGTAAATATTCGAATAGTTTTAGACAATTATTCAATTTTAAATTATAATAGTAGATTATGTTTATTATTGAAATCTAATTTATATTATTATTTAATAATATGTCATAATTAAATAAATAAAATCATAACAATAAGAATAAAGATTTATATTAAAAATAAGAACTAGCATAACATTAACACAGTAAGATTATATTTTAAATCTTAATAAATTAAAAAATGAAGGTTTAATATTTATTAGCATATAAAAATTCAAATAAAAAGAGAGAGAAGAAAGAGAGGGTTATCATTAATGATTGAGAGCGAGAATCTTACTCTCACAAATTGTTGGTGGAGTTCATCATCAAATGAGAGAAGAAAGATAAGAATAAAAGTCATTGAGAGAGAGTGTGAGGTGAATGAGTGCCTCACTTTTCAAGATGAGGTCTCAAATTTATAATATAAAGAGTTGATAAATATTTCAGTAATCTTGCAATGACATCTAAGGTGATTTTGGATTTTTTTTTTAATTCAAACCAACCTAACACCACATGGCACTTCAATTTTTCTTCATCTTGTTTAGCTATTGCAAAAGTTGGTCCAAAAGCCCAAAGGCTTGAAGAACAAAACACAGTAAACAAACAAAGCCAAGTAAATAGCAGAATCAAGTTTTGCTTGTTAGTTGATTAACCAAACAGGACATTCTTGCAATCAGGTGGTAAGTCTCTTCAATAGATCCATGTAAATTTGCACACCAGTTTCTCCCCCTTCATGGAAGAGTCTTGCTAGATATGATATCCTTGCTAGACATGTAGATCTATTCAAATAGGTCACCATTTAAGAAGTCATTGTTGATGTTTAACTGAGCTAAAGACAAGCCTTTAAATGCTTCCAAAGACAAAAGCATTCTAATATGACACTAGTACAAAAATGTCCTTTTACATAAGTTGTTTTATTTACTTTTACATCGATTATTTTGGCAATGTAGATCCTACAAAATTTTTACATTCATTCTAGAACCAATGTAGAAAAAAACACTTTCTACATCAATTATGTGTAGACCCGACATAGAAAGTCAACTTCCTAATCATATATTAGAGATGAAAAGACTTTTGCCTCTAAATATCATCTCTGAAACCATTCTTAAACAATTTGCACCACAATCGTTTCCAGTTAGGGCCTTCTATTTATCGGAATCGGGGTCAGGACGGGATAGCGAAATGAGATTATTGAAAAATCATTTCAATGGAGTCACCACCAATATTTATTTTTGAGGAAAAATATCGGAAAACCCTTTTAAAAAATGGTCTTTGAAACCAAGTTTGGATTCGGGAGTCGATTATGCGTTGGGAAGGTATTAGCACCCTACAACATCTGTCCTAAGATGGTTACCCCTAATTAATTGTGCAAATCTTGTCAACTTTTAAAAAATATATTTATTTTACCCCTTTAAAAAATTTATGTTTTTATTTACAATTTTATATTTACAACTTTATTTACAAACAAATTTACAATTTTTTTATTTTTTAGATTATTGGAAAAATTTGGAAAAAGATTTATTTGGGCTTGACGGGGTTAGTTCCCCACTATGACAAAAAAGGCCTTCAAGGGCGCTCCCGTGCAGCATTAAAGGGCGCTTCCGTGCGCACTAATAGAAACTGCTCTAGTTTGGTCATTAAAAGGAGGGCGTGAAGAGGAACGCCCTGACAGAAGCCAAAAGAGGGCGCTCCAAAAAAACACGGAAGCACCCTCGTGAAGCGTCATCATGGGAGGGCGCTTCCTTGGAGCGCCCTTGTTTTAAACAACAAGGGCGCTCCAAGGAGCGCCCTCCTTTTATTTTATTTTTTTGTTTTTTTAATCCACTTTAACCTGCATATTTATTTCAGTCTGATCCCAATGGCTAACTCCAAAATCATGCATATTAATTCCTTAACATTCAAACACTTAGGGGGGTGTATTGGTTTAGGATTTTATAAAAGACTTTTTCTGGGTAAAAAAGTCCTTTGGTATTCAATCAGGATTTTCTATCACTTAAAAACAATCCACTAGTATTCAATCTAGATTTTCAAGACGTTAAAAAGAGTCTGTTAAAATCCATTGGTATTTGTTTGAGATTTCCTAGAACTTAAAAACAATCCATAAGTATTAGAAAATATAAGGATTTTAAGGGATTCTTTTATTACATGGATTTTGAGTGACTTTTTAGTAGTATCTATAAATACCAAATCCATCAAACAATCCCACCCAAATTGAAAGGATTTCTGAACGTGACTTTTCAAGTGCTTCATTCTCCAACAAGCACAGAGTCACATAACCTTTTTCTCTCTCTCTCACCTCTTCCCCCAACAAGCACGGAGTCACTCACCGATCTTCCGAATCTCTTTCTTCTGGTTTATGAGGTACGTTTCCTGAATCCTCTTGCAGTGGATAAAATATTATAAGCAATTTGCTACACATGCTAAAAACATATATTATGTGCAAAACGATAAATGTGCAAAAACATAGCATGCTAAACATGCTAAAAACATATATTACGCTCAATGATACCGTTCTGTTTGATACTTGTTGTTTTTATTACGATCATTGTGAATGCTTCGCCATCGTCTCATCTGTTAACAATTTGCCGCTTCCATATCCATAGAGTGGGTGCAAAAGAGTCTTTTCTTTTTTTTCCTTTTTAAAATTTTTTATTTGGTTAGTTTTGATGCCCGTACAAGCATTGTTGCTTATGCTGATAATTTGCTACGTAGTGGAATTTATCTTTTTCTTCTTTCTGTAGTTATTATTACAAAATATGTTAATAAACGATAAATGTGCGGAACCGCTTCTCTGTGAAAAAATCGAAGCTTTTGATGTTATAAGGGTAAAGAGAGTTTGGAACAAATGGGAAAGCATGCTTTGTTGATGTTTTATAATTTTTTCACAGTTTGTAGGAATGATGCTTCGTTTATTCTAATAAAACTTCAAAAGCTTGCATCTATTAATCCATTTGAAGATAGAAACATGTGAAGAATGCAACTCGTAGAATATATGCCTTTTGACTGCCTTTTTGTTAACTATTTTTCTTCTTTTTGAGCATGTGATACTGTTTCAAGCTTGTTCATGTTGTGGTTGTATATTAACTAGTAACACTCTTAAAATTTATTATCTATATGTTGTCAGCTTGTGCATAGACATGTTATATTTGGAGTTTTGTTACAATGGACTCAGGTTCATGACATATGCATATACTGAATTTAATATGTACATATTTATATTTTGTAATTTTAAATTATCTATGAATTATCTAAAATAAATAGATATGTTGCCACATATTGAGTTTGCCAATAACTGGAGTTCATTAAAAAGTATACTTTGTGCTAGCAGAGAGCTTTCATTTCTTTTGCACTTAAGCCTATTTTTTTTACTCTCTTGGGGATTTCTCTTATGATATTGCATATCACAGGTTAAGAAGCTTGAGGAGCTTTGGATTGGAAGACCTTTGGCATATGCAACCACATTAAAAGTTTTAAAGGTAATAATTTGACTTGTGGAACAGTCTACTGTCACATAGATTCACTTTTTTTCTTTAGCTATTGGGTGTTTGAAAATGTAACATGTCTATAGTGTGTGCTTAAAAACATTATATTGTAGTAATTCAAATGGGAGATTCACAAAGAAATAACAAAGGAAAGGGCAAAGACAAAGAAAATTATGAAGCTTGGACCAAGGAGGATTCCGATGAATTGTTACACTTAATAGTGGATGCTATAAAAAGTGGACTGCGTGATGCTAATGGGTCGCTTAGCAAACTAAACGTGAGTCGAATGAAATGGTTTAAGAAACAATATAACAACATAAAATCATTACCTGAGTCGAATGAAGTGGTTTAAGAAACAATATAACAACATGTCAACACTTATGCGCAACAATTCTGGCTTTGGGTGGGATCCAATTACAAAGACATTCACCGCTTGTGATGAAGTATGGAAAGAGTACTTAAAGATGAGACCAATTTGTAATCGTTTAAATATATTAATGGTTTACACGTTTACTGCATTATGTTATTTTCAATTTACTAATAATGGATTTTTTTCTAGTCCCACCCAAGTGACAAAAATCTTCGAGAAAAAAGTATGGTTGACTATGAGGAATTGAAGATTGTTGTTGGGGGTGGAACTGCTAGTGGGAACGCTTCCATATCAATAGACCCTGATGATACTGATGCTACAACTTTTGCGGAAGAGAATATAGATTATGGGATGGAAGGCTTTTCGTATGATCCTAATAATGATGCATTCATAATACCAAATCATTATGAACCATTTTACCAGCCTCCATCACCTCACCCAAGCAACTCACCACCTCAACCCCTTTAGGCACAGAGGTTCCCACTGAAACACCAATTGGTCGTAAGCGAAGTAGATCCGAGTATGGAGGAAATTCTAGCTCAGTTGGGACCAACAATCAAGCAAAAGTTCTAGAAAATCTATCTGGTAGCATTGAGACTATTGCTGTCAATTTTGAAAAAATGTCTAACTTAATGGAGAAGAGAGAAAGAGATAGAGAGGCAAAGGCAAATATTTGGGATGCTATAAAAGAGATCCCAAATTTGGATGATAGAATCCGCTTCATGGCGGTTGATTTGCTTGATACTAATGCAAAGAAAGACTTTTTCTTAAAGATGTCAATAGAAGAGCGCTCAGCTTGGATAAATTACAAGCTAGTATAATCCATACTAGTTTTCTTGAACAATACACATTTTGGTTATATTAAATTGTATTGTTTTGGTATTATCTTGGTTGCACTTGATTGATGTACTTGTTTTATATTTTGATTGTGTATGAACACATTTTGGAATGGTTGAACTATTTTGGCATCTTTTGGTTGTGTTATTCTGGCCATACTTGATTGTACTATTTTAGCATATTTTATTTTATCTATTATATTATTTCCAGTTATATTTTCTTATATAGGTATAATGTCACATTCAAGCATGTATGAAGGTCGCGAAATAGATGAAGAAGAAAAAGATGATGAAGAATTCTATGAAGCAATATACACATATGTGATGGCAATTCAAGCATTAATGCATGTGCTAAATCAAATTTTAGTTATTATACGCAATGAACAAATTGAGCGTCCATTAAATCGACGACGAATTACTAACATGGGAAATAACTATATACATCGAGCATTAAACGATGATCCTGCAATCTTCCGACAAGTTTATAGGATGTATCCAGATGTGTTTCGGAAGCTATGTGCAATTCTTAGAGAAACAACACCTCTAGAGGATACACGATATATTTGTGTTGAAGAAATGCTTGCATCATTCCTACAAATTGTTGGTCAGAATGCTCGATATTGTGTAATTCGTAATACATTTGGCCGATCACAATTTGCTGCAAGTGAAAATTTTCACAAGATTTTGAAGGCTTTGAATACGATAGGACCTAATTTAATGGCTAAACCAGGATCAACTGTACCTGCTAAAATCAAGGAAAGCACAAGGTTCTTCCCTTTCTTCAAGGTATGCACTAATTATCTAATAATAAAAATTATATTTATATTTTTTGTACTGAGATAGGAAGACCTGTTATATATACTAAATTATAGGATTGCATTGGAGCTATTGATGGGATACATATTCCAGCAATGGTGAGGGGGCGAGATGTAAGCAGTTATCGAAATCGTCATGGAAAGATATCACAAAATGTATTAGCGACTTGTAATTTTGATTTGGAGTTCATGTATGTTCTTAGTGGGTGGGAGGGTTCAGCTCATGACTCTAAGCTACTAAATGATGGTATAACAAGGAGGAATGGACTTAAAGTGGCCCAAGGTAAGTACTTATTTTTAAAATGATAAATTTATTTATATATATACGCATTTTTTTTACTAATTTTATATTTATTGCATATATAATTAGGTAAATGTTTCTTGGTGGATTGTGGATTTCCTAATCGACGCCAATTTTTAGCTCCATTTCGAGGTGTAAGATATCATCTACAAGATTTTGCAGGTCAGGGTAATGACCCTCAAAATGAAAAAGAATTGTTCAATCTTCGTCATGCGTCTTTAAGGAATGTGATCGAGAGAATATTTGGTATTTTTAAATCGAGGTTTACAATTTTTAAGTCAGCGCTTCATTCAAGACACAAGCAAAACTTGTATTAGCGTGTGCAGCACTACATAACTTTCTTCGTAAAGAATGTCGTTCTGATGAATTTCCAATTGAATCGGTGGAGGAGTCTTCATCTTCAACATTACCGGTTAATGAAGACCATAATATTGAGCCTATTATTCAAACCCAAGAGCAACAACGAGAAGACGATAATGCTTGGAGGACTAGTATAGCTATGAATATGTGGATGAACGCTATTTAGGAGGACATAATATTATGGTGAATTAACTAATAACTGTATTATTTTTACTTTTATTTATCCCGACTTTTTTTTTAATTATTTTTGTGTCTTTGACCCTTTTTTAAATTTTAATGTATGCAAAAGAATCTTGAATTCTTATCATATGTAAGAACTTCACGAAGTCTTGCAGAGTCTATAAATTCATATAGAGTCCACAAAGTCCCGCAGAGTCTATGATACAAATCCATTAAAATCCTGACTTAAAAATTCTTGAAATTCTTGCAGAATCCATAAAGTCATGAAAATCCTATAAAGTCTTTTGAAAATCTGCAGACTTTTTTCAGCTAAAAAGGTCTTTTAAAATCCTAAACCAATAAACCCCCCTTAGTCATTCTATGAACAACACTTATTAAACAACACACATGTCTACTTCAAATAAGAATTCAAACTTGTCATACTTTGAATAGTTTCCTATGCATGCTATAAAGTGTGGTGAAAGTATGAAGTACCTATACAACTATATAGAAATAACCAAAATACATGACATCTCACAATACTCAACTCAATTGGTAAATATACATGCATCTCATATGCTTAACAACTCTAGTCTTCTAAACTAAAAAAATTTTGGCAGAGTTTCCTCTGTTTATTCAACATTTCCCAATTTATCAAACAACTGTACAAATCCATACCAGCAGCCAGAATTCATAAGTCAAATAGTTATAACCAGTCATGAATGTAATATGTAAAGGTACACAATTTACAAACAGGCCTCTTCTTCAAGTTGCAAAAAGAAAAGTGATCATATCTACTCTATTATCTACTCTGCTGAACCCGTCAGCTAATTCAATAATATACAACTTTGTTCAACATTTTCACATTATGTACATGTTTACTTACCCTCATAATGTACAAATCAATTACAAACAACTGGTAACTACATGCTTTGCTCATTCTTCCCGAACCTCATTAAGCTGCTCCGTTGTGTAGGTTGAGCTTCGGAACTGAGCAAATTACTGTAAAAGGCAAAAATTGATTTCAGTATATAAACTAGTGAATGAGGGTTCAAAAAAGTAAATTGCTATCACAAGTCATAATTACCTCTTTAGGTATTGTGAGTGTGTTTTGAGCAATGATCTCCTTCATAAAACGCATTACGAAGAGCCCATAATCGTCATTGTTTGTTTGGGTAGGACACTACAAGTATAATTAATTTAAAATTAAAAAACTTACGCGCTTAGTAATGAAGAAACACAATGTCCAAATCTGAAATATATTACCTTAATGCGGTACCATATGGGATCAGGTATAATCCTACTCCGTGATTGTGGGAATCCACTCAGCTTTCTATATTCTTTAAAAGATCTAAACCAATATAACAAGTAAATTGTATAAGAGCTCGTAACAATGTAAGTGTGATAGTAAACCTTGGAATACTTACTTATTAATCATTTTCTTCATGGGATCATAATGTTCTGCGGGATTTTGCAAAGAGTCCAAAAAGTAAACCTTGCCAAAATCACTAAGACTCAATGCAAGAAGAACCCATTGTCGCCTACAACCACAATGTAAGTTATGTCAAACCACCTTTGCTGCCGTAGTCTCTTTCTTATAACGAGGCTCATTGCATTTAGGACACATACTTAATGATGCATGCTCATTTCTGAACAAAATGCAATATTGGGACAAACATGTATCTTCTCATAGCTCATCCTAATAGAAGATAACATCTTTGCCTCATAGGTTCTATTCGGTAAAACATTGTCCTCCGGTAACATCTCCTTCAACAAGGTCAGTAACTCTGTGAAACTCTTGTCAGACCACTCATTTGTAGCTTTTAAGTTATACAACTTCAACACAGCTGACAACCTTGTGTACTTGGTGCACCCGTTGTACAATGGCTTTTCAGCATCACTGGCTAGGGTATCAAACATTTGGGGACAATCTCTGAGGTCCTCTTCAACCACCTTTAGAATCTCATGAATTCGGTCGCAATCATCCCACCCTGTCCCAAAGTAATCATCACTTGGTTCTACATTGACATTATTCTCTCCCATACCACTTTGTTCACTCCTAATCTCACCATGAAATGTCCAACACGTGTAACTCTGATCAATTCCAAAACAGAAAAGATGGTTCCTCAACTCTGCTTCACTAACTCGCTTAGAACAAAAACATTTCGTACAAGGGCAGACAATTCTACTTGGATTTGTTGCATGGTCAATGGAAAACTTTATAAACATTTCCACTCCTTCCTCATACTCATTTGTCAAACGGTTTGCAAACATCCAAGAACGATCCATATTCTATCAACATAACATGAAATCATTTATAATTAACTCGAAAAGTATATATGACACTCTTTAGATATAATGACTAACTACATGCTTAACTAACACCTATAACATACTAACTAACAAAGGTTGAGGTTCATATCCTATCTAGATTTATCAAATTCGTATCATATTATTTTATGACTATTGTTCCTAGTCTAAGAAAATTTCAGCAACATTTCCCCTTGGTTCTCTAAGCACACAGACATAACCTATGTGTTATATTTCACATAGATTATATATGCATGAACTCAGAGAACAACAGGAAAAACATACTGAAATGAATCTTAGACCAAAAACATACAATTCATAAAGTAATGTATTTAATACGGATTTACAAATCCAGACTGTCCAACCATTGACAATTTAAGAATAAATTGTATATTATGTCAGTCATAATATACAATTTTTTCTTAAACAGGAAACTAAGGTTAATAAATGTACATACAAATAACCTAATAATTATAATTAACCACAATTTTCAGTCCAAACCATCAACAAAAAATGCAAAAGTGTTCAATAATAATATGTACACATTACTAATTTTCATAAACAAACTTCAATGTTATCTAACCTACAATAACACTAAAAAATGTTAACATAGCAAAAACGGGTGCAAGTAGAAGAAAAATAGGTGCAGCAGCAGCAACAACACAGGGGTGCAATTAGCATAAAATAGGTGCAGGGGTGCAGTTAGTAAAAAAATTGAAAAAGAAGAACCCTTACCTCACCCTAGCTGTGCGGCGGCGCTCCAAAGTGAGGGGGGAGAGAGGACGACGAAACGCGCGGCGGAGGAGAGGAAGAGGAAGACCAAACGCGACGGAGGAGGGCGGAGGTCCTCCTTGACGGTTGACGGAAGAGGGACGACAACGGAGGAGAAGAAATGCTCGACGAAGGAGAGGAAGTGGTACTTTTGCAACAACGGAGGAGGAGGACGAAGAACGTTTTTGGACGAGGGACGTTTTGGGAGGCTCACGGTGTTGTGAGGGCGCACGACAGAGGTGGAGGAGGAGGAGGAAGCTCACGGGGAAGAAGGAGGAAAGAGGAGAAACGAGGAAGAAGAAGGCTATGCGAGAGATGAAAAGTGAAAAAATGGATGCAATCTCTTTAATTTATGCAGCGCCCTATAAAAATAAATAAAAAATAAAGGAGGGCGCTCCCTGGAGCACCCTCTATTGCAGGGCAGAAAAAAATATCCAGCAGGAAAAAAATAAATTAAATTATGGAAAAAAAATTCTAGAGGGCGCTCCATGGAGCGCCCTGAATTACAGAATTAAAAAAAATACCCTGGGAACGAGGGCGCGCAGATGGAGCGCCCTCTATTTTACCTGTAAGGGCGCTCCCGCCCAAATTTTGGAGCGCCCTGCTTTTAAAACGATCATTTTAGACGCTAACCAACACGGAAGCGCCCTAAAGACAGTGCTCTAATATCCTAAAATTGGCGTACCCCAGCTGCAATAGGGAAATCAAAGCCACGTAGTTCTGAAATTTGATGGTTGATTGATTTGAATTTGATTTTTTCGTTTTTGGAAAGATTGATTTTTTATTTGAAAGAGAAAATTGAAAAATATTTTGATTTGATTTTTTTTTTTGTTTTTGGAAAGAACTATTTTTTATGAAAGATTTTTATTTGCATGCGGTTCAAGTCAAACACTTGGTTTTCTCAATAAACCCTTACGATCCTAATAATATTAAAGTCAGCATCCACTGCTCAATTAATATTATTGGTCATTGCAGAAATTTATTATTTTTTTAACTATTTTTATTTTTTATAATTTTGAAAAGAAATTTTAAATTTTGAAAAAGAATATTTTATTATAACCTATTTTGCATGGGGTTCAAGTCAAACACTTGGTTTGCTCAATAAACCTTTACGATCCAAATAAAGTTAAAGCTAGTATCCACTGTTCAATTAACCCATCTTCGTTGCATAGGACTAAAATAAAATATTATCAAATTTATTATAGGGTTAAATATTTTTTTTGTCCCTGAAATATAGCCGAGATTTGGTTTTAGTCCATGTAATTTAAAACCGGTGATTTTGGTCCCTCAAAAATTGAAAATACACCAATTTAGTCTAAGTGCCTAGTTTTGCTACAGATTTTGCTACGGATTAGCTACAAATTTGTATTGATAAAGACCGAGTTGGTGTATTTTAAATTTTTAAGGGATCAAAACCAAATATCGACTATATTTCAGGGATTAAAATATTTAACCCTTTATTATATATGTGTTTACCTATTTACAAAATTGACAAATATTTATAAGTACAATTTTACAGAAAGAAGTTAAATGGAGCCAATACTTATCAAGACTCAAATTTTTAAATGCTATAAAAAAACGTAATCACACAAATATTTAAGAGACAGGAGATTTAAAGTCATATACATATACACAAAATTGACGCAAGGATATTTTCAATAACGATCTAACGTTAAAAAAAAAAAAAAAAAAAAAAGCTTACCTACTCATACACAAAAAAATTTACAACACCATAATTTAGAAAGAAAAGAAAAAAAATAAAGGGATCAGAGTTTCAGAAACTCCTCACACCCCTCATCTCACACACAATAACACACTTATAAACACTCAAAGAAAAGGAAAACCTAAGGAAGAGAAAAGGGAAGTGGGGAAGAAGAGGAAAAGGGAGGAGGCAGATCTGGCCACCACGCAACAGGGGTTGAGGGAACAAAGGGAAGGCGGCCATGGCTACCATGGCGCGACGGTGATTGCTGGACGCACAGACCTGATTTGCACGGGAGAGAGGCTCACGGACAACGCTAGTGGAAACTGCAATGTGGCTGACGACAATGTTGGAGGCAGTCTGTGTCCGCGTGGGGGAGGAGAGGAACAGTCGTGGCTGAGGCAACGGCGCGGCAGCGTTGTGGCAGAACGGTGGCGGATAGAAGGAAGAGAAACGCGTTTGGCGCCTTTGGGCGGAATGAAGGTGGGCGACCGGAGGCAAAGCGGTGCACACAGAGGCACCACCGCGGTGGTTGCAGAAACGTGAGGGCGCGATGGTGCGACAAGGAGAGGGCTGTGTGTGCGAGGAAGGAGATGCCGTGTAACACTCCTCCCTTGAACTGCGGCCCAACCGTTGGGGATCAGGAATTCATTGAGCGCGTGTTAATTTACTCAGCTTTTTCACTCTCTGAAGTGGATTATTCCTATTAATCGGGAACCTCTGTGAATTCGAACCTAAGACCTCAGAGATATAATGGTAAGTTCTTTTAATCCACTACCAATTGAGCTGATTAACGGGAATAATCCACTTCACGGGTGGAAAAAGCTTAGTTAATACGCTTAGTGAATTCCTGGGCCCTAACAGTTGGGCAGCAGGTAAAGGCTCGGGTGTTACATGTCGCACAATGGTTATTGAGACCGACACAATGAGGGTGGATTTCTGGACTGAATTTCTTTTTCTACTCTGTAAATGGGACTCTACTTTCCTACATTCTATTTTGGACTATGATTTTTCCAAATTGTGCTCTGTCTTTCCTATGTTTTGTTTCTAACTGTAAATTGGACTGAATTTTGATCTATGTCGCATCCTTTTCAATTTATCACGAATGTTGATTCAGTTATGTACAGTGGGAACAATTACTCATCAGCATCTAAGAATCAAGCAAAGTAAAGAAGAAGTGTAGGAATAGGAAAAAAAGACCTCAAATTAAATCTCTCTGGAATTCCTGCTGATTATCTCCTCTGTTTCTATGTTTCTTCGCAAAGCTTTCTCTTTGCCTTTGATTCTTGATCTTCTTCTTTACTCCTTAGAAATTACAGAATTAGGGAACAGTGTTCCCTGTGTAACTCTCACACACTTTGTTGAATTGGAGTTCCAAGGCGAAACCCAATTTTTTATTACTCTTCACTTGCTTGAAATGATTTCTGAAATTTTCTCTTTGCTTTCTGTGTTCTCTGCGTCCCTGGTAACCGTGAATTTGAGAGCACTCAACTATTTCAAGTGTGCATGCATTTGTTCCATCAAGTTTAGGCTACTGAAACATAAATCAAGGTTCATTGAAGTTATAAAGTTATGTATTTCATGCTTATAGCTCTATTATCTACAATGATTGCTCTGTGAACAGCCCACTGCCAAAGGCCAAAGTACACAAAAAATTTAAGGCGAAACAAGGCACATATGATTTGTGGGCCAGACACAAAGACATGTATTGAGGGAAGAGCAATTTAGTCTTGATACTATGTATTGTCCAAAAAAAAAAAAGTCTTGATACTATGTTATTAACAAACTATCTCAAAATTTAAGTTGTTAGATGATGAGACATAAGTGAACCTGTTAGCAGGGATGTGGCCAGCCCAACACTGGGTGGAATGCCCGGAGTTAGCTAGAGAAGGACCGGTTGCTGCTAGTGATGAGTAGGAATATCATTTTCTAGTATTGTTTAGAAATAAGCACTTTTCAAACTAACATCGACAATTAAAATGGAAGAATGAAATTGCAATTTTAGAATGTAAAAATTGATCACTATAGAATCAACAAGTGAATTATGAATTAAACATAAGCAGCTAATAGAATTAATACAATGAGAGTGGCTAAGGTCGGAATCATCTCCATCCTCACTCTATGTAAAGGCAATTGCTTCTCAATTCAAGTTTATTTACTTATTTGAAGATTGAATTCTCAAATTTAGGTTAAATTCAATTCCTTAACCTTTAACCCCTTTCTTTAAATCAATAATCCTAATCCCTTTGGTATTCCTAATTCAAGTAAGCATAAAACATATGAATTCACAGAATCTAACAATCATTAATTCATATTCCTAGTATATTAGCAATTATGGTGACTTACTTCAAGTTCTAACACAATTCAACTATCAATTTTCCAATTACAAAATTATGTCTAAGTTCAATTCTTAGGTGGCCAATCTAAGAAAATCATTAAGCATAGAAGCAATCACTCAATTAAATAAATTAAACTTGAATTAAGATAGAAAAATGTTCAGTACACATAGTTTGAATAGAGAATCATCCTTCCCTAACCAAGGAAATTAGTTACAAATAGTAGAAGTGAAGAAGAACACAAAAGAAGAAGTAAACGGAAGAAACTCCCTAGTGTTTGATGAAGCTTCCACTTGATTCCTCAAAGTAGAAGCTTCCCTACCAAGTCAACATTCATCTTTAATAAAAATGATTTTTCAAATAAGGGTTAGAACTTAAAATTCAAAAAATGATTTTAAAGAAAGCAAGAGCAAAAAGTTGATAAGGCACCATGATCATGTGTGGATAGAGGGGGCAAATTAGAGGATTAGCACTTGCTTGGCCCGTTCTTGTGCCCACAAGCCCAAGCACTCATTAGTTTGTTTGAAATATATTAACACATGTTAGCTTATATACCCTCATAAAGCTCCCTACAATAGGAATGTGGGACTTGGAAATTACAAAAGCTTTTGAAATATCACAAAACTCACAACAAGATATGCCTACTTGGTCAAGTAGTCACTTGCTGGAAGATGGTGAGAATCGTTGCTATTTTGGCTTGAAAACATTAATGTGTGGTGTTGTTGAATTTGAGTGCAGAAATAAGAGAGAATATGCATGAAGTGTGAACTCAAGGTGTATTTAAGCTTCTTTCCATTACTGCAGAAAGGAACAACATAAACAAAATATGAGCTTCTTTTCAATTGTGAATTAAGGAGGAGAGATTTTGGCAATGAAGGGGAAATATAGGATTGGGGTACTCTCAATAACTAGGACAAAACTTTCTTCACAATTACTAATCTTTCAAACCCCCAATTTCAATTTTGAACATTCAATTAAAAAAAACATGTAACCGATTCCTTTAACTCAATTTGCATTATCAAATATAAAATTATTAAATCTTACAGCTATGAATAACTAGTGTACCTGTTGAAACTGGCTTTGAACAATTTCTAACCGTTTTCAGGATGTTAGTTATTTTTTAGTTAAGTTGTTATGGTAGTTAATTGTTATTTTTCTGTTTCGAGCTCCTTATACTCTCAAACAGGTGGAGGTTGAAACCATTTCAAGAACAACTTAGAAAAGAGGAGTTAAATGATGAAGCTTTTGAAAAATCTCAAGAGGAACAAGATGATGTTGTTGACCTGCCTCATCAGCAAGGGGTAACTCTACAGACTCAATCTAAAACTGGAGCTAGTCAAAGACCTCTAAAACAAATCAAACCCCCCTCTGAGATATGGCTTTGAAGACATGGTTGCCTATACATTGCATGCAGAAGAAGAAGTGGACTCACCTGAGCCTACCACCTACAAGGAAGCACTCAATCATGAAGAATCAGATAAGTGGATCATTGCCATGGGTGAGGAAATGGAATCACTCCAAAAGAATCAAATCTGGAAGCTAGTCAAGCTACATGAGGGAAGACATGTTGTAGGATGCAAATGGATATTCAAAAGGAAATATGGAATTTCTGGTGTTGAAGCAGTAAGGTACAAAGCACGTCTAGTAGCAAAAGGGTTTAGCTACAAGGAAGGTGTGGAGTTCCATGAAATTTTCTCACCAGTTGTGAGACACACGTCTATAAGGGTCTTGTTGGATATTGTAGCATGCCAGGACCTAGAACTTGAGCAATTGGATATGAAGACAACTTTCTTACATGGAAAGCTGGAAGAAGATATTTTTAATAAAATGGCCAAAAGGTTTTGTGGTCAAAGGAAAAGAAGACTATGTCTACCAACTACAAAGGTCTCTCTATGGGTTAAAGTAATCACCAAGACAATGGTACACGAGGTTTGATAGCTTTATGATCAGCCAAGGTTTCAAAGTAAGTCCCTATGACTACTATGTTTACCACAACAAGGTGGAGGATGGTTCTTTGATATATCTTCTACTCTATGTAGACGATATGCTTATAGCTACCCGGGACATGGCAGCTATACAAAATTTGAAGACTCTCCTAAATAGAGAACTTGATATAAAGGATTTAGGAGCTGCTAAGAAGATCTTAGGGATGGAAATCCATCGAGATAGGACCCAAAAGAAGCTTTTCTTGTGACAAAAGGAATACATACAGAAGATCTTGTTTTGTTTTGCGATGAGCAATGCAAAACCCCTAAGCACTCCCTTGTCAGCCAAAGAGAGATTATCAGCTGCTATTCAACCTCAATCTCAATCTGATCTAGAATATGTCACGAGTACCTTATGCCAGTGCTGTAGGAAGTCTCATGTATGCCATGGTATGCACAAGACCTGACCTTGCTTATGCAATAAGTGTTGTGAGCAGGTATCTGCATCATCCTCAGAAGAACGTTGGAAAGCTATCAAGAGGACATTTCATTATTTGAGAGGAACATCAGATATCTGCATCATCCTCTGTTTCATGGCAAAAAAAATATCCACCAGAAAAGAGGGCGAGCGCCCTGTAAAAATAAATAAAAAATAAAGGAGGGCGCTCCAGGGAGCTCCCTCTATTGCAGGGCAAAAAAAATATATCCACCAGAAAAGAGGGCGCTCGTTGGAGCGCCCTGGAATTACAGAATTAAAAAAAAAACCTGGGAACGAGGGCGCGCAGATGGAGCGCCCTCTATTTTACCTGTAAGGGCGCTCCCGCCCAAATTTTGGAGCGCCCTAATTTTAAAACGATCATTTTAGACGCTAACCAACACGGGAGCGCCCTAAAGACAATGCTCTAATATCCCGAAATTGGCGTAGTGACTATTGGTAACTCGGGGTAAAGCAATATAGTTTGGCTAGGATATTATAGAAATATATTCATAAATAATATTGGGGTTCACATGCATAAGGGGTACGATGATACGAAGTTCAATCCCGATCCAAGTAACGTTATCTTACCTTATCTCGATTATCTCTTTACTTTATGCAAATTTACTTTCTTCACAACAAATCATCAAAATATTGTTTATCACTTGATAGTCTGATCACTAGTAAATACGAAGCGAATCGTTCCCTGTGGATACGATAAATTCATACTTACTATTATACTGCTGAAATTTTGGTACGCTTGCCAGAACTTCATCAACTATGCATTCACTCTTGGAAGCTGTTTGGTAAGTTGGAAAGCCACATTACAACCTTTTGTTGCTCTATCTACAACAGAAGTAGAGTATATGGCCCTGACAGAAGCTGCAAAGGAGGGGATATGACTGAAAGAATTGGTAACTAACCTAGGAATTACTCAAGAGTATGCCCTGATTTTCTGTGATAGCTTAAGTGTTATATGTCTAGCCAAGGATCAGGTTCATCATGAAAGGACCAAACACATAGATGCGCAGTACCATTTCATTCGGACTGAGAAAAGGATTAAGGTTCAGAAGATTGACAATATGCATAACCCTGCTGACATGTTTACAAAATCTGTTCCTAAAAGCAAGTTCATGCACTGCCTTAACTTGCTTAATGTTGATTGATGGAAATAGCCCGTTGAAGCAGACGACAACAAATACTAACTCTAAGATCACGAAGATATATGCCAGAAGAAGGTTCAAATGCAAGGTGGAGATTTGGTGAAACTGCCTTTGAACCATTTCTAACCGTTTTCAGGATGTTTGTTATTTTTCAGTTAAGTTGTTAAGGTAGTTAACTGTTTTTTTTTTTTTTTGTTTCTGGCTTCTTATAAAGGACCACCATCATCCTTTAATCAAAATGAACTACGGATAATCCAAAATTATGATTCGTTGCCCCGTGGATGTAGCCCAAATTCCTGTAAGGATGAACCACGTTAATCTCTTTGTGTGATTCTCTTCTTTTCAATTGTGTTTTACATTATTTTTTTTTTCGGTTTTTTTTTCTTCACATTTACAACAGTACCAATACGGCAATACACAAGTTATTTACTTGAGTCCATTAGAATGCTGCTAAAGGAAATTCGAAGTACCGTGGAGGCTGGACATTTTATTTTCGAAAGTCGACCCAACCCAAAACTCCTGCCACTTCAATTTTTCTTCATCTTGTTTAGCTGTTGCAAAAGTTGGTCCAGAAGCCAAGAGGCCCGAAGAAAAAAAGACAATAAACAAACTAACCCAAGCAAACAAAGGTGAGAAGTAGGTTTTGCTTGTTAATTGATTAACCAAACAGGATGGAGGGCTGGGGGCCCAATCCAATTGAAGGTGGAAAATGACACAGCACAGACACGCAGATTTTCCTGGCAAGAAGCAAGAAGTTTCTTCGTCTTAGCTCAACTCAAAATAAATTAAATCATTAAACAAAGGTCTTTGTGTTGACTTGACCCAAAAAAAAACAAACAAAGGTCCTTGTGAAAGAAGGAAAGTGGAAAAACTAGGAAAATGTTTAGCGCAACGTGGGTCCATCCTTGAAAAATATACGCGCATCATGTTAGTTGTTTCTGTGTTATAAATAGCGTAGCAAATACTAGCACTACTCATTTAACTCCTAGTTACCACCACTACTAATACTCTGCATTACATAATCACTAAAAACACATTCTCCTCTTCTCTTACCCTTCTGTTTCTCAACTCAAGAAACCACAATGGGCGCGGTAATACCCACGCTCGCTCACTCTCTGTTTAGTTTTCATGTCCATGTAATGCTTCTGCTAACGCTCTCTTTATCTTGTTGATGTTGCAGAAGAAGAAGACTGACAACGATGCTGGAAAGAAAGACGACAACAACTCCACCGTGGTCTTGAAGGTCGACATGCATTGCGAGGGTTGCGCTTCCAAAATCATCAAATACCTTCGTGCTTTCAAAGGTTTGTTCGTTTCAAAAATCATCAAATTAAATGTCTCTGCTTCTTCTGTTTTGTTCATTGCTTCTATTGGTAGAAAGAAAATGAAGTGAAAGCCATTTTTCCTCTCAGTTGTTTATCAATGCATTTTTAATTTTCTTCTCTCTTGAAGTTCAATAAACTCAAAACCGATCTGGGCTTTCATCAAAATGTGTTTTTTCTTTCTTTGAAGTTTCTGTGTTTTAAAGCATTGAAATTGAACCTTTTGTGTTTGTTTTAAGGGGTGGAGAGTGTGAAGGCAGAGAGCGACACCGGGAAAATAACCATAACCGGAAAAGTGGACCCCACCAAAGTGAGGGACAACCTGGCGGAGAAGATAAAGAAGAAGGTGGAACTCATCTCTCCGCAGCCCAAGAAGGAGAAGGAGAACAAAGACACCGAAACCAACAACAAATCCGAGAAGAAAACCGACGACAAAAAACCCAAAGACAAAGAGGTGAGGTTCTTCAATGGTCCCCCCATTTTGCCTCTTTAATTATTTTAATTTCTCTGCCACTGCCAGCCTGGGATTTTCTTTTTTTTTCCCAATAATTCTTTTATTTTTCTATTCTGTTTCTAAGCATGATTTGCTGATTTTTTTTAAAATTATTTGCTTCTTTTGTTTAATGTTTAATTAACAGGCAGTAACCACAGCGGTTCTGAAGATGGCACTTCACTGCCAGGGATGCCTTGACAGGATTGGCAAGACTGTATTGAAAACCAAAGGTGAGTTTTCCTTTTTTTTTCTTTTTTTTGGGGTTTTTTTTTTTTCTCTTTGTGATTTGGCTAATTTATTTGACATATGTTTTTTATCAGGAGTTGAAGAAATGGCTATAGACAAGGAAAAGGAAACCGTGACTGTGAAGGGGACAATGGACGTGAAAACTCTAGTGGGGAATCTACAAGAGAAGCTTAAGAGGAAGGTTGAGGTGGTCCCTCCCAAGAAAGACAAAGAAGGTGATGGTGGTGAGAATAAGGAAGGAGGAGGAGGAGGAGGCAAGAAGAAGAACAAGGGTGGTGGTGGTGGAGATAAAGATAATAATGAAGAGGGAGAAGGGAAAATGGAGCAGAACAGGACGGAGTATTTGGTGCATCCTTCCTTTGGTTATGGTTATGGGTATGGAAATATTGGCGGTTATAACTATGGACCAGTCTACCAGGAGCAGTTGCACTTTCACTTGCATGCACAACCACCACCACAGATGTTGTTCAGTGACGAGAATCCTAATGCTTGCTCTGTCATGTGAGGTGTCAGAAACTGGGTGATGATGAAAGCAGGGGAAAGGAAAGAGACCAGAGAGTAGGGTCTCTCTTGTTCCTTTTTTTCCACTTTTTTCTTTCTTGAATTTCCACGGAAGCTTTGATGAGATAGGTTTGTGCCAAGTTAAGGGTTAAATTTTCATGTGATTAATTAACCACCAATTAATACTGTTAATTGACATTATATGTATGGCAATACCAATTTCAGAATTTGTTATTAGCTAATGAATAATGTTAATGTAAATGATGATATGGAATCTCTCTGCCACATTTGTTTGTGGAACGGAAGATGCTGCCAATGTTCCTATAAATTAATGATTGTTAATTGGATTTTGGATAGACGGACAGAAAAGTTCTGGCCTCTGCGTGTCGTTATTAGGTGTCATGTGCCCTCAATGTGTTATTGGTGCACTCATATTAGTGATTAAGCTTGTTCCTGCAAGTTTCTTCTCTGTCCTTATAATTTGTCAGGGTCATTGCCTTGAAGCCAGGTTCGTTAGTGGGTCTTAAATCTGTCCTTGCACAACTTTATCATTTGTCCTATATGTTATCTGCTCTTCTCCACCTACGCTTCCCAATTTGACTCTTTCGTTGTTTCCAATGCCCCCACAAAAATGCTCCTTCATTGCCTTGGCCTAAGACTCTAGATTTTAACTGTAACTGGCATTGCATTGAGGTGAGGATAACTCACCATGGTTTGTGTATATACAAAAAAGCAAATGACAAACAAACACACACATAATCACACAAAGTTTATGTTTAATTTAGAATGCACATGTTTATATTTAGTTTAGCGTTAAAATTAGATACACTAAAAATAATTGTACTGAAGAATTTAAATTTAAATTTAGCCAATTTTAACATTAAATCAAACACACATTTTACGACACATATATATTTGACATGAGCAAAATATAATACAAATGGGATTATATATCCATCGTAATTTGAATTAATATATGAGATTAATTATCTTATTCTTGACCGCGAAATTCAAATAATCAGGTGATGGGATTCATTTAAAAAATTTTAGTCATGGGCGTGTAAATCTAGCATACTTCAAGTATCTCACCACAAAATCAACCATTGATTAATCCTTAATTAATTAAGTACTACTGTTTCTATATAATGATTATTACAAATGACTCATGTATGAGTATGACTTGAGTTAACTTTGCATTTATTTGTGCACAAGAGGAAGTTATGAGTTACATCACGTTATGATAAGTGAGTCTGATGAGTCGTTTGGGTTGCATGTGCTACATGGCCCTGAGTACCAACGTGAGGGATCATGATGACAATGCATTGGGTTTTATGCATGGAATATGTCTTTGGTTATGATGATGATGCTATGGATGACCACTGACCACGCCACCATGCATGCACTCAAAGCCCCCCTTGATTTTTTGTCTGCCTTTGGGAAAGAAACAAGAACCTTCATAAAGGATGGATGGAAAAAGCCAATAATCAGTGCAACAAGAACACTTTCAAACAACTGTTTTTAAAATCAAACCTGGCATTCAACTGGGAAAAGAAAAGACACACTCACTGCTTCTTGTGATAATTATATATATAAAACAAAAAAGAAGTTAAATGAAATTTTGAACTAATATGAAATGATGATATTATTTGTTTTGCGTGATAAAAGAATAATAAATAAATTAAATAATGACTATTATATTTGTTATGCTTCACATCTCACATTAGACAATATAGGAATTGATTCAAATGGTATATGTTTTGACAAAAAAATTATATATATTTGATTTCTCTTAAGTAAGGTCTTGAGTTTGAGTCTTGTGTATGAAAAAAATTCTTTTAATATTACCAGTTTGATCACCGGTTACTGATTTTTTCCCAATTGAATCTGCCAATTCCGTCAGATTTTTTAATCTATCTTTTCAAAAGCCTGTTAATGCATTTTAATTTGTTAATGACTTAAAAAAAGCACAAGCAACCCTCCTTTCCCCTTTTTTCCTTTTCTATATTCTGAGGTTAATTCTATGAAAGAGAATTAATCTTTTGAATAATACAAGAATCTGCCCACTAATTAAAATCAATTACCTTGCGAGACGTCAACGTAATCAAACGACGAAATACTTTTGGGATTTTTCTTTTAAGTAAGTGTTTTAATAAAGTGCATGTATTCACAAGTAGCTATATCTTTCCTGTATATTATTCACAAACGAAAGATTATGCATTTTTCAAAGATCCTGTATCCATGTTGTTAAAAGGCCAAATTTTTATATTTTTCGTCATGACCAAATAATGACCGTCAAGCAATGTGAGAATTAATAATTAGAATTCAGAGAGTGGGCCTGATTAAAAAAGAACAAACAAATAAACAATAAAAAGGAAATATTGAGATGGAAAGACGGCTCTTCTCCTACCAATATAAAATTGATGGTATTTATTTAATTATCGTAAATTTAGAATATACCAATTACAAAATTAAAAGTTCTTTTAGTCTCTTGATCTCTTTGGTGGCTACTTCTTGATTTTCCTGACTTAATATGTATCATCAAATATTGGGTAGCAATGAAGTCAATAATGTTTCTTTGCAATTGATCTTGGCGATCGTTTTTATTTGGTACAACAATCAACAAGTTTAATATGGTATGAATTTGCCTCAATTAATTAGTTCAACAAATAATGCACACATTGTTCACAATGATGACTAGCTTGAAGGTAAGAGCAGGGGTGGTGCCTTAAATCATACGCGCATCTATGAAAAATAAATAAAGTGCGCTTTATTCAGAGTTGAATTTCCCAAGTAAAGGGTCTGGTAGTACACTCTACTGGACCTCAAATATTTCCTTTTCAGATGTAAATTTTGAGAATAGTTAGGGGTTACAAGGATTTATATATTCATCTAGCCATGTTCATAGTGATGGTATATGCAACCATTACTCTGTGAATTTTCTTCTCTAAAGTCCCTCCTTTTGTACTCATATATAAAGCAAAAGCAGAAATGAGAAATTTTACGACCATTTTGCTTTTGCTTTCAACTGCTTCCCCGTAATTTACCAAAAATGTTCACCAAATTTTATGATAATTTAGCCATTGTTGTAGCAATAACCTCTCGGTTAAGGAAGAGATGCATTATCCACTTGCTCTGAAAAACTTGGACCATCAAATTAACTGTGACAATTAATTATCTTGTCATTCTTCAACTCTTCCGATCCTATTAACTGCATGTTGAAGAAACACAATTGATGGCTGAATATGACATTTGTCGACAAGAATCATTCGTTAAAAGCATTCTTATCTTCTTCAACAAACAGGATCTCAAGGGTTTTGATTAGTCTATAAATTAAATAATTGAAGTTATATAAGATGGATATGCAATTAAGCAACTTGCAGTACGGGTTGTGGGTTCAATTGGGTTGAAAAGCTTTGCTATCTCTGTTCATGAATTGAATGAATGGGTATCGAACGTGCAATTCCCAAAGTTCAGTGTCACCTTTTCTTTTCCATCATACCATGGGCCATGGCAAACAAAGTCCTCGCATACATTTTTCTAAGTCAATGAATTTGAGAGGCAGACATGACTTTTTCTTCCAAGTTACACGTTAGCCCGTGAAATATACGTTATTCTTTCGGAATAAAATTTAATATTTAAAATTGGCTTAAATACATTTTTGGTCCCTATACTTTTGTAGATGGGTGATTTTGGTCCCCTTAGTTTTAATTGCTCAAATTTGGTCCTTATACTTTTGTAAATGGGTGATTTTGGTCCCCTAATTTTAATTGCTCAATTTTGATCTTTCTCCTTTAAAAATTGAACAAATCTAATCCTACTGTTAACCTCCCATTAAATATTTAGCAGAGTTTGTTGATATGGATTTAATTTTGTGACATGTAAACTATCACATAAGAAAGATTATTATTTAATTTTATCTCTTAATTTTTTTTAAACGAAAAATCAGAGCTTGCAGATTTCAGTTCGCTTTTGATTTCATTTTAAATTACATTTCATGCCCGAATGAGATTTCAGTTAGCTTGGTTGATGGCTTGAAACAGACCTGCAATTGTTTTAGTTTTAGGACTTGTATTTGCTTTATTGATTTTAAGAAAATTGGAGTGTAGTAGTGAGATTTTGTTTTCACATTGTATTAAATTATGCAGAATCTGGTTTTATTTTTTTATTTTTCGTTTAAAAAAATTAAGAGATAAAATTAAATAATAATTTTTGTCATGTGATAGTTTACACATCATAAAATCAAAATCATGTCAGCAAACTCTACTAAATATTTAATGGGAGGCTAACGATAGGATTGGATTTGTTCAATTTTTAAAGAAAATGGACAAAAATTGAGCAATTAAAACTAGGGGGACCAAAATCACCCATTTACAAAAGTATAGGGACCAAAATTGAGCAATTAAAACTAGGGGACCAAAATCACTCATTTACAAAAGTATAGGGACCAAAAGTGCATTTAAGCCTTAAAATTATTTACTATATTAATATAATTATGATAGAAACTTTAATTTATATTAATTACATTAATTGATATGTATTATTTATGTTAAATAAATTCAGAAAATAATTAATATATACATATATATATATGTAAAAAGTAAAATAATATTTTTAAGATATGTACATTGTATTTATAAGAAAATTGATGACATTGTAGTTTATATATGTATGGAAGGCTAAAAAATTGAATTAAAATATGAAGAAAAAAATAATAAATTTGGCAAACAAGATCTTGTTTCAAGGTAAAGTTTTATTGTGATGTCGTGACACTTCTAAAACATCTATAAAGGGAAAAAACATTCGAAAATAATTAAGACATCGCACAAAGAAATATGATAGAAGGCTATAATAAGCTAAATTAAATTGTTGAAATTAAAATATATATGAAGATAAATGAATAAATTTGGCATATGGGAAAAAATAATGAACCTGCATACCAATATGTAGGTGTGGATCTTGTTTGAAGGCAAAAAAAAATTTGTGATGTTGTGACAATTCTGAAACTTCACTAATTAGTGTTAATAATAATTTTTTACAAATTTTGAAGAATTCTAATTAAACATGATATCCAAGTTTATAAAATAGTATGACGTGAAAGTATATTATAATATTTAATAAAAATTTTGAACTTTAGATTATTTGTTGTGTTTTAGAACATTAACATATTGTGTTTCAATGTAATTAAATTGTTGTATCAATAATATTTAAAAATTATGTTTGGACGATTTTCGAGTAACTTTTTCAATTGAGATATAGTTTTCTTAAATTAATACTTTTTTAATAAGTTGTTAATTTTTTACTTAATAAAAATCCGGATAACAGGCGCGGGTACGGGGACGGGCACTATGGTACCCTGTCCAGAGGATACCATTGTCATCCCTAACGCTGATTAGTTTGAAACGTTTACTAAGAAAAGTCGTTGATAAGCACCAGAGTGTTAGGGTGGTGACCATTATTTTCTTTCTCTCACTTCTTGAGGCATTGCCTGAATTGATGGAAAATAGAGTGTACTAGAAATCATTAAATATTTCATTATTCAAGTTGTTTAAAATTTAAAATATATATATGATACAATTAAAGGAATAAAAAGCATTAAATATTTTATTATTTAAGTTGTTTAAAGTATGATAAAATGGAATTATTCTGGAGAGAACTCATCTCGGGTGTTGACCCGCTCGTTTGATCTTCTCGTCTCAAGTGCACACGGTGAGCTGGAACGAGATAGGGGTATCTGCGAAGAACACTCTGACGCTTAAGTCAATTCGGGGTGTTAACAGGTAAGGAGTAATTACGGGGTCTTAAATGGCGTACCTGCACTGTTATCAACAGTGAGTTTTATAGGCTTGAGGTGGCATGTGGGCTTGTAGAAGGGAATCCAACCGGGTTCTTGATGAGATTCTAGCAAGCGTACCAAAATTTCAGCAATATAATAGTAAGTATGAGTTTATCGTATCCACAGGGAACAGTTCGCTTCGTATTTACTAGTGATCAGACTATCAAGTAAGAAACAATATTTTGATGGTTTGTTGTGCATAAAGTAAATTTGCATAAAGTAAAGAGATAATCGAGATAAGGTAAGATAATATTACTTGGATCAGGATTGAACTTCGTATCATTGCACCCCTTATGCATGTGAACCCCAATATAATTATGAATATATTTCTATAATATCCTAGTAAAACTATATTGTTTTACCCCGAGTTACCAGCAGTAAAGCACTCGAAGATAATCCATGCGGGTTCTCCCAGGCGACAAATTACCCCGGCTTGATTGCTCTACTTTTCCGTTCGTTAACACTATCAGTTCACCGTATATTCCTATAGAGACTACTATGAAGAGGCTGTCACATTCCAATTCTTCAATCATCGATTCCCTCTATATTCCTATAGCGATCTATGAGTACTTTTACCAATCAGAATTTAAGTTTCCCAAGTATCGGCTCCCCCAAACTCGCTGTTGAATTAATAAAACCATTTACCAATGTATTTTATAAAAACAACCTATAACTCCGGCACAAGTGCAGAAGCTACGCATTAAGCAAAGTATAAAAGCACCAATATTATAGAATAGGGATTCATAAATAATAAAGAGAATTCACATACACTTGGGGATTGAATCAACTACATTCAACCCTATTAGAGAGTTTAGTTACGCATGGTAGCCATACAGACCAATGAAGAAACTGTCACGCTTTTCTTCAATCCTAGCTCTGCCTTTGTCGTCTCTCTAATCTCCTTTCTAAATGCTCCTTTGCTAACCCCCCCTTGATCTTTACAAAAGGTCCTATTTATAGATCAAGGAAAGCTATCTTAAATCTGAAAGGAATCTATTTTGAAAACAGATCTAAAAACAAATCCGCGCAGCTGCGCTTTATTTGCGCTCAGCGCAAATGAAGCGTAGATTACAGAATGCTGCACTCCACCCTGAGCTCAGCGCAGGTGGAGCGTGGAGCGCGTAACTGCTTCTTCTGTTTCCTCTTTTAACAGCTATATTTCTTCCTGATCTTATCCTTATCTGTTTGGCTTCCCTTGTTTCCCTCTTTTTGATCTAATTCTGTATATATCTTGCCTTTGAATTTAAATTGGGAAGTTATCCGCAGAATCCTTGTTTAAATGGCAGCTGATCTTATCTTTATTTGTTCTCATTTAAACTTCAAATCTGTAGATCATATCCTAAAATAATGCTATCTTCTCTTCTCATTCAAATCTTCTCATAAATCTGCAAAATTAACAGATTTTCTATTAAAATAGCATCAAATTCAAATTCAAATCAAATAAACACAATTATTACAATTATTACTAAAAAGGGATTATTTTGGGGCATAAATTACTCTTTTAACCTTGATAAGTGCAGTAAAAATGCAAGAATATATCATATAATTTGCGCTTATCAAATACCCTCCAACTTAACTTCTTGCTTGTCCTCAAGCAAGAGACCTCTTTGCCATCAGAAATCAATTCACTCCCCTGTATAATTCTCAGAAATAAGGACAAAATTTTTCATCATCTCTTTGTTAGGCAGAAGTCACTTTCCAAATATCAGAAAAAAATCAGAATTAAGAGATGTTACCCTGACCCATGCTCAATCAGAATAAGATACAACAATTCAGTCAAACTTTCTCAGAAATAGCAATTAAAGCAATAAATGATAAATCAAGGAATTCAATCATGCTCACGGGTAAGTGTTTCCCTCAATTTTTCCACCACAGTTGAACAACTAGAATTGATAGTCGTTTCTAGTTCCTAAACATGCACGTGGTCAATATGGATCAAAAGGTCTTTCCTTGGTTGTAATGAGGCTGGGTTGTCAAGAAATTATGGTTTTTCTGGATAAGCAAAGAACACTTAGAATAGAGAGCATCTTTTGATTTTTCTTGAACTTGGAACTTCTCTCCATTCTCCATCTCATTCTTGATTTGTCTTATTCAGTTGGCCTCTTTCTTTGTTTGAAGATGTATTCCCCCCAACTTATTCAATCCATGCACTTTTTTTCTTTTTTATTTTTGAGGGAGTGCTCTTCTTTTGCTTTCTTGTGTCTGCTCTTTGTAATTCCTTTACCTTTTAAGCAACCAACCTTTTATCCCATTTTAAAATTGCACCTTGCTCTCTATCCCAAATGTGTCAAGGACAGGATATAAATATCAATTATGGATGGGGTGCATAAGAACAAATTCAAGCTCAAATGGGTTACCAAAAATTGGAAAAATATTATCAAGGGTTGGCTTTTTTGGCACTAAGCAAATAATGTAAAAACAAAAATTGCCTTTGTCACTTCCATATTTTCCATTAACAGAGTAAAATCCAAAAACTCAATCAATAACAATTGACAAACAGCGGTGAAAAACTCTCAATTCAAGTGTTTGGAGTCACAACTCACCGGCTTTTTGGCTAAATTCCTTGATAAAGCACTTACTGATTTTAATTAACTACCCTGATAGGTTCTTGATAAGTGAAAATTAGTTGATAAATTAGAGCACTTTTTATTTCACTTATCAAGGATAAAATGATAATTTTACCCCATTTTAATCCCTTTTTATTAAATATTAGATAAATTGTATTTATTCATCTAAGATTTGAATTTGATGCTATTTTGATGGAAATATTGCTGATTTTTGCAGGATATTGCAAAGATTTGATTGGAAGGATAGATAACATTAAATGAGAGAGATGTCTGCAAGATTTGAGATTGATTGAAGATATTTAATGAAGATTTAAAGAAGATTTGAAGCCATTAATGAGGAGATCACTGTCAATCAATCAAGGATTCTGCAGACAAGTTTCCCAATTAAATCAAAGATTGCTCAATAAATACAAAGATATCATCAAGAAAAGGGAAATAAGGAAAGACAAATCTGCTAAAACCAGTCTCGGGGAGAGATCGAGATTAAAAAAAGAAAGTTGGAGCTGCAGGACGCTACCTGCGCTTCACCCCGCGCTATAGCGCAGGTGAAGCGCAGACTCTCTGGAAATTGCGCCTCATCCTGCGCTGTAGCGCAGCCTGGAGCGTAGGTTACGCTGATTTGGTCCCGTTGCCGTTTTTAGATAGATCTCTTCCCAAATTGCTGTGTCTTTCCTTAGTCTATAAATAGGAACCTCTTGCACCAATCCCGGTGTGCACGATCATTGTAATCCAGTCTATATTTCAGTGATAATGTACCAAAGCTAAGTTTAGAGTAGGAGAGGAGGAGCGCTTCACAAGGATTGAAGATGGTGACAGCATCTTCGGTGGTTTGTATGGCTACCTCGTGTAGTTAACTCCCCATTAGGATTGGATGTAATTTATTCTATCCCCAAGTGTATGTAAACTCTATATTATTATTTCTGTGCTCTCTGTCTATAATATTGGTAATCTTATTTTTGTACTTAATCCCTAATTCCCACGCTTGCGTCTGGAGTTATAGGCTAGTCTCAACTAACTAGGTTAGTTTTGATTAGGACAGAGAGTTGAGAAGTGGCTTCCAAAGAAACTCACTCTCTGATTGAATAGGAGGACTCGATATCAGAAAACCGACACATGAGCATTACTAATGAGCGATGGGTAGTGACAGTACTCTAGCGAAGGGCGTTCACAGGATTAGGCCTGTTTATCGATAGCAAAGGAGTTAGTTGATTGTGAATCCAGGATTCGAACATAGGCGTATCCTAATGAGTGAGGGTAGTGACAGTACTTGAGCGAAGGTGAGTCTACAAAGTTGACCTCGTTTATCAACTAAGTTCCTTTGCAAACTGACTAAAAAAAGAGCAAAATAAGTTGAGGGTAAGTTTGTCGCCTGGGAGAGCCCGCTTGAATTGTCTTTGAGTGTGTGAGGCCGCTGGTAACTCGGGGTCTTAGCAATAAAGTTTGTCTAGGATATTATAAAGTAAACCTAAAATAATAAATAGTTTTTACATGCACAAAGGGTGTGATGATATTAAGTCCAATCCTAATCCAAGTAAAGTGTCTCTAACTCTTCCTTTCTAATTCTATTAATTATTAATTTGCTATTTACAATTCCGCAACAATATTATCAAACTGTTGTTTCCCTTGATAATTAGATCACAAGTTTACGTGAATTGACCGTTCCTTGTGGATACGATACTCTTCTTACTATTATACTACTGGATTTTTGGTTCGCTTGCCAGAAACTCATCAGTTCTCTTGAGAAATATCCTAATCCTAACTGATTATGGAATTAATCACAAAACCCTCTCTTCTTTCCTAATCTGGTTAGTTAAACTGCCTAATTTCAGAGAATTTAAAAAATTTACTCCTTACATCCCTAATTCTTAATTCCTAAAATTTTTAAAAAGTCCTAAAAAAATGAAATACAAAACAAAAAATCCTAAAAATATTCCTATAAAATAAGAGAAAATAAAAGAAAGAAAAACACCAGTATCAATCTTCGTCCTCTGCATCCTGTAAGTCATTGTCCTGCTCTCCAGCTGCTGCTGCTTCACCTCCCCCTGGATGAATAGGCATGTTCCCAGGCCACTGCTAGAATATCCGGAACTCTTCAAACAACATGCCTGGGTATGGGTCTGGTAACTCCTGATTGGTTTGAGGTCAATTGTTCTTGTCAACACAAAGTTGCATAATTTAAGAGCTTTCTATATTGCAGCAGCCTGTGCACTCTTGAATCTCATTGGATCATAATGGGGTTCATCTCTGATCCTCTTCCCCATACCTTTTCTTCGTGAGCTAGAGCCACGAGAAAGGCCAACAATGTATTTAATTTTAAGCATCTGAAAAGTCAAACAACAACAGTTAGTTGATGAAAACACATTCATTTCAATGATGCCTTATTGGAAACACTAATTCATGAAGAACATGGAAGCCTATCATTAACCAATTGGCATGCATAATTCAAAATACATTCTTGAAAAGAATCCATCAATTCATAGCAAAATACTTGTTGCAAATTGGTAATGACTTCTACATAACAGAATATACTCATTTGTTTTGTAAGCATTCAAATAATCCATGGAAAGTGAAAGTTCAAATTTTTTGAAAGAAACAGAGCATAACACTTTCAAGCTCAATAGCTTACAAAACAACGAGCATTCCAATCAAACAAGTTGTTCTTCATGTTCCACACAGCCAAAATCACATTCAGGATAGCAATAATCAACAATATACCCATTCACAATCCTAAGGTTGCTATCCTAAAGTTCAAATCATAAAAATAGAGTAAATGAAGATTTCAATTGGTGAAAATTAAAGAAAACATACCTGAACTTGAAAGTTTCAAAATTGATGGAGGTTTGTGAGTGGAAAAAGTGAAAAGAAGAGCTTAGGAAGTAGAGAAACAGTACATGAGAAAAATAGAGGATTTTTTAAAATTTCGTACTGCTGCACTTCACCTGCGCTCAGCGCAAGTGAAGCGCAAAAAACAGTGGCTAAAATTGCATTTCTGCGCTTTACCTGCGCTCAGCGCAGGTGATGCGCAGAAAACAAAATGAAATTTTGCAATTTTAAGTCAAGTTTTCTGCTACTTCCAACTGTTTAAAAATTTAATTTTCCACAAACTCATTCCAATCAATTTTGAAAATTTCCTAAATCCTAAAAAAAATGAAAAATCCTAATTAACAAACAAAAACAAAACAAAACTGAAAATAATTAAAAACTTAAAAAATCTGTGGGTTGTCTCCCAGGAAGCGCTCGTTTAACGACATATAGCTTGACTCTTGTTCTTTCAAGGTGGGTGATGCTGAAATCCTTTGGCGAGCCTTTGTGCTGCACCTTTGACTCCTTTGGGCAGTGTCCCTACCCATACTCTTGCCTCGGACCAATTATGAATGTGACTTGAATCTACCCATTTGGTCTTGTGTCTGGAGTTAGACCATGTTGCTGACTCCTTTGGCCTGACTTTTCTCTTCTTTGGAGTCATTTGCTGAGTTTCCTGGGTCTTCTCCTCCTGAAGCTTGGGAAATTCACAGTTGTCAGATTTTACTCTTCGTGCTTCACAAGGGTCCTTGGTATGGAATATGCCTGACCACTTTGTCCTCAATCTGACTCTAGGCCTTGAATTTGAATTTATTGGCCTGATTTTTCTTCTCTTTGTTGTGATCAGGTCAGTGTATTTGCAGGCCTTTCTTTTGTGAGATCTGGAAGGTTTAACACTTGCACCATACCTTTCTTGATCTCCCCTTGGAGGGCTGGTTGGATAAGGCAAGGTCTTTGGTCTTGGTACCACTTCCCTTCCTTTCTCGGGCTTTGACTCACTATCTCCCTGTTCAATCTTTTTCATCATGTACACTCTCATATGTTTTGTTCTCTTCCTCCCCTTCACAGTCATTCTCTTCTTTAAGAACAATTTTCTCTATTTATCCTCTCCTTTTTCTTCTTTTACTTCAGCTTCACCTTCTTCCTCTTCCTTTTCTTCTTCAGTTTTTTCTGATTCCCTTTCTTCAGCTTCTCTTTCTTGTGTTTCTTTAGTTTCCTCTTCTTTAGGTTCCTCTCCTTCTTCTCCTTCTTCTCCTTCTTTTTCTTCTTTTTCTTCTTCTTCTTCTTCTTCTTCTTCTTCTTCTTCTTCTTCTTCACCTTCTTCTTCTTCTTTTTCTTTTGCTTCTTCTGGTTCCTCTTCTTAAACTTTCTCTTCTTCATCGGCCAGATTGTCATTGATTTCTTCCCTTTTCCGTTGAATAATGTCGTCACACAGTTCTTCGGGGTTGGGTTGAGCCTTTGTTGAGATCCGTTCTAACTGATATTTAACTAAATTTTCTACTATCTGTGCCAGTATGGGATCATTAGGTAATCCTGCTTCTTTGCTATCTTTCTGCAATTTCACAAAGTATTGTACTTTTTCATCAAAAAGAGCATCAAATCTTGATTCTTCATGTTGAGCTTAAGAGTAGCTTTGCTGCTGTTGGAAAGAAGGTTGCTTATGGAATGAAACATCATTTTGGTGCCACCCAAAGTCCTGATTCTGGTTATTTCTCCAACCTTGAGAATTGCTTGCAAAGTTGTTGCTGTTGGAGAAGTTACCTGATCTTCCTTGATTGCCCCTGTAAGTAACTTGCTCTTCTTGAGTGCATGGGTAAGAGTAGTGACCATTGAGATGGTTACCTCCACAAAAATCACAAATTAATTGTGGTGACTGGCCAGGATAAGAGTGCACTGTCTGCGATTGCTGAGGAAGGTTAGCTAGCTTTTTGTTGAGTGCTTCTAATTTTTGGTGGAGTATCTTTTTCAAAACAAGATTCTGAGCGACAATCTCATCTCTAGAAGTTTGCATGTGGAGCGAGACATCATCTTGTTGCCACCCAAAATTTTGATTCTGGTAACTTCCCCAATCCTGTGAAAAATCGTTAGAATAATTGTTGTAATTAGAGAAGTTACCTTGAATCGGTGTGTGGGAGAAATATTTTGGCTCTTGCTGCCTAACATAATCTCCAAGGGTTCTTCTTGGTGGATTTTGCCATTCAGTAACCATTCAACATTTACTTCACTTGGGGTTGTTGAACAGAGAGTGTTGAGATTGTCTCCTTAAGCTTATCCTTGCCGTTTTTTTTGTTTCTATTTTTGTTCCTTCTACACCTGTCAATAGGGCTGGGCAGCGATCGGATTTGGTCGGATTCAGGCCCAAAAAGTCCAATCCGACCAAAACCAACTGTATAATTACATGGCCCAATCTCGTCCGATTTGGGCCTCGGACAGATCGAGTTTCGGGCTTTGCGGGTTATGATTTTGACGGATCGGTTATTTCGGATTAGGGCCAGAATTTGGGCCAGTTTAGTTTTTTTGTCTGATTATGATTTTGAGCATTTTTTTTGTTTTTGACAATATTTTTAAGAGCTAAAATTAAGTAAAGTGTTTCTTTTTATTATAGTCAAACCCAAACCACCATTTTGGCCTAAATACAACTTGACCCACAATAACAAAAAAATAATTGATCAAAATTGTGACAAAAAAACTACAACAAAAAAAAACATTCTGAAACTTGAAAGTTGAAACCCTAAAACCACCATCGTTGCCTATCTCAGAGAAGTGCAGGTCTACAGCCACATTTGACAAAAAAAAAAATCAAGTTCGCCCTTTGTTCAGTGCCAGACTAGATCACCACCAAGCTTGAACCTTTCCACTGGAGAAGCATGGGTTTCCTCTCCAAATCTAGCTTATGCCTAACAGGAATAAAAAGTCTTAGATCAAAATCAAAGAGGAATAAAAAGAGAACAATCAACCAGAGAAGAAAAAAGAAGAGTGGGAGAAGGAGATAGAGAGAAACCGTCCCTGTAAAACAAACAATAGCAGCCAACAACACTTCGCTGAAATGATCGTGTGGCCGCATCGTCCCTATTGCAGCGCCGGTGACAAGCGGTGACGGTTGGGCACTGGCCGCAATCACGGTGATGAGCTATGGGAAGGGGGAGTCGCAGCGACGGGTTGGAGCTTGAGACCGGTGGTGTGGCAACTTCGCAGAACTCCGGCGGCCAGAGAGGGAGAAGGCGGCGAATGGAGACGAGAAGGTGATAGGAGGGAGAGAGTGAAAGAGAGAAAATGCAGAAAAAGAAAGTGTTTCCATGAGAGTATTTGAGAGAGTGCTCTGGAGAAAGAAAGAATAAGAGAAACTGAGGAGTCTCTTGGAGTCTTGAGAGAAAAAAAAGAGAGAACTTTTGAAAGTAGAAAGAGATAAGTGGTGCTGAGAAATATGTGTTGTTAGATCAATTTCAAACACATCTTGGCCATTAACAATAAGCACAATCCGTGTGCTCTATTAAAAGCCACTAACATAACGCCACGTGTCGGTCGGTTTCGATTACCGATAATTTCAATTTTCTAAACCGAACCGACCGATCTAACCATGTTTAACTGATTTCTTTTACCCGTTCAAATCCAATCACACGTTCAAATCCATCCGAATACCATTTTTCCCCTCGGGCTGGTCGGTTTCGGACGGGTTGCATTATTATGCCCACCCCTACCTATCAATAATCTCAAACAAGTGTTAGCTCAGATGAGAAGAACAAAATATCAAAAAATAATAATTTATTTTTTTAAAAAAATAATAATAAAAAAAAGTTTTATCCAAAATAAAAAGAAAAGAATTAAAATAAAATAATTAAAAAAATAAAATATTTTTGTTTTCTTCTCGACTTTTTCTTCGTCTCCTTCTCTTGTTTATGTTTTTGTTCTTCCTTGATGTCCTTTCTATTTCTAGATCAAATTGTTGTTGATTTGGGGACACCTGGCCTCTCATAAGCATAAACAAGAAAACTTGAAAAGGGTAAGTGTGGAAGAGAATTTTATTAAAAAGAATAAAAAGAAAAAGAAAAATTCCTAAAAAAAATAAAAATCTAATCCTAAGATAGAGTATATACAACTTGATAGTTAGACCTCCTAAGTCTATATGAATTGAAACACTGTTCCCCGGCAACGGCGCCAAAAATATTTGATGAGATTCTGGCAAGCGTACCAAAATTTCAGCAGTATAATAGTAAGTATGGGTTTATTGTATCCACAGGGAACGGTTCGCTTCGTATTTACTAGTGATCAGACTATCAAGTTAGAAACAATATTTTGATGGTTTGTTGTGCAGAAAGTAAATTTGCATAAAGTAAAGAGATAATCGAGATAAGGTAAGATAACGTTACTTGGATCAGGATTGAACTTCGTATCATCGCACCCCTTATGCATGTGAACCCCAATATTATTTATGAATATATTTCTATAATATCCTAGCCAAACTATATTGTTTTACCCCGAGTTACCAACAGTAAACCACTCGAAGATAATCCACGCGGGTTCTCTCATGCGACAAATTACCCTGGCTTGATTGCTCTACTTTTCCGTTCGTTAACAGTATCAATTCACCATATATTCCTATAGAGACTACTATGAAGAGGCTGTCACATTCCAATTCTTCAATCATCGATTCCCTCTATATTCCTGTAGCGATCTATGAGTACATTTACCAATCAAAATTTGAGTTTCCTAAGTATCGACTCCCCCAAACTCGCTGTTGAATTAATAAAACCATTTACCAATGTATTTTATAAAAACGACCTATAACTCCGACACAAGTGCGGAAGCTACGCATTAAGCAAAGTATAAAAGCACCAACATTATAGAATAGGGAATCATAAATAATAAAGAGAATTCACATACACTTGGGGATTGAATTAACTACATTCAACCCTATTGGAGAGTTTAGCTACGCATGGTAGCCATACAGACCAATGAAGAAACTGTCACGCTTTTCTTCAATCCTAGCTCTGCCTTTGCCATCTCTCTAATCTCCTTCCTAAATGCTCCTTTGCTAACCCCCCCTTTGATCTTTACAAAAGGTCCTATTTATAGACCAAGGAAAGCTATCTTAAATCTGGAAGAAATCTATTTTGAAAACAGATCTAAAAACAAATCCGCGCAGCTGCGCTCAACGCAAGTGAAGCGTAGATTACAGAATGTTGCGCTCCACCCAGAGCTCAGCGCAGGTGGAGCGTGGAGCGCGTAATAGCTTCTTCTGTTTCCTCTTTCAACAACTTGATTTCTTCCTGATCTTATCCTTATCTGCTTGGCTTCCCTTGTTTCCCTCTTTTTGATTTGATTCTGTATTTATCTTGCCTTTGAATTTAAATTAGGAAGTTATCCGCAGAATCCTTATTTAAATGGCAGCTGATCTTATCTTTATTTGTTCTCATTTAAACTTCAAATCTGCAGATCCTATCCTCAAATAATGTTATCTTCTCTTCTCATTCAAATCTTCTTATAAATCTGCAAAATTAACAGATTTTCTATTAAAGTAGCATCAAATTCAAATTAAAATCAAATAAACACAATTATTACAATTATTACTAAAAAGGGATTATTTTGGGGCATAAATTACTCTTTTAACCTTGATAAGTGCAGTAAAAATGCAAGAATATATCATATAATTTGCGCTTATCAGTTGTAAGGAAACCTCTCCTTGCCAGTTGGGTCGGGGCTTCGAATCCGTATTTGTGTTGGGCCTTTTGTCAAGTTGGGCCTTGTGGATTGGGGGCCCAATATCTCGGCCAGAAACAGTTGCCCCCCAACATGCTCGATATGGTTATGATATCAAGTCGGGCTACGCTAAATCTCGAGAGTGGCGTTGTCTCGGCTCAGTTAATTTCTCGAGGTTCGATGTATCGCTTCACCTCCAATGGTCTTGACGATTGGTATCTTAGGGCTGTGATGGTTCTCTCCCTAGGGTTTACGACGTTTGGGTTACTGGGGTTGTGACACTTCGAATTTTAGGGTTTCACAACACTTCGCATTCGAAACGTTTGAAACGCTTCCCCGAGTTCTGGGCCCATGGGCCCTTTTTTTACTTGTCTTTTTCAATATAAAGGGTGTGTGGTCCCATACTTCCTTACACTTTTCTTGCCTTTGAGCGATGTTCTGCTGAGATCGAGTTAACGAGTCGTCCTTGTCCCCACAGTTCCTTTCTTTCAAGTCGTCTCGAATCCTTCGTCATCTAAACCGAGGCACCCTTTCTTTCTTTAGCTTTTTATTTTTTTTTAGGGGGGGGATGAGTCCCTAGAGATATTACCCGGGTACTGGTCTGGTCGGCCCTTCAGCTCCCTCTTCCTAAGGCGGACCGGGATGTTCCGAGGTGAATCCGGCCAGGACGTGCTTGGTTTGGCCCGTGGTATCAAGAGGGTGATCGGGGATGATTGCACGTCATCTAAATCTGACTTCGGTTCATCGGATTTGGGTGCCTCAGGTGGCCAATTTGACTCAGGAAGTTGCTATGCGGTCTCTGTAGGAGACCTAATGGCTGGCGAACAAGCGGAGCTGCCGCAAGTGCCAAGATGGGCTCATTGGTATTCCTGGGTGGTGCACGAGGTTCTAGGCACCGCTAGTATTTATAGGCCAGATGCCCCCGTGGGCTAGGGGTTTATTCTTCAAATGTTGGCGAAGTCTTTGGGACTTGCATAGAAAGATAAAAAGGCAAGCAATGACGATATCTGATGTCGGCTCAAGGGCCGTTTCTATTGATGAATCTTAACTATAGTGCATTCTAAGGTTTGTAGCATTCCAATATCTAGGGATCGACTTTCCTTTGAGGGTCTTGAGTTTGTAGGCTTCGGTCCCCGGTCGTCTTGATTAATCGATAGGGGCCTTCCCAGTTTTCTACTAACTTTCCTCTGGAGGTGTTTTGGTTTCCCATGTCGACTCTGCGTAGGACTAAGTTTGAGACTTGGAATCTTTTGACCAAGGCTCTGATGGCGTGCCTGAGTTTAATCCGTTCTTTGAGGACCTGATCCTTGACATGCGCGACCTCTCTGGTCTCGTCTAGGAGGTCGAGTTCCTCTCTAATTGTTTTCACGCTTTCTTCCGGTCTGAAGTTAGAGTGTCACCATGATGGTTCCTCCACTTCGAATGGGATCATGGCCTGTGTACCGTATGTTAGCCAGAACGGGGTTTCACCGTTTGACGAGTGAGGAGTGATCCGGTATGCCCAGAGGACATCGACGAGCTGCTCAGCCCCTTTTCCTCTGGCATCTTCAAGTCTTCTTTTGAGTGCCCTTAGGATGACTCAGTTTGCTGCTTCAGCTTGCCCGTTGGTTTAGGGGTGGTCGACCGAAGAGAAGTGTTGCTTGATCTTTACGTCGCTTAGAAGTTCCCTGAATCCTCTGTCGGTGAATTGAGTGCCATTGTCCGTGATCACGGACTGTGGTATCCTGAATCTGCCGATGACGTTCTTGAAGAAGAACCTTTTGATCTGAGCCGATGTTATTGTCACGAGGGGTTCGACTTCAATCCACTTTGTGAAATAGTCTACAGCCACAACTAGGAGTTTTAGTTGTCCTGGTGCGAGGGGGGAAGGGGCTGAGTATGTCAATTCCCCACTGGAAGAAGAGCCAGAGGGCCGTCATGGTGGTTAATACCTCGGCTGGGAGCTTCTGATGGTTGGAGTGGCGCTGGCAGGTGTCGTACCTTTTGATGAAGTCCTTGCCCAGCCATCCCATGGATGACCAAAAGAAACTGGCTTGCAGGGCCTTCCGGGACAATGATCAGCCTCCAATATGGCTGCCACAGCTCCCTTCGTGCAGTTCGGCCATGACATAACCGGTCTGAGGGGGTGCTATGCCCTTTAACAGAGGTGAAGAGAATCCCCTTTTATACAAGTCACCATTGATCATTGTGAACTTGGCCAACATATGTCTTATTCTTTTGGCTTCCTTATTTTCGGATGGTAGTTCACCCCTTTCAATGAACAGTTGGAAGGGCGTCCTCCAGTCGTTTAGGTCTCCGATTTCCAGGACCGAGGTCTCGGCAACGGGAAAGATGCTCGGGGGCAGAAAGGGTCTCCTGCAACATGATTTTGTTATTACTGACTTTTTTTGTGCTGTCAAGCTGAGATAAGATAAAGCATTCTTTTCACGTGGTACATGCTGGAACGTGACCTGATCGAAGGCCGAGGAAAGGTCCCAAACCTCTTCGAGATACTTCTGTAAGAAAGGTTCTCAGGCTTGATAATCCTCGTTGACTTGTGAGATCACCAACTGAGAATTGCTACAAAGTGTGAAGCTTTGTGCCTCGAGTTCCCGGGCCATGGTTAATCCGGCGAGGCAGGGCTCGTACTCGGCCTGGTTGTTGGAGGTCTTGAAGTCAAAACGGAGAGATTGTTCTAAACATACTCCCTTTTTTCCTCCAACGCTACGTTGGCCCCGCCGCCCTACTGAGCTGATGGATTGGTCGGTTACGCAGATGTAGAGTATGAGTGGTTCTCCCGGGATGGGTTTTGCAAGGATCGGCGGAGAAGTAAGTTCCGACTTGAGATCCTGAAAAGCCTGCTCACAGTCTAGTGTCCACTCAAATGAAGATCCCTTTTTTAATGCTTTGAAGAGGGGGATCGACCTTGAGGCCGACCTGGGAATAAATCTATTGAGGGCGGTGATTCGTCCGTTCAGCATTTGCACCTCTTTCAAGCACGTTGGGTTCTTCATGTGGATCAAGGCTTCGCATTTGGCCGGGTTGTCCTTTATGCCACGACTAGTGAACATGAAGTCGAGAAACTGCCCAGATGGTATGCCGAAAGTGCATTTGAGGGGGTTGAGGCGAATGTTGTATTTCCGAAGTCGTTCGAATACTGTGGGTAGATTGTAGACGTGATCCTTCCCAGATGGGGTTTTTGCGATAATGTCGTCGATGTAAACTTCTACCGTTTCGTCGATCATGTCGATGAATACCTTTGTCATCATCCTTTGGTATGTAGCACCGACATTTTTTAAGCCGAAAGGCATCATTCGTTAGCAGAATATTCCCTTGTCCGTGATGAATGTCGTATTTTCTTCGTCCTTGGGGGACATGGGAATCTGGTTGTAGCCCGAGTATGCATCCATAAAGGATAGCCATTGGTAGCTGGCTGAGTTGTCGACTAGCCTATCAATATTGGGAAAAGGGAAGGGGTCTTTTGGATAGGCCTTGTTGAGATCTGTATAATCAACACACATTCTCCATTTCCATTAGATTTTTTAACCAATACAACATTGGAAAGCCAAGTTACACAATTACATTCCCTAATGAACCCGACCTTCAGGAGTTCCCCGACTTGATCTTCAACTGCTTTCTTTCTTTCGAGTCCGATCTTCCTTTTCTTCTAGGAGACTGGTTGGAATAAATTGAAGAAAACAAAGATCAAGTTAAAATCAAAGATTGAATCAAATCAAGACAATATCAATCAAAGGAATTCAGAGGCTATTTTCATGGTTAATCATTGGTTATTAACAATATGCATTCAAGAGATTAAAACTATCAACTTAGAATCATATCGAACCTCTACAATGATCCCAAATTCATTATTGAAATAATTTACAGAATTCAATTGATTAAGAATAACAAGATCAAATAACCACAAAATCTTATGTTAGATCCAAATCAATGTTATAATTGGAACCCAATTGAAGTAAATAATTAAATGAACACCTTCAATTTTATTGCTTACTCTATGATTTTTAATCATTGTATGATGATTAACCAATGAAGTGTACAACATACATCAATAACAAATTTCATAACCAAAACATTTTAACCAGTCAAGCTTTGATAAAAGAAATATGAAATTGAAGCAAGTGGAGTAGGAAAACAAGGTAGATGTAATTCAATGAGCATGAAAATGAAGATCAAACCTCAAAACCAAGATAAAAATAAGCTTGACTCCTTGAATTGAATAAAACTTAGCCTTCCATGAAGACTTTACAAAAAAGGTGAACAAAAGTAAATAAAACTCTTAGTAATTTCTACTACAACTTTGATGCTCTTCTCCCTAGCAAGCCAGGGGAAAAGATGCCATTCCAAATATGATAACTCAACCATGACTAAGCATGTTTTGTCCAAAAATGGACTTATTGATCATTTACCTAATGCATTTTCCATTACTTCTAATTATTCACCTACTCTAGCTATCATTCACCAACTTGTCTCACACTTGCATCAGGCATATCATCCTCAATCTGGCAGAATCTAAGAGGGTTATCTTTAGATGAAATCAAGCCCTCGATCTTAGTTTTCAAATGCCATTGGGTTGAGCCCAAAAAGAGTTTTCTAGCCCAAGTTATGGCCCAATCATTGAGTGCTTAGGGTTTTCATGTAATGCTTACTATTCCATCTTCCAAGCCTAGTTTGATCCACTAGCCATCCGATTTAGATTTTGGGTTCTTCATCAAAGTTGTAGGGCTTTCTTTTATCTTTACTACAATATAAAGTACATAATTTTTAGATGTCTAGAACTCAAGTTATGCTTAAAATTCGAAAATAGTGTAATGTTGAAAAAATGTAATTAAGCCCAATATGAACCTGAATTGGCATAATATGCTTATGACTTGTGAATTAAGCATAAAAGATGTATTAAAATGTTAATTGTGAGGGATGACTAATGTGTATGATTTGTATTTATCAAATTCCCCCACACTTACCTTTTGCAAGTCCCGGGAAAAATTGGAATACAAGCATAAATTATTGACTCAAAGAAGTGTTTTCCAATGAAATTAGTGAAATGTAAAGAAAACATAAGCTAGAGGTGATTACAAGACATCACAACATTCATGACTTCTTATCTCTATGCATATAAAATCTATTAAAAAGGCAACTTCAAAATAATAGATTCAAATTGATAGAACCTCGCAGGAAATACTGTCAATCTCTCAAGTGTTTAAAAGGTATGTGTTTCTCTCAAATTCGACCCATGAAAATTGCATTATCATAAGCTTGCTTATCTTCTACTTATCCACTGCAAATTACACATACATCCACAAATCAAGAGGTCTTTATTAGGGTACTAATGGAGTGACAATCATGGAGAGGTACAAACAAATATGACAAGTTAAACCGAAGAGAGTAAAAAAGGTTTGGAGAATAAATCCAAGTAACAAGTGTGATAGATACATATGAAATCAAACATTGAAGTTTAGGTACATCATTCAATCATTTGTGGCTGCCTTATTGGTTTAGCTCCATCTTCAAGTAAGATCCTATGCATGGACATAGAAGGGCTAATACCAAGAATGTCAGCTAAGGTCCATCCAATTGCCCTTTTATGCTTCCTTAAGACTTGCAACAACCTTTCTTCTTGTTCAACCTGAAGACTTTTTGAAATAATCACAGGCAACTTTTCATTCTCCTCTAAATATCCATACTTCAAATGCTTTGGGAGTTTTTTGAGCTCCAATGTAGGTGGTTGCTCAATGGAGGGAAGTGTCCTGGTGGATGGAGTTGCATTTGCAACCTGTAACTCAACAACGTCCAATTCAATCAAATCATTACCTTCTAGCTCTGTTGAATCAACAAGTACACCATCACCATGATGTATACTACCTACATCATGAAAATCCTCCTACAAGTAAGTATCAATCTCAGCTTAAACAGGACATAATATAGAATCAATACAATTGTTACAGGTATAAACATCATGTAAATCAGCAAAAGAAGGGAAATATTCATTGAACAACTCAAAATAGGTATTATCAATCAGATCATTTAGTAACTCAATATGAAAAGCAGAGTGATCCTCCATGGGATGCTGCATAGCATCAAATATATTAAATCTGACAACATCATCTCCAAACTCCATGGAAAGAGTTCCTGCGTGGACATCAATCTTTGTTCTAGCAGTCTTAAGGAATGGTCTTCCTAGAATAATCAGAGTCTTATTGGATTTTGACTCTCCCTCCATATCCAAAATGTAGAAATCTGCAGGGAAAATCAAATCATTAACTTTAACAAGGACATCCTTAATAAGTCCAGCTGGGTATGCATTACTCCTATTAGCTAGTTGGATGACAACACTTGTACTCTGCAAAGGTCCAATGGCAAGAGAGTTAAAGATAGACATAGGCATAACATTAATTGAAGCACATAAATCTAACAAAGAATTTTTAAATTTACAATTGCCTATTATGCAAGGGATAGTAAATGTCCCTGGATCTTTGCACTTTGTGAGCATTTGTTGAATGATGGCTGAAACGTTTTTCCTCACACTAATCTTTTCATCTCCTTTCAGCCTTCTTTTGTGTGCACAAGTCTTTGACAAACTTAGCATATCTTGAAATATGCTTGATTGCCTCTAGAAGTGGAATATTGACTTCCACTTTCCTAAAGGTTTCCAAGATCTCCTCCATCTCATCCACCTCCATGGTTTTTGCAGCTCTTTGAGGGAATGGTAATGGTACATTCTGCTGCATTCTTTTCTCAGAATTTCGAAAAGATGCATTATCGTCTGATGACGTTGCTCTTTCTACATGATCCAATATGTTGAGTCTCAAATATGTTATTAAGAAATTAATGATGTTTTAAGTCTCTTAACCCTGAGTTTTTATGATCAAAAAATTTGGTTAAGTTTCCTGAAAGAAGGAACAAATACTCTTAAAGGCTTTTTTTGTATTTCAGCAACCTTCTGAAAGAGCAACTCTCTGAAGTTATGCAACCCTCTGATATGGTGCAACCTTCCGAAGTAGAGGAACCCGCTGTAGGATTAGGTCTTGCTGAAGCCTATGAACCTTCTGAAGTCGAGAAACGTCATACTGAAAATTGTATCTTCTTGGAAATGAGTTTCTCTAATGATCCCTTTTGAAGACTCATGTCTTTCATAGCTTTTTGCCAGCTGTCTGCACACCCCTCCTTCTGGCATGGCAAAATAGAATCTTTTTGGCATATTTCAAATCACTGTTCACCAAAAAGGTAGTTCCTGCTGCAAAAGTACACCTTGCTCAGAAAAGTAGAGTCAACGTTGTTGTCACCTACTCCCGTTGTGCCTGCTACTACAAGTTATCAGAGGTTTGTGTCTCAACGGGAAGAAGGCTATTTCACAACGGGATTTTAAGAGAAGTCTAACTGGTCTAAATATACTTCTCTCTATAAATACAAGACTTCATGCAGAGAAGAAAGAGAGAACACGTGAACTTGCTGAAGTGCTGCAAAACTCTTTCTGTGAAATATTTTCATCTTATTTCATTTGTACACAACTTTCTTATCCTGAGTTATACTCAGTTACCTTGTACAAGTCTGCTCTATTTTAAGTTAGGAACTTGTTTGGTTCAATAACTTAAACCAATTTCTTTGTAAACACTTTCAAGTGTCTGAGAGCCTTGAGAGGCTTGATGGAAGAAAGAATACTTGTTGTTGAGCCTGGAGAGGCTTGTGGTTAAACAATACTTGGTTTAGAGCCTAGAGAGGCTTGGCTATAAAAGAATACTTGTTGTTGTAGAGCCTGAAGAGGCTTGATAGAAAAGAATACTTGTAATCTTTGAGATTAATGGAAATCATTAGTTGTTTGGCTTTGGGACTGGACGTAGCTCATAGTGGAAGTGAGTGAACCAGTACAAATCTGTGGCTAAATCTTCTCTTGCCCTTATCTCTTTATATTTTATTTAAACTAACTTGGAGGGTTCTAAGTATATGGTTTTATAACGTTGAAACTGAAAAAACAAACTAAACTATTGAAAAACAAGTTTGCAAAACTATTTTATTGGACCTTCTGAAGTTACTTCAGCAAGTACTACACTCCTAGTTTCAGCAAGTTGAAAAATATTCTTTGTGAAAAATACTATTTGTTAAAGGTTTTCCAAAATCAGTTTGAAAATTATAAAACACTATTCAACCCCCTTCTAGTGTTTCTTGTGGTTTCTACACAATGGTTGTACTTTTGTATCATCTAGTGCTTTGTCTGAATGAAGTCTTGGTTTTTTAGCAGCTTTCTGTATGTTTGACTCATCCATCACCCTTCCAGATCAAAGGGAAATTGCATTGACATTGGGGTTCACCACTGGTTAAGCAGGTAACTTATTGGAACCTTGAGATTGCATCTCATTTAGTGAAGAGGCAAGTTGTCCAATTTGAATCTTTAAATTCTGAATGGTGGCCTCCATCCTTTGCTGTAATTGCAGATTTGTTGCAGCCATTTGCTTCACAAGATCTTCTAGTGAAGGTTCAGAGTTAGGTTGTGAAGGCTGTTGAGCTACAACATTTTGTGGATTCATTTGATGTCTCGCAGGTTACTGGTAAGATGGTCTACTAGTACCTGCGTTGTGCTGAAACTGTTGTTGGGGTTGTCGTCTTGTATTGTTACCTCATCTCAAATTGGGATGATCTCTCCATCCATGATTATATGTATTTGAGTAAGGATCATAATGTTGTTGTTATTATCGTGATCTCCCATGGAAAGCTCCAGTTACAGCAACAGATTCACCTGCTTGAATGGTAGGGCAAACATTAGTTGGATGAAATGAGCAGTTACAGATACCACATACCTTTTCAAGTGCTTGCAAAAGTAATTGTTGTGTTTGAGAAGGTTGTTGCTGAGTTACTGCTACTTGTCTCACTAAGGATGTTAGCTCATCAAGTCTATTCTGCAGCCTTTGTTGTTCTACTTGTGACACTTGAATTTCGTTCACCGCCCGAGTTGGTGTGATCCTTGTCCCAAATTGTTGGGTGTTGGAAGCCATGGTAGAGATAAAGCTTCTTGCTTCATGGATGCTTTTGTTCATTAATGCACCACCATTTGCTGCATCGATCATGGTTCTTTCCATAGGTAATAATCCTCCATAAAAGTATTGGATTAAAAGTTGATCGCTAATTTAGTGGTGTGGACAGCTGGCACACAACTTTAGAAATCTCTCCCAGTCGTCGTACAAGGTCTCTCTAGTCATTTGCCTAATTCCGCAAATTTCCTTTCTGATAGCACCAGATCTTGAAGCAGGGAAGTATTTCTCCAAGAATAGCTTCTTCAAGTCATTACAACATGTTACGGAACCTGCAGGAAGATAAAACAACAAATTTTTAGCAACATCAGTAAGTGAGAAAGGAAAAGCTCTCAATTTGATGTGCTTCTCAGAAACTCCTTGAGGTTTCATTGAGGAGCAAACCACTTCAAACTCTTTTAGATGTTTGTGTGGATCTTCTCCTGCAAGACCATGAAATTTTGGAACTAAGTGAATTAAATCAGATCTAAGTTCAAAATCAACATCCAAGTTTGGATATTGAATGCACAAAGGTCGGTATGTAACATCAGGAGCAACCAACTCCCGCAAAGTTTTATCCTGCACATTCTTAGCCATTTGTTCAAATTGATTGATAGTTTTTTTTAACTTGAGTAAACAATTTTCTCTTAGATCTGTGTAAAGTTCTTTCAATTTCTGGATCAAATTCAATTAATTTTGAAGTTGAAGATCTAGTCATACACTAGCAACACACAAGAAGAAAACAAAAAAACTAAAAAAATAACAATAAAAAATTAAATAAAAGGATACTATCAAGTGGATCCCCGACAACGACGCCAAAATATTGACAGTTGTCGAACCTGCACAAAATTATAATTAAAATTCTCTTATTTGTAAACTACTTGTAGTAGAATGGTACAAACTAGGTCGAACCCTGAAGATCCACTCAAATTAATCCTTCTTTGTGGGGGTTTGATTAATTGGAATAAAATGAAGAAAACAAAGATCAAGTTAAAAGCAAAGGTTGAATCAATTCAAGACAATATCAATCCAAGAAATTCATAGGCTATTTTCATGGTTAATCATTGGTTATTAATAACATGCATTCAAGAGATTAAATCTATCAACTTAGAATCATGTGGAACCCCTACAATGATCCCGGATTCACTACTGAAATAATTTCCAGAATTCAATTGATTAAGATTAACAAGATCAAATAACCACAAAATCTTATGTTAGATCCAAATCAATTTTATAATCGGAACCCAATTGAAGTAAAAAATTAAATGAACACCTTCAATTTAATTGCTTACTCTATGCTTTTTAATCGTTGTATGATGATTAACCAATCAAGAGTACAACATACATCAATAACAAATTTCATAACCAAAACATGTTAACCAATCAAGCTTTGATAAAAGAAATATGAAATTGAAGCAAGTGGAGTAGGAAAGCAAGGTAGATGTAATTCAATGAGCATTCAAATGAAGATCAAACCTCAAAACCAAGATGAAAATAAGCTTGACTCTTTGAATTGAATAAAAACTCAGCCTTCCATGAAGACTTTACAAAAAAGATGAACAAAAGTAAATAAAACTCTTAGTAATTTCTACTACAACTTGGATGCTCTTCTCCCTATCAAGCCCTCCTATTTATAGGAGGGGAAAAGATGTCATTTCAAATATGATAACTCGACCATGACTAAGCATGTTTTGTCCACAAATGGACTTATTGATCAATTACCTAATGCATTTATCCATTACTTCTAATTATTCACCTAATCTAGCTATCATTCACCAACTTGTCTCCCACTTGCACTGAGCATATCATCCTCAATCTGGCAGAATCCAAGAGAGTCATCTTCAGATGCAATCAAGCCCTGGATCTTAGCTTTCAAATGTCATTGGGTTGAGCCCAAAAGAAGTTTTCTAGCCCAAGTTATGGCCCAATCATTGAGTGTTGGTTAGGTTTTCATGTAATGTTGACTATTTCGTGTTCCAAGTCCATTTTGACCCACTAGCCATCTGACTTAGCTTTTGGGTTCTTCATCAAAGTTATGGGGCTTTCTTTTATCTTTCCTACAACATAAAGTACATAATTTTGAGATGTCTAGAACTCAAGTTATGCTTGAAATACGAAAATAGTGTAACGTTGAAAAAATGTAATTAAGCCCAATATGAACGTGAATTGGCATAATATGCTTATGACTTTTTAATTAAGCATAAAAGATGTATTAAAAGGTTAAATATGAGGGATGACTAATGTGTATTATTTGTATTTATCAATGACGGATTTTGCCCTCGGGTCCACCGAGAGGTGGTGGCAACAGAAGTGTGGGTCGATCCTAGGCATGTCGGCCGCAGTCCTAGCGAATAGGTCTTTGTTGTCCCTGAGGATCTTTATTACCACTCGTGACAAATCATAATTGCATATGGGGATCGACTTGCACTTCCCAGCCGGCTCTAGGTGTAACGAGGGTGAAGATCCGAGATCCCCCTCTGCTCGTGCTTCAAGATCGATCATCATGACGGCCTTGCCCTTCCCCTTGATGAGGTTGTCACGAGTCGGGGCATCGTTTGGCTTCCTGGATTGGAGGGTGAGGTTGTTGCACTTTTGGGCCTCTTCTTGGTCACCATGGACCGTGATGATCACACCGTCTTGGGAACCAAACTTCATAGCTAGATGACGGGTGTAGAAGATTGCGTCGAAGGCGTTCAGCGAGGGGCGACCCAGGATGGCGTTGTAGATGTTGGGGCAATCTACCACTAAGAACTTGGTGTTTATCCCCCTGTTGGTTACCTCGTCGCCCAAACGGAGTTGGATGTCCAGGTATCCCCTCGGACGAATCTTCTCGCTGGTGAAGCTGACCAGTTCCCCCTAATAAGGGGAGAGATGGGCTTCAAACAACTTCATCTTCTTCAGTGTGCTGAGGAATAGAATATCAGCTGAGTTGCCTTGGTCGATGAAGACCCGGACGATATCTGCGTGGCCGATTATTGCCCGGATAACCATCGGGTTGTCATGCTCCCGCCTCTTTGCTGCATAGTCGGCTTCTGAAAAGGAGATGACGAAACCATCGTCTCGGGTCAACTTGGACTGCTTGGGGATCTCAAACTCCACAACATAGATTTCTTGCAAGTGTCGCTTGCGAGAGTTATTGGAGAATCCTCCCCCGGCGAAGCCCCTGGAGATCATGTAGATCCTGATTGTAGGTGTTGACGTCCCTGCGTTGGCCTCAAGGGTCTCGACTTTGGAAGCGTCGTCGGGCTTATTTTCATCTCGGGTAGCGGGATGATATCGGCGTTTCCTATGATCGGTACTGAGGCCCCCCTCTTCTCGGACTAGGTGATCTCTTCCTGTTATCGCCTTTCCGGTAGCCGCCTTGGTTACGACCGTGTTTGATAAATTTGACTAGACGACCATTCTTGATAAGTTGTTCTACTGCATCCCTGAGCTGGATGCATTCGTTTGTGGTGTGGTTGTATCCCTCGTGGTACGCGCAGTACTTTGTTTTGTCCTTCTGGGCTCGGCCAAATAGGGGGAGGCTTCGCTGCCCTGCCCATCTCTGTGTTCATGACTTCTTTTAGGATCTGTGCAGGGTTCGAATTGAGGGGTGTGTACCAGTTATATTTTCCTTTGATTTTGGTTGATCTCGGTATTGTGAAGGGCGATCATTCCCCCGACAGTGCTGATCACGGTCAGATCCAGGAGGGACATGATTGGCTGACGTCCGATCGAGGTGTATTTCTCTCCCGATGAACTTGACCAAGCGTGTTCTGAACTCTTCCATGGTGACGGCCGGCTCCTCGGATAGTGAGACGACGAATGGAGAGCCGGGGAGGAGTGTCGTGACAGCGCACACGAGTTGAACATTTTCAGCCAAGTCCGGGATGCGAGCACATTCCTTGTAGAATCTTGATAAGAAGTTACAGAGGGATTCATATTTCCCTTGTCGTAGAGTGGCAAGGGTGAATTGGTTGTGAGGGACGCCGAAAACGACGGTGAATCTCTTGATGAAAGCCGAATGAAAATCCTCCCATTAGTCGATAGACCAGGGTGGGAGGGTCTTGAACCAAGCTAAGGCTTCCCCTTTCAACGTCTGTGGGAATTAAAGTCCTGCAGATGACGACCTCAGGAGCCCCCACGAATAGCATCTCATTGCAAAAGGAGCCAACGTGTTTGTCGGGGTCGAAGGTCCCAACGAAGTGTTTGATGGGGAGGGCGTTGTGGAACGCCTTGGGTATCTCTGCCAATGCCAGTCGGTCAGTGAATGGATGTATGAAGGGGGTGTGCGCTTGTGGGAAGAGAGGTTGTACCGTCTGTCCCTCAGGGTAGGAACAACGTGGCAGTTGCGTGACCTCCAGGTGAGTGAAGTGGGACTGCTGGTGGGGAGGCGGCTGCACAAATGAACGCTCCAGGTGTCGGATCTGGTCTTCTAGTTGGCGGACGACGGGGTCCTATTTTAGAGGCGGGACGAGTGGAGGTGTGGGGGTCGGGATGTTGTTTCGGCCCTTAAGCTCCTGCAACCGGTGTTGCAGCTGTTTGATTATGGTGTCTCTGGGGTCTGGGAACCCGATGTGGTGGGAAGCAGTAACCAGAGGTGGATCTGCTGGTGGGGCCTACCCGCTGTCCCCGAAGCCTTCCTCGCGGTAGGAGGCATCTTCTGCCTAACCTTCATGGGTCGGTCGGGGACGAGCATTGTGGTATCGGGTGGTGACTGTCATGAGGGGAGGCCCTCCTTTTAGCGCCAAATGTTCAGGAGAGAACTCATCTCGGGTGCTGACTCGCTCTTCTGATCTTGTCGTCTCGAGTGTACATTGTGAGCCGGGACGAGATGGGATGTAATTGCGAAGAACACTCCGACGCTTAAGTCAGTTCGGGGTGTTAACAGGTAAGGAGTAATTACAGGGTCTTAAATGACGTACCTGTACCGTTACCAACAGTGAGTTTTATAGGCTTGGGGTGGCGTGTGGGCCTATAGAAGGGACCCGAGGTCTCCGTACGACCTATCCGGGTTAACCCAGATATGCGTGATAGGGAATCCGACCGGGTTGCACGATAGCATGCCCTTGCCAGTCGGGCCGAGGCTCCGAATTCGTATCTGTGTTAGGCTTCTTGTTGAGTTGGGCCTTGTGGATTGGTGGCTCAATATCTCAGCCAGAACAAGAATAGAATATAATGAATGGATTTTATCTCATTTTATTTAATACTTTCCCCTTTTCTTTTTCTTTAATTTAGGCAAAATGAGATGAAATAAATTTTTTTCCTTTCCATTTATATATCATTGAATTATTCAAACAATAAAATGGAAAATTTATTTTATTCCATTCCATTCCATTCCAATACTCTACTCAATTAATTCATTAGATATCCAACACAACTTCAGAGGCTTGTACGATTGTTGTTATGGAGTTGCGTTAGTTCATATTTACAGACTAACTAGTATATTAACCTGCGTAATATCTAGATAAATGTATATTTTTATTTAATTAAAATTAAATTTATAATAAATTAATATTTTAAAAAATTATAAAAAAGATAAAAATAGAATAACTTTGGATAATTTTTTATTTTAAATTCTAATAATATATTATCTTTTGCTATTAAGATCATAAAGATAAGAATAAAGATTTATATATTAAAAAGGGTTGAATTAGAAAATAATAGAATAAGATTTTGGATCTTAATGAATTTTAAAATTTAAAATTTAAAATTAGCATTTAAAAATTCAAATGAGAATAGAGAAAACATTAGTATTAATGATTGAGAGGGAGAATCTCACTCTCATAAGTTTGAGTGAAATCCACCCTCCAATAAAAAGAGAGAGAGAGAATGTCAAAAATCATTGAGATAGGGATGGCAATTGAGCCCAAGCCCTATGGGTACCCGCAATGGGCAGGGTAAAAACCCGCAAAGCGGGTATGGGCACGGGTACGGGCAAAAAGCTCGCATTTTTTCATGGGGACGGGCGCGGGTACCAGCACTTTGATGCCCAGCCCGCCCCATACCCGCACTCATATATATACTTATTTAATAAAAAAATACCATATATAATTATATATAGGGGTATATTATTTTTTTATAAAATATCTAATATATTTATGTATATTTTTAAAATTGATATATATAATATATTATAAATTAAAAATATATTTTATAACTATTTAATTGTGTTTTTTACTTTATAATATATGACTTATTAGTGTTAATAATCATTTTTTTACATATCTTGAAGAACACATGATATCTAAGTTTATAAAACAGTGTGACGTGAAAGTATATTGTATTATTTAATAAAAATTTTGAACTTTAGATCATTTGTTGTGTTTTAAAACATTAATATATAACGTAATTAAATTGTTGTATCATTGATATTTAAAAATTATGTTAGAATGATCTTCGAGTAACTTTTTCAATTGAGATATAATTTTCTTTAATTTATATTTTTTAGTAAGTTGTTAATTTTTTACTTAATAAAAGTGCGGGTAACGAGCGCGGGTACGGGCATATAGGTGCCCAACGGGTATGGGAACGGGCACTAAAGTTACTGCCCTCGCGGGTACGGCCGCGTGTATGGGCTTTTTTTGAAAACACGGGTACGGGGACGGACACTGTGGTACCCTGCCCAGAGGGTACTCATTGTCATCCCTACATTGAGAGGGAGAGTAGGATGAGTGAATACCTCACTCTCAAAGGTGAGGTATAATATAGAGAGTTGATTGATGTGAATGTAAAAGAGTCAACATTGATGTGAATGTAAAATATGTTAAAAAAAGAAACAAGAAAAAGAAATGAAGAAGGGGAATGTAAAAGATGTAATAATTGATGTGAATGTGATAAGAGTCAACATTCACTTTTTCAGTTTTTACTATTCATTTGTAAAAAATAACATTTTAATGTATTTGGTTCATTTAAGATAATATTTTGATGTGATAGGAAAGAAAAAGAGAGAAAAATAAGGTGCAAGGGAAAATGTGAAATTAGGAAGTGTTGGAAAAAATCATCACTTTTTTTAGAGTATTAAAACTTTGGCACCTTATTTTTTGGGTGTGGCAAGTGTAGGGAAGAGAGAAATAAAAAAAAAAAAATGAAGAAAGAGAAGGTGAAAGATGTAATAATTGGTATGATAAGAAAGATAGAGAGATAGAAAAAATGTGATGTGAAAAGGAAATTATTTTTACACCTTATTTGTTTTAATATTATTTTAATAATAATATTTGTAAACCATGTGTAACAATTTTCTATTTTTATTTTTTATTTTATTTTTCTTCCTTCCATATGATTTTGTGATACTCGTTTTCAAAGTTTATTTTTCTAATGACATTTTTTATTTTATATTAAAAGTCAAACAAGCTTCAACTTAAATGGATGAGTCAATTTCACTATCAAACTCTTACAATTATAGTCACAATTAAAGACCATTTATATATATATATATATATAAAAAGTAAAATTGTAAGAAACATGTTAACTGATAAATTAATAGTAAAATTGCTTCTAAAATATTTGTATCTATTTATTTATTATTGGATGATAATTTTTTATTTTTTAGTCATCACATTTAATTTTAAGTACTCGAAATGGATAAATTAATACTTCATTTATATTTAAAATGATTTTAAAATGTAATACATGAAATTAACATTTAATTTTATATCTATATATGTGATTAAATTTGTACTAAATGAGATTGTATATCAAAGTATTAATATGGATTATTGACGATATATAAAAAACAATATGAAATAGAATAATAAAACCTGTATATCACACGTGTTACATTCTAGTGAAGTATATTCAATTTTTTATTTATTAAGAGAATAAGTATTTTTTTTGGTCAATTATTAGGAAAATAAGCAAGAGGATATTTGCCCAAAACATAACCAATTTTATGGATATAAAGAGCCCAAAAAACACAAGCCACGTTTAAAATCCAAAGTTATAGCATCTCTTGTGTTTTGGACAATAAAGTCATAATGTAAAAATTGGTCAAATCAAAAACTCAGAATTGGGCCGATCGCTTTATTACAATTTACAGGAGTTCTGTTAACTTAGCCCAGAAGTTTCAGATCCCTCTTCCTGCCATTGGCATTGCTGGGCCAATAGCCTCTCAAGCTCACTAGGCCTGCAAGGAATGGTTAATGCACCATGTTGTTCAAACCCATACTCTTCTGCTGCTTGCTCCAATAGCCTCAAGAATGTAGGGTTGGTTAAACAGCTCAATGGCACCACGAATCTCTTCGGTTCCTCCCCATCCTCTGCAACTGCAATCACAGCAAAATGTCCTTCTTTCACATCCTCTGGCACAGAACTTGTATCAGTGATACAGTAGGAGCTTGATTTATTTCTTCCCAGTAGACTCTTTCGAAGCTTTTTTAATACAATCTCAAGCTTCAAAATGACACCTACAAGCTTCTTTTTGCTCCTTACCCTGAGCTTGCCCATTACAATATGTCTATATGTACTACTTGATTTTGCAGATGCTTATTTTTTAACTTCTTAACACACTTACCACTACCACAATATATATATTTATAATGTGCTTTTGAGACAAGATATTTGGACGGTAGATCAAGCTGCACACACCGTACTAGAAAGAGAGATGCGTAGTTAAAAATATATACATGCATGAGACTAGTGCATGCATGTGTTTGGTGCAGTGTTTTCCAACTTTTATTTTACCATGAAATGTCTCTTGTGCGTGACATGTCATGTCATGTCTGCTGTACCTGACTCCAACTGTAATTATTAACTCGGCTGTTCAACTTCACACTTAACTCTTTCGGTAACTTTTTTATATGAGATAACGTATTCATATCATACAATATAAAACCTACAAAATAAATTATTATGATTTGAAAAACATATAACATATTCTTTTTTCTAATTAATTATCTTATTACAATGTTGTTTTTAATTAGAATAATTGAAAAACACAAAATAAATCAGTTGATTTGGTTCCGTCTTCATCTAATCTACTAATTCGTTACGACTTTCTTTTTACGGTTCTAGCTTCATTAAATTGTCAAGGTAGGATATACTCTATGCAATATATAGTCTGCGAGGGTAGGTACATTATTGATAATATTTTACGTAGAAAATAAATCCAAAAGTACTTATTTTTAAAAATAATATTAGGTATACACTTTTAGCTTCGCATCATTATAATTAACTAACAGACAAATTTATTTAACCAGTAATATATATATATATTAAGATAAATTTTAAAAGGATTTACGAAATTTTGTGGTAAATATATATAGATGGTTAAGTATTTAAATTGGTTTTCTAATAATTGTTTCATCACACTAGCTAGCTAGTCTTTCCAATGGAACATAATTGAGAAACCTTAAGTTTGACTAAACTCCGAACATGATTATCCTAATAATATATGATACTTGTAGTTAACATAAAAAAAACTAGTCTCTTCAATAGAACTCACCGTACTATGGTGTTTAATTAAACATAAGTAAATGGTTGGGAGGGACAGATCCAAAAACCATTTACAGGGCAGGAGGGTATATAGTATACTAGTAATATTAATTTAGAGGGTTTGTATTTTATTGGGTTAAACATATTTTGATCTTTATTTAAATTTTATTTATTTTATACCTTAAAAAAATATAAAAATCGCATGCTTTTAGTTCATGGTGAATGACTAAAAACACATTGATTTTGTTAAATGTAGGGACTAAACACAAATAAAATTAAAATATGGACTAAAATCAAATTTTACTAATTTTAATTTATAGGGACAAAAAAATATATTTAATCCAAATTTTTTTATCAACCCAAAAATTAAATGAAAAGTTGCACATGTTTCCATTTCCCCTTACTATTTCACTCTTTTTAAGAACTATCACACAATGATAATAATGATAATAAATGGGCTACTAAACTTTGTATAGATATATGATAGTTACTCATTTAACTCAATTTATTACCGCTTATGAATAGGTGTTCAAAATAAAATAAGGGAAAAGGACAATACCCCAACAAATATTACACATGCAATAAGTCCAGAGTATATGGTTGAGGGGGCCAAGGCCCACTTACCCCCTGAATCTGTCTATGGCTATTGGTAATTAAATATATCATCTAGGGTTAATCATACCAAGTGATGTAAGGCTAGACATGTGATTTAATATTATTTTAATGTAAATTAAGAAAAAGATGACATCTCATTTATGATAATTTGTTTATCTAATTAGACTATGTATCCAAAAGTTATATTACATTTGTCTAATTCAAGTTGGCCTAGGGTGGACCCATCCTTATTTCATCAATTTATAAAGGGTTAAATATGTTTTTGGTCCCTCAAAATATGATGAAATTTGATTTTGGTCCCTCATTAATTTTTCATTGGTTTTGGTCCACTAATTTTAAAAATCACATGCTTTTAGTCCTTCTTATTAATTGTACTCCGTTAAGTCACTTTTGCAGCTCCATTACGACTTATCCCGAGTAAAAATTTACAGAAAATTCCTTGCGACTTTTTCTCTAGAAAATTTGTGTAGTAAATTTCCAAATAACTACATGTTTTTTTTAAAAAAAACGCTGATATAAAATTTCTTTGCTTTGTTGTAAAAAAATCTGTAGTAAATTTCCCGCAAATTTTAGAATCTAAATATATTTTTCTTTCAATTTTGAAATTTATAAGAAAATTCGAAAGAAATTTCATAGAAAAATCTACAAGAAATATTACAACGTCATTACTTAACGGAATATAACTAACGAAGAGGACTAAAATCATGTGATTTTAAAAAATGGAGGACCAAAACCAATGAAAAAATAAATGAGGGACGGAAACCAAATTTCGCTATATTTTGAGGGACTAAAAACATATTTAACCCATTCATAAATATCTAAGGCTATGCTTGAGAGTATGAAGAGAAGAAAAGAGAAAAGAAGGAATAATGAGAGGTATGAAGGGAAGGGAATAGGATGAAAGAGCTAGGGAGATGGTTTTGTAAAACCTCCCCTTCTCCCTTCTCACAAACATAAAAAAAGGACTTTCTAAAACCTCCCATTCTCTCTCTAAAATTTTAGTCAAATTTGTAATATGCATATGATTCAATTGAATAGAAGCACATGTTTTTGTCATGAGCTTTTTGTTAGCTTGTGATCTCTACTTCACTCAGTAGTACGAATTTACGATCACATTTTTGTTTTAGTTTTTAATTTTCTACTTAATGGTTTTTTTTTTTAAATTAATCAAAACCTTTTGATCGATAAATCTTCTATTTAAATTATTAAGATACTATTATAGGATCTTTAGCTTTTAATTTTTATAACATGGTTACTATGTTCACATAAGTATAATTTTTTACTATGTATGTATATGCGAGTATGTGCCGGGTTGGCACTATAATACTCACCCATCTCATAAAAAAACTTGGTTATTATTAGTACCCTGTCTCATACCCGCTTAGTGGATCTTTACACTGACCATTATACGGATAATTTTTACGTGTACCAATTGAACTCGGGCTCAATTGCAATATTATCTTTTATGTGAATATAGATATTGTCAATTTCTTTGTTTCGATTGATCATGCCTATTTAAATTGGGCTTATTATAGATAATTAAGGATATTTGATTTGATCCGATGAATCCAATCTTCGAATTAAACAATCAAATTGATTTGAATTAATTTAATTAATAGGTTCATATTTTTTTTATAATTAATTAATAGGTTCATTTCTCTTTAAACCTAAACAAAATCATATAATTTAGTTGGTTCTCATATTTATCTTTTTCAACCCAATCACTTGATCAATTATTTTTTAAAATTTTAGATATATATATTTTAAACTATAACACTTAAATATATATCTCTTTCTCCTTTGTCTTTTCTTTTTTCATTTTTTATTTTGATCATTTAATTTTTTCATCTTATCTAATGTTACTTACTACTTAGTGTCTTTGGCCATACTTGGATCGAACTTCATTATTATATTTTGGGTAAATAAATTAATAAACATGTAAATTTAAAACAGTCAAAATAGCTAAATATTAATAATTAAAACAATAATTTTAGGATTTGATTTAATTATTATTTAAAATCATTAAAGAACAAGGCCCCTGGTGATACTATAAAATTTTATAAAAAAGGAAAATATATGAGGACTGAAACTTGAAAAAGCATAATAACTTATTTTTCATCTTAAACCATTGACCTAAACCAAATCAACCTAACGTTAATCAAACTAGTTTGGTTAATTTGGATTAACTGTATAAAAAAATTAAAAAATCCAATCGATTAAATATGATTGATTTGGATTTTTATCTTACCCTAAATCTAAACCAAACTAAACCATATACCCCTATCAATAATTAATTAAATAAACCCTCATAAAATATTTAAATCTTATAAAATTCATACAATGATTTACATGCAATTGTTGATATGGGATGTCCCTACCTTCATTCGATGTAATATTTATGCGCTTATGATGGAATGCTAGCTCAAGACCTTTGTAACATGAATTTCTCTTTTATTTTTAATAATATTTTTCTACACTTCAACTTTACACCCTTTCTTCACTTCTATATAGAACAAACCCTCAAAATCAACCTTAAACTAATTTTTTCTCTCCAACTTAGTCCTCAAATGAAAAATTTACAAAAAATAATCTTTGAACTTTTGTCATTTGTAACATTCTGATAATTAAGACTAATTACTTATAGGAGACTATAGAGTAATGATTCTTAGGGTAACAATGTGAAAAAGGATAAGGAAAGAATAGGAGGAAAGATTAAGAGTAAAAACCAAGAAAAACCAAGTTTTAACAATCTTGCTCGATCAAGCGAGAATAACTCGCTTGAGCGAATTATGCAGTAAAATTGTGAAAATGAAATTCTGCAAATCTCGCTTGAGCGAGAACATGCTCGCTCAAGCGAGATACATGGTAGTTTTGGGGGCTCTCTAGATGTTTTTCGCTTAAGCGAGAAAGGGCTTGCCCAGGCGAGAAACTTCCAGAGAGGGGGTACATTCTGGACCATTCTCCCCCAAGCGAGAAGTCTCTCGCTCAAGCGAGAATGTGAAGGAATGTCATGCCCCGACCCTCTCGCTCAAGCGAAGCGAGAATGACTCGCTTGAGCGAGAGCCCATTTTCAGGTTTAAAAACCTTAATTAGGGCACCACATTTATTACTTTCTCTTCTTCTTCCTTTTCACTCTTAGAGAGAGATAGAGGGATTCTAGAGAGAGGAAACACAATGGAGATTGAAGCAAGGATTTCAAGGCCCAGATCTCTTCACCCAACCCTTCCCCAACCTTCCTTCATCTCTTTAAACTTCCTTTGAGATGAGTATAGCTCACACACTCTCACTTAACATTGTAGAATCTCTGTTCATGAACCCTACTTCCTTCCTTCCCTTTCTCTTTACTGTGAATGAGTATTTGTAGTGGTATTTGTATGATTCCTTATGTATTGCTAATGTTAGGGCTTAGAGATGCATGGGGGGATTCTTCCCTAAGCTAGGGTTTCTACTATTGCTAGGTAATTATTATTATTGATGTTGCTTCATTCATGAGATTGGTGTTTGATTGAACCTTGCATCATGGCCTTGGCCCCAGTTAATGAGTAGAGAATGAGTTTGGCTTCGGCCCCGTAAAAGAACGGCTTCGGCCTCGGTTCACCTCAATTAACTTAATCAAGATTGGACTTCGGTCCCCAGTTGGACTTCAGTCCCCAGTTAATTGGACTTCGGTTCCCAATTAAATCATGGGTTTCGACCCCTAGTTAATTGGCGGTGTTATGCCCAAGGAAGACGTTCCTTGTAGTCTGAGCTCAGGTCTAGCCCCAGTTTAGTGATAAGACTCCGTCTGCCGGGTAATGCAAGTCATTCATGTTCATGTTTATGTTTCGAGCTAAGATATTATGACATGACTTGTGTACCTTATCCCGATGCATTCATTTGACTGTTTCACCCACACTGCATGCTTCATGGCTTTATTCACTGAGACATTTCTCTCACCACACGTTTTGTGGTTCATTTTAGATGCATAAGTACCTCCCCGCCCGGACAGTGATATCAGAGGCCAACAACGGTTTAGTCTTTTTGTTGTAGGGAAATATATATGTATTGATATGAATATACCCCTTGTATTTACTCGTATTTTGTGAGGATACGATTGTCCATGCGATATCCTTGTTGCCTTGTCAGGACACATGTACGAGGTTATCCTCAGACGATTATTGTATTTTAACTGATGTATAGCCCTTGTGATCAGTTACACATATGTATATTTGAGATTTCATGTTCTCTCCATATATTATTTAAGTGATCGTTGGTAGCATGAACGGTATATATGGTTACATTGCTTCCGATATCTAAATGGCGCGAAATAATTTCAAAAATTTGGGATTTTGTCTCCAACGAACTAAATCCTCGGATTTAGAAATTAGGACGTTACATCATTTCTTTACATTAGTCCTTTAGTTATGGTGTTTCGAGACTAACATAAATGATGAAGTAAAAATTTAGGAACTAATTAATTTGAAAGATGGGGAAAAAGTTCAGGACTACTTTTCATGAAATTTTAATTTGATAACTAAGTTAGAAAGAGAAGAATAGTTTATAGATGATTTTGAAAAGATTTATTCCTTCTCTAAATTTCTCTCTCACTTCCCTATCCAACTTTGATTTTTTTTTCCCAACTTCTTTTAGATATATATACCTCACACCTCTTACTATCCTTCTCTCCATACTTCATCACATCATTTGTTGTATCTCTCATTTTTCCTTTCATGCATCTTTTCATATTTCTCTCTTTCCCTTAAGGTGTAATACATCTCAAGAGGTGTCAAAGCAGTATTTTTATTTCTTTTTCACCACATCACTTATCAAATTTATTATTTTGTCTCTCTTTTAACCTAATCTCATTTCTGTTTTATTTGTAAGGTGCACCATTGAAAGAATTAAAAAGAAAACATTTTTTATTGACATATAACAACAATGTACCTTTGATATATATAGCCAATTTCGGTGTAAGGTTGTGGGACTTGCGAAGAGATGAGCAGGCTAGCTATAGAACAGCTTGTTCCTAGGTTTAACAAATCAATAGGGTTAATTAAGCATGTTTTTTCTTTATTTAATTTTAGTCCTTATATTTAATAAAAATAATGTGTTTTTAATCTTTTATAATTAAAAACACATTTTTTTATTTATATAATTTTCAAAGACTAAAATAAAATAAAAATAAAAATTTGTCAATTTTACATAGATAAAAAAAATACATTTAACCAACCATTCAGTAACTTTTAACCATGGCTTTATGGCAAGAGTTCCAGCTCAGCCCAACAGTTTGAGATCCACCCTCTTCCTGCCATAGCTGGGCCAATAGCATCTCAAGCTCACTAGGCCTGCAAGGAATGGTTAGTGCACCATCTTGATCAAACCCATACTCTTCAGCTGCTTGCTCCAATAGCGTCAAGAATGTTGTGTTGCTTAAACTCCTCAATGGCACCGCAAATCTCTTTGGCGGCTCCTCCCCATCCTGTGCAATCACAGCAAAATGTCCTTCCTTCACATCCCCTGGCACAGAGGTTGTGCCACCACAAGAACTTAATTTATTTCTACCAAGTAACAGAGTCTTCTGAAGCTTTTCCAAGACAATCTTGAGCTTCAAAATGCCACCTACAACCTTCTTTTTGCTTCTTACTCTGATCTCGGCCATTGTGATACTGGATTGATTAATTTGTGTCTTCAGGTGTTGGTTTTTGAGCACACTTTACAAGATATTTATATTTATAGCGTGCTGCTGAACTGAATGAAGACTGATATTTATATTAAGACAAGTCCATTTGGAATATGGTAGATCAAATCGCACGCACCGAACACGGCAGAGAGAAATACCGAATGAATGCTTAGTTTAAAATACCTAAGACTAGTGCATGTACGTGTCTGGTGCAGTGTTTTCGAGCTTTCTAAATTTTAATATACCTCATGAAACGTCTATTGTGCAAGCTAAGTCATGTCATGTCATGTCTGTCACCAACTCCATAATTATCTCTTTGCACTACTGTTCATTCGGTAACTTTTTCTACACATATTGCCAATACCCAACGAGTTATAGCCTCTTTGATTTTTTTTGGTTAGGAGAACCTCTTTGATTTAATATTAATATAGCGTTTGAAAAGGTTAATAAAATAGCTTATAGTCTAAAAAACTACTATGACAAATATAAAAGTGTTTGAGTATATAGGTTAGTTTAGGCCATGTTTATTTCATTATCCAATTTTTCAATATTCATGGATCTTAAATGGGTCTCACTTTACTAATATATATCATTAAGTTTTTGTTAAGCACATTTCATCTATAAGTATAACACCTCACTTTTTTATTAGTCACAAATTCTAAATGTGTCTCACTACACTATACATCACCCATTTTTTATTTTATTATTTTAAAAAAAATTAATTAATAAACAATAAAGTAATAATAAATTTAGGGTGTAAGGAAAATTTTATGGAAGAGTGGAAGTGAGTTATTTATATATGTGTGTTAAAATTAAAAAAACAAACTAAAGTGTTTCCTGCCGTTTAAAACCCCCTGGAACGCAAACAAAAAGAGCTACTCGCAGTTTGAAACCGCCAGTAACATAAAAAAAGTCCAGTAACGTAAAAAAAAAAGAATTACTCGCGGTTTGAAACCGCCAGTAACATTGAAAAAATTTAAAGCGTCGGAGCTCAACTGAGTAGGCCTGGGCAAAAGCCCAATTTCGACCGCGACCCGATCTAACCGGAAAAAAAAGCTAATTGGGTGGGTTAACTCGTGTTTCGGGATCGGGTTTGAAAAAACGGTTTAAAATGTTTATGTTTGGTCGGGCTCGGGTGACAAAAAAAATACCATCAAAACCGGCCCGACCGACATATACACAATTATATATATTGAATTTGGGCTAGGCCCAATTAACACCAGCAAATACAGCCCCCTTTCTTAACCTAGCTATAAATACCCTCGCTTTCTCCTATACCCTCTTATTTCTCACAGTCACAACTGCAACCCAACTCCAAATTTTTCTCTAAACACCCAAGCATCTGCATCCCCACCCAAACCCAGAATATGTCCAGTCGCCATCATCATACCTCCACATCGTCATACCTCCTTCTTCTTCCTTGTTCCGAAACCTTCACCGGTCTCCTCCCCACATATAAAAATTTATCTTTCTTCCACCCCCGCTCACCGTCGTGCATGACGCCTCTATCCATTTCTTTGTTTCTGTTCTTCTGTATATTTTGATTTGAGTGATTTATCACTCTATTACTGCATGTCTTGTTTTGAACATAGGTGATCTCGGTGGCGACGCGCAACATGCAAAACGATGGAGCGTCGAAATTGGGCAGTGGCCATGCTAGGCGTGGACGCGTGGTGGAGAAAGGTGATCGGATATGTGGCGCGGTGGAGCAAGGTGACAGGATCTATGACGCGGTGGAGGAAGCGTCCAGATCTGTCTTCTTTGGTTTTCTTTTTTTATTTCTTGGTTGTTTTTTTGGATTGGGATTTGAAGTCTCCTTCTCTATTTTTCTTCTCTCATGGTGATTCTGTTTTTTTTTTCAGGTAAGTGTTGGACTGAAGCATCAACAGATTGAGTGTGAATCGCCAGCGTCTTTATTTTCATTTTGTTTTTTTCTTGTATGATTCAATTTTCTGGTGGATTTCTAGGTGGTTATGTAATTGGAAGATTGGATCTGTTTGTTTTTTTTTTTTTAAATTGTAATTATTATTTTTGGTTGTTTTTCTTTTGAAACTGAAGACTCTAGAAGACTGGATTTGGTTATTTTTCTTGTCCCATTGCCAGAAATTATAATTTAGTTTTAATTTTGGTATGTATTAATTAAAATTGTGTTTGGATTACTATATATATTTATAATTTTAAATGGTCAAACATCTTATTAGGCCCATTGTATATTCAGTTTTTAAAAAATTGGCTAAACACAAAAAAAAACGCGTAAAAAATTACCAGGCCCAATAATGTCCCTAACCCGTTACTATCCACCTGATTAACGCGTAAACCGAACAACCTGCAATCCGACTAATCCGAGGGCTCAAATCGAACGAAATTGGGCCAGATATTTTGATGGTCGGTTTCCTTCGGATTGGGCTTTTTCGGGCCCGAATCCGACCAAAACCGACCGTTCCTAGCCCTACAACTGAGCATCAGTGCTTTGTATGCACCAGGTCCAAGATCCACTATAGATGAAAATTCTTAATAAGCTGCTCATTAAGAACCACGATAAACATGCTCATATAACTTATTCGCGACTAGCTTAATTATAAGCTCATTTGACCAGAATTTAAGTGTTTGGTAAAGAAAGGTATTTCAGTAGCTTATAGCATTTAGTCAAACGCTATTTCAAATAGTGTTTGTGTAACATCCTAGAAATCAAGATCTAGAGAATACCGTGAAAGCCTTAGGTTGTAATTCCTGCCAAGAGAAGGAAATTAGAAGTAGAATGAGAAATTAGGGGTTTGAGGGCCGATTAAAAGGAGAGATAGAGCAGTTACTAATAATCATGAGTTTTAAGGGGAGTTTAGTAGGGAAACTAAGTATACAGCCCAACACAATTGTAGGTTAAACTTAGGAGGGATCACACCCTGAGGATGAGAGACTAGCAAGGTATGAATACTGGAAAGAGAGTAGAGACTTTTGAACGAGGGAATTAGATTGGGAAGGATGAGATTAAGTTTAGAAAGTTGACTGGATTAAGAGGAAGAGGTTAAGATTAGAGAAAGTGGGTTAGTAAGGTAATAGGTTTTAAGAAAAGATTAAGAAAGGGTGAGAAGAATTGTGATAGGAAAGCATAAAAGTGAGGAATCAGGATTCTAAGTCATAATGTTCTCGCGCAAGCGAGAAGGGCTCGCTTGGGCGAGAATATCAATAAATGTGGGGAATTTTAGAATCTGTTATTCTTGCTGGAGCAACGAGGCTCTCGCTCAAGCGAGAAGCAGGGGTTAGAAAGTGGGCTCTCTAGAAGGTTTTCGCTTGAGCGAGAAAGATCTCGCTCAAGTGAGAAAAATCCAGAGGGTTGGTGCTCTTTGAATGATTTTTGCTTGAGTGAGAAGTGCCTCTCTCAAGTAAGAATCATCCAAAGAGGGGGGTGCTCTATGGAGTATTCTCGCTCAAGCGATAAGCCTCTCGCTTGAGCGAGAACACGAAACCAGTACACTCTCACTCAAGCGAGAATGCACGAGACCAATTTTTAAGTAGCTTTAGTTTGGGCTTCAGCCCTCATTTCTCACACCATTCTTTACCTTTTACAGAGAGAACTTCAGAGAGAGAAAAAGAGAAGGGGAGAAGGAAGAGTAAGGAGCTTGGTTTGAAGCCTCAAGCCTCTAGAGGAGCCTTGGATCATCATTCTCCACCCCTCAATCATCTTATTTCTCCATCTCTTGAGAGCCAATCTCTTCCTACCATAGTTGGCCCAATAACATCTCAAACTCAATAGGCCTTGAAGGAATGGTTAGTGCACCATCTTGATCAAACCCAAACTCTTCGGCTGCTTGCTCCAATAGCGTCAAGAATGTTGTGTTGTTTAAACTCCTCAATGGCACCACAAATCTCTTTGGCAGCTCATCCCCATCCTCTGAAATCACAGCAAAGTGTCCTTCTTTCACATCCCCTGGCACAGAGGTTGTGCCACCACAAGAACTTAATTTATTTCTACCTAGTAAAAGAGTCTTCTGAAGCTTTTCCAAGACAATCTCGAGCTTCAAAATTCCACCTACAACCTTCTTTTTGCTTCTTATTCTGATCTCGATCATTGTGATACTGGATTGACTAATTTGTGTCTTTAGGTGTGTTTGTTTTCTTAGCACACTTTACAAGATATTTATAGCGTGCTGCTGAACTGAACGAAGACTGATATTTATATATAAGACAAGTCCTTTTGGAATATGGTAGATCAAATCGCACGCATCGAACAGGGGTCCAGAGAAACTAGGCTAGTAGGGTAATAGGTTTTAAGAAAATGAAGGGTGAGAAGAATTGTGAAAGGAAAGCATAAAAGTGAGAAATCGTGATTCTAAGTCATGATGTTCTCGCTCAAGCGAGAAGGGCTCGCTTGGGCAAGAATATCAGTAAATGTGGGGAATTTTGGAATCTGATATTCTCGCTTGAGCGAGGAGGCTCTCGCTCAAGCGAGAAGCAGGGGTTAGAAAGTGGGCTCTCTGGAAGGTTTTCGCTTGAGCGAGAAAGACCTCGCTCATGTGAAAATAATCCAGAGAGTGGGTGCTCTCTAGAGGATTTTCGCTTGAGTGAGAAGGGTCTCGCTCAAGCGAGAATCATCCAGGGAGGGGGTGCCCTCTGGAGTATTCTCCCTCGAGCGAGGAGCCTCTCGCTTGAGCGAGAGCGCGAAACCAGTACACTCTCAGCACTCTCGCTCAAGCGAGAACGTCTCACTTGAGCGAGAATGCGCGAGGCCAGTTTTTAAGTAGCTTTAGTTTGGGCTTCAGGCCTCATTTCTCACACTATTCTTCACCTTTTAGAGAGAGAACTTCAGAGAGAGAAAGAGAGAAGGGAAAAAGGAAGAGCAAGGAGCTTGGTTTGAAGCCTCAATGGAGGAGCCTTGGATCATCATTCTCCACCCCTCAATCATCTTATTTCTCCATCTCTTGAGGTGAGCGTGGTTCACCCACTCACTTTCATTCTTGTATGAGATCCTAGGAATGCCCCCTATTCTTACTTCCCTTGCTTATGTTGCTTGATTGTGGTTGATTAGAGATAAATCTAGGGTTGATGGATTGGATTGATTGTGTGAAATGCCTATGTTGCTATTGCCCTAAGTTTGAAGGTTAGGGTTTCATGATAAAATTGATTATGAAGTTTTGAATGTCATGAACTATTTTATCACGTTTGAAAAACCCTATTCATGTGTAAATGTTTTCATGGGCCTTTGACCAAGAGGAATTTCATGGGTCTACGGACCAAAGAGGAATAAGAGGAACGAGGTAACCACATTTGACCTCTAGGCCAAGGGGTGAATGGAGATCCTCATTAAAAAGGAATTGCATGCATATTATCCTTGTTTGATAATAAAACTTAAGAGGGTGGCCCTGGATGACGGTCCTTGGTTACATGGTTGAGCGCTCAAAAGGCGTAACAATGAAAAACACCCTTAGTGTGGGTTAAACACTAGATTTGCCCCAAAGGGGGATTTTGATTGGTTTTCTTATTGTGATATACATGATTATATGATTAGATATCTAATGGGTGAACTGTTGCATTTCCATTTGCCTGTATTCCCCACATTGTATGCATGATCACATTCACTGGGACGTAAGTCTCACCACACGTTTGTGGATTTCATTTTAGATGTGCAGGTTACCATGCTCAGAAGACAAGTCGGATGGCTTGGGGGCTCCATGTGGGTTGCCCCCTTCGGGTTGCTATGTTGCTTTCCAGAGAAGTTTTGAGTATATTGTGTAGATGTAGGTTAATATTGTGGGGCGAGAAGTAGTATTGTATTCTAGGCCACTAAGTGGTGGTTAAACTACAATCCTAAGTTTGTATGTTTATTTCCATGTAAACGTTGAATTACTTAAGCACCTTATTGTGTTGATTGTATGTTGATATCAATAATAACGCGAAATAATTTCATAAATTCGGGGAATATCTCCAACAGACATTATTTCTGAGTCCACGGAATTAGGACGTTACAGTTTGAACTTATATCTTATAATTTTTTGTTTTTCTTCCTATTTTTACCTTTACTATTTTAATAAAATCTCATTTTATCCCTCTTAATTATTTAAAAATTCTCCTAAAATCTTTTCAAATTAAACACTCTATGAAAAAAATTAAATAATCAAAATAAAAAATAGTATTTGATTATGTTAATCAATAAAATAAGATAATTAAAACTAAAAAAAATAGTGTAATTAAAATTGATAAGTCATTTTAAAAAAAAAATAAATTTATAATTAACAAAAAATATTTTTTTCTATTAAATGAAATTATAATTTATATAAAAATATCATATAAATATGTAATTTTATTTTTTCCACTTAAGTCACCAGAATTCTCTTCCAGTTTCATAATTTCACTTTCCTTTCTTCTTCTTTTCTAAGTATAGAGAGAGAGAGTCTGAGTCCTAGAGAGAGAGCTTAAATTGAGGCTTGAGAAGGAAGATTGGAGTACGGAATCGTGAAGTAATCCACCCTATTCCTACTCTTCTTCCTTGAAACTCCAAGAATAGGTGAGTATAACTCACACACCTCCACATTTCGAATTCTTTGATTCTATGCATGAACCCTACCCTTGAATTCCCCTTTCTTATGCTCATTGATGTTGAATTAGTAATAATTGTATGATGATTTAAGTGATTAAGCCTTAAAGCATGTTGTTTTGATATTAGGAACCTTAGGTTACGAAATTACAAAACTTACGAGATTTCGAAATATTTGTTTATCAGTTTCAGTTCATTGAATTATAAGCCGGTTTCGACCGTGAGTTAAATAAGCCGGCCTTCACGCTGTGAGTTATGAAAATTGAATGATTATGTGAAAACTTGACTTCGGTCTAGTAATGGGTGGGATACGTCCCCGGGAAAGACGTTTCCTGTAGTTTGAGCTTAGTTCTAACTCTAGTTTAAGTGATAAGATCATGTCTGCTGGGCACAGCAGTGAGTTGCATCATTAGTGCATTTATTTGATTTAGTTATAATTCTAATTATGGTTGTACATTAGTTAGTGATTGATTTCTCCCTATACTGCATATGCATAGTTATGCTTCACTGAGACATTAGTCTCACCACGCGTTTTGTGGACACAATTTAGGTGTGCAGGTACCTCCTGGCAGGGATCAGTGAATTGAGGGCAGGAGTTTGATATATGTTGAAGTTTAGTATCTTTTGGATAGGAGTACTTATGTATATATTTGTTTTATGTTAGAGATGCTCAGCTTGTAGCCTTCGGGCCAGTTATGTATATTTTACAGATTATGTATATGTATATAAAGTTTGATTTCTTCGCAAATTGTATAAGTTATCGTTGGTTTCTTATCGAATTGTGATGTATGATATTCGAAATGGCGCGATTTGATTTCGAAAATTTAGGATTTAGTTTCCAACGGACTAAGTCTTAAATTTAGAAATTAGGGCGTTATAACTTATTTAAGGAGTTTTTAGCTTATCAGCTAGACGTTACTTTAGTTATTATTTTTAGCTATAGTTTGTAGTTTTTTTTCATTTCTTATCCCTCATATTTTAATATACTCTTCTATTTGTTATTATTATTTTTATCACTTTTCAATATCATTAGTAGAAACCATCTCTTTTCTCTCCCCTTCACGCACTGCAAGAAAAAAATTGATTTGGGACAGAAATATTCGTCACATGTAAGTGGAAAATTCCGTCCCAAATGACATTTATGACGGAGTTTATGACGAATTAATTCCGTCGCAATTTAGCTCGTTGCAAACTCATAGGGGCAGAATTATATATTCTGTCGCAATTTTGGGACGGAATTGAGATGGAAAAATAATTAAACTTTGTGAGGGAAATGTAAATTTCGTCCCAATGTTGTAACAGAATTTGGCACGGATCGTAATTAATTTATTTTTTCTTTATTTTAAAAAAATTAATTTTGGGACGTAATGTGTGACTAAAATTATCAAATCGATTTCAGATTTATTATTTTTTTAAAAAATATTGCGACAAAAATTTGTTGAATCTTCCGTCACAAACATGTCAAATTTGGGACGGGAATTTCACAAATGTACTATGTTAGTGACAAAATATAGTGCACTTATTTTCGTCACAAATTTGTTTTTTAAAAAATGTACATTTTTCTTTTTTTATAATAATTTCCTATTAAGTATCAATAATTGCAAAGCATATAACAATAAAGATAATCCAAGTCTGTCAATCACATTCCATTCAATTCATATACAACTACCATGTGCATTTGTACAACACCAAATGTAATTGTTTCATCATAAACATAATATAAGTATCTCTAGATAATCCAAAATATAAGTTGTAACAATACATCCAAAAAGTCAAAGTCCTAATAATCTTTAGTCTTGAGATTTTAAAGTCATTAACATTCATCATCAACATCCATGGCATTGGTAGGATCTCTTCCAGGAATAGTAGCATCACCTATATAAGGATCATCTCCATCCAAATCCATTGCATCCAAATCTATATTCACATGTTTAGAAAATAAAGACAACAATTTATTTTGTCGAGCAAGGACGTGATTAATGGTATTAATAGTTTGTTGTTGCTCTGCAATCTTTTGCCTCAGTCGTGCCTCAACCTCAGCACTCATACCACGAACAATATTAGTATAATTAACATGTTGTGCTTTAGAAGTTGAGGTTCTAGCACACATCCTTCCATCCAAGTGATCTATTTTTCCTACCACAACAAAGTAATCGAAAATCATTGGAATTGAAGTGCTCAAATGTGTTTAAAAAATAACACATATATAATAAAATAGAAATAAAAATTACACCATAAAGAACAGTACAATAAAATCAATCACAGAACCAAAGGCTTGGCAAGTTCTAACCAAGGTTTTTGTCAAGAATGTTTGTAAATTGGTTCAGAGCTAAGATAGTCTTCAACCCCAACTTAAGATACTTCTTCCCTATAAATCTAGACAATCTTAGGCCACTTCACAAGTTGCGAGTACAGTCCCTGCTACAAAAGATGTCTTTGAAAATTAGTTTATGGTATATTTTCACAGGTCATTTTTTATAAAAGAAAAGTGCAGAAAAATTTATTCTTCATACATTCACATTAATGCCCAATGAGATAGACGCCCTACCATACGAAAAAGATAGAAGTATGGCTCTTTAAACCTGTACAAATCATCAAAACATTATTTTGATTAAAAATAGAATCACATTTACAGAGTAAAACACAATGTCTAAATCCTCTATTGAAGTAATCACGCACTGGTGGCGATGGCAATATATAGAGAAGACGACAACGAAGAGCTCTTCAAGGCGAGTACATGGCTCGGCACTATGCTTGACGGTGGAGACGGTAAAGAACAAAGTTGTGGGTGTACGTTTGAACAATTGAAAGGGTTTTGGGTTAGCGTGTTGGATAAGATTTTAACCCCCTCTCATTTTACCTATTCCCTTTTTTTCTTTGTTGTATGTTATTTTAACAAAAGATTTTTTGAAGTTTATTTTTTATTTTATGTTATTAAATAGAAAGTGTTTGAAGAAATTTAAAAAAATCTTTATTATTAATTTACATAAATACTATTTTAAATTTCTTTAATTAATACTTTATTTTTTATTATTTAACAAATTAAGTTTTGTTACTATAAAATATTAAGATATTTAATTTATTTTAGAGGGTAAAATGTGTTTTTTGTCCCTGTAAAATTAAGTGAATTTGGTTTTCATCCTCAATTCAAAATCAATGTGTCGAGCCCCTCTTTTTTAAAAAATAAATCCCAAATTAATCTTTATCAAGTGTATTTTTAGTTCCCAATATTTCTCATCAAACATGTTTTTAGTCCCTCGCAGAAGAATGATAGTGACTGATATGGGTTCATTTAAAAAAGAGGGACTAAACACACTGATTTTAAATTATGAGAACTAAACTCAAATTTACTTAACTTTTTAGGGACAAATGACACATTTTACCCAATTTTTAAAAATTAAATTATCTTTAATTGAAAACCTCGTAGGTACAATTGTGTGATTAAATACTAGTGAAATTAACTCTTTAAATATATTTTCATTTTGTATGAATAGAATTAAATATTTATTTTTAATAATAGTATAATAAATAAATGAAATCATATCACATCATGTAAAAAATAAGAAAAAAATAATTAGTGCATTAAACAAAATCATATTAAATATATTTTAAATAAATTATTTAATAAAATTATCTTAATTTGCGATGGAAATATACAAATTTCCGTCTCAAAGTTGGTACGGATCTACCCACCCAAAAAATTGTGATTGAAATTGGGAGAAAAAATAATGACATTGAGACGGAAAGAGAATTCCATCACAAAATAACAAATAAGTTTTTATAGGATAGTTTGTGATGTAAATGTATCACAGATTTCGTCTAAGGCGGAATAGAGATTTTGTCCTAAATTTGAGATGAAATACATATTCCATCCTAAATTTGGGACAAAATATGTATTCCGTCCCAAAGTAATAAACATTTTTTCACAAAATAGTTTGTGACAAAAAATTGTAACAAAATCCGTATCAATTATTTTTCTTTGGGACGAAAAATAATTCCATCGCAATATTCCGTCTTTTTTTTTTGTTTTTTCTGTGGTGACGTTCACTACTTTTCTTTTAGTCTCTATTCATGCTCTTTATTACTTTAAAATTTAAAATTTAAAATTTAAAATTTAAAAATGATTTAAATTATTATTTTATTTTCATTATCTTTTGGAATTATTTTTATATTATACTATTTATTTTAATTACTTCACTATTTATTTTAGATTTTAATAAAATACTTTATCATTTAAAAATTTATAAGAATTTAAAATTTATAAAAAATCTAAAATTATAATTACCTAATAATATATATGTTTATAAATAAAAATATAATTTATACAATAAAACTTATATATGTGAATATGTCATTTTATATAATTTTATATTTATCAACTAACTTAACAGTTAGTTTTACTAAACATTTCTAATTTAATAAACTAGCTTATAAGTCAGGAGTTTATAAGTAATAACTAGTTTATTACTTGCTAGCTTATTAATTAGTTTTACGTACCAAACATAAGTGAACTTGTTTCAGTTGGTTGAATGTATCTGTAATCTCTCCAATTGAAAATAAATGTGCTCTTATTCATTGATTTAATATTTTTTTCTTGAATTTTCTAATTAAAAATAATCAACACTTTAATACCTTTATAAATAATAATTTTCTTTCTAATTATTACTTTTATAATTTCTTTAATTTTTAATTAGAAGGATGGAAAAACACAAAAAAAAAAAATCATATATAAACACTCATGTAACACCCTTTATTTCTCTAATTCTCTCTTCTTTATCATATCACATTATCTATCACATTTATCATCTACCTCTTTTCTATTCTTTGCTTTCTCTATCTACGTACATTCATTGGAGTATCTATCAAATATCTTTGGAAAAAAGAATTATTTGAGTTTGGTACCGTCTTCATCTATTGCTCTTGACGGTTTTGATCTTTTATAAGGTAGAATGTAGACCAGTTTGGATACACTTTTGTAGAACAATTTCTAGAAGATAAAAATAAAATGAACTAAAGATGTCAAATGAATTTAATTTCTCCATAAGTTGAAATTAGTTACTTATGGAGAAGTTAAATGGGAGAGCTTCTGGAGTAGGTGGACTATATACAAAGACTAATTTCAACTTATGGAGAAGTTAAATGCATTTGACTAGGGATGGCAATGGGTAGGGTTTGGGTAGGGTACTATAGTACCCGTCCCCATACCCGCGTTTTAAAAAAATACCCGGACCCGGACCCATACCCGCGTGGGTAGTGATTCTAGTACCCGTACCCTTACCCGCTGGGTACTCATGTACTCGTACCCGTACCCATTACCCGCACTTTTGTTAACTATAAGAAAATAAATTGATTAGAAAATAAAAATTAATTAAAAATTAAATAAAAATTAATTAAAAATTAAATAAAAAATAATCCATAGATCATCCAAGTTTAACCTATAAAACAACTATCATATGTGGAAGTGGATGGGAGATTAAAAAATTGGGAGGGAAAATAAAAATCAGATCATGTTTTGCTATTTTTAGTGTGTAGGACAAAATTATAAAATTTAAATTAATTGAATTAGTAATATATATTAATGTTTTTTTATGACTATAATATAGATTAACATTAACTATTTTTTAAAAATATTAATTAATAATATAAACATATATATATATTTATTAAATTAATTATATGTATATAAATTACATTAATTATATATATTATATAAGTGCGGGTATGGGTAGGGTAGGGTACCATAGTACCCGTACCCGCACCCATTAAAAAGTGCGGGTAATTACCCATACCCGCACCCATACCCATTTGGTGGGTAATTACCCTACCCATTGCGGGTAATTTTTGCGGGTACCCACTGGGTCTGGGTCCAATTGCCATCTCTACATTTGACCTCTTTGATTCATTCTATTTTTTCATGTAGAAGTACTTCTGTAAAAGTTTCATCTAAATTGGCCCGTACTCTATGTAGAAAAAAAAAATAGTAGTAGTTCCTGACTGTGAGGCAGACATGCATTTTTTTATCGGGAATCTTCCACATTGTTAGATATAAATTTAAGCCTTGATTCGGAGGTGGTAAAGTCTTTCTAAAAATAATAACTCTAGCATTCAAACCTTAAGGTAAAGTTCGTCAAGCAGATATGCATTAATAATGCATCCACAAGTCCAGATTTTTTTAAATAATATATGCATATACTTTTAGCTACACATTATAATTAATTAATGACCAAGTTTATTTAATAAAAAAACTTTTTATATTTAACCATCAATTAAAAAGGAATTATAGTAGCCGGTAATTGTGGTTAATTTTGTGGTTAATATTGTATGTGGTTATGTAGTTAAAACTGATTCGTTAATTGATTATCAAACTATTCTCTCTAATGAAACTCACCCTATATTGGTGATTAGTTAAAGATAGATACATAAATAGATTGTGTTCGGGGGTAGAACTCGAACCTAGGTCTGAGTCAGCAAGAGAGAGGTCGGATCCGAATCCGGGTTGCGGAGGCTCGAATCCGAGTTGAACCCGGGGGGTGTACTTGCAAAGGGACTCCGACGCCCAAGTTAGATATGTAAAACAGTCAAAGTGATTGTCTGAGTGAGATTGCGTACCTTGTGATCTGTCAATGTTCTCTATTTATAGGGGATTTCTCTGTGTAAATATGGTAAGTGGGCATAAATATAAAAGGAGTAAGTTTAGCAGGTGCATTCATATAATTAGAGATATTATATTTATATATCCTATAATTATAGATATCATAATTATATACAATATACTTATAGATGTGATAATTATATTGTGTATGGGCCACTTTGGTTATTGAGCATTAGGTTTAGACCGTAACAGAAGCCCCCCCAGCTCTGGTCGACTTGATGAAGTTGACTTTGAGCTTAGGTATGTTTTGTGCCACGTCCGGGACGACTTATTTGGTTCGAGACGGCCTTGAGACCTTTGTAATAATTGGGAGCTCCCGTTTGAGATAAGCCTCTGGTAACATGCATGTTTGAACGCATAAGTTCGAGACGAGTCTTTAATGATTTATGTCAATGATATTTCGAATATCTAGGTTCGAGATGTATCTTTTTTGGATTGGACCGAGACGAGTCTCTGATTGTTGAGCCGTTGCGGATTATGGGCCTTTCCGGTCCTATAAATAGGTGGTGGTGGTGGTGAGCGTTCCGTCACTTTGCTTCAAATTTCCTCTGAACTTCTCAGTTTCTCCGTTTATGAAATTGACCTCGGAGACCATAATCGACTTTTACACAGCAACTCGTATACAGGACCCGACTAACAGGTATTTCTCTTCCTTTTCTTTATTCATTTTGTGCAAATGAGTGATAGTGAGTCTTTGGAGGTTTTGCCTGGGAAACCTGAGTCGTGGGTGTCTCGGAGTCGGTCATCTTGTGGGGATAATGAGGGTTTTAGTCCCGAAGTAGCCGAGGTGTTGAGACGAAGGAATCTGGCCTCTAGGGGGTTGTTCGGGCCGAGATGGATAGATCTTTGATGAAGTCCGAGTCAGATTCATATGATAGTATTTTTTATTGGTCTGAGTCGAGTGCTATTCGTCTCGGTTCTGATGAGGGTAGTTGTTATACGACCTATGCAAGTGTTGAGATGGCTGAGGCTCGTGATCCAGATTACTTTATGCCTTTGTGGGCGGATAGGTATAGGTGGGTGGATCCGACAGGTCCTTGGTACGTGTTCTCTCTATAGACCCGGCTGTCTGGAGCATTGTCAAGAGCGTTTGTTTGATCTGGAGGTATTTGGCTCGGCTGAGATGAAGGAAAAGTACAACGTGGTAATTCCTCCCCGAGGGAGCCGGGTTTGCTGTGACACCCTTCTACCCCAAACTCTTATTCATTAAATAAATCGAAATATATGAAAGGTAACGTCCCACATGGGTAAAAAGGTTCACATAACTCTTCATTAAAAACTTCATTGTTTCAAAAGAACAACTTAATTAAAATAAAAATAGAACTCAATGTACTCAAAATACTCAAGCAGCGGAATCTCCAAAATAAAAATAACAAAACATTCTACTTGTCGTACAGGGCATCTAAAACAGATTACAAAAACCTTCCCAATTAGAAACATGAAGAAAAGGACCCCAATGATATGCCCTGATGTCACATGTACCAGAGCAACACCCTTTACTCAAGACTCGAAACCAGTTGTGTCTTCATCATCACCTGTAAAATATCCACAGTGTAACGGTGAGGAAAAGAATACTACTCATACATACACATAGGAGACTACCCTATCCTCACCCACATATAAACAACATCATCATTCATCACACCACATACCCAAACATCAATAATTCATCAGATAATAATCATCTATAAATCAGCATATAACTATCCATCTATATCATCATATAAATCTCATACCATCATTTACCAAAGGAATCACATACTCTATCCTTACACATAATACTCATTCATCATTAATATTCCTAACATCATTATTTAACTCAGTTTCATCATCAAGTATAACACATCTATATCCATCATCATATGCACCAACAATATCATCAATGTCACCACAATCATCATAATCGTCATTAATCATCAAAATCATCATTACCATCATACTCATCATAATCATCATTAATCACCAAAATCATTATTAACATCATTATCATCATCATCGTCATTAATCACCAAATCATCGTTAACATCATTATCATCATACTCATCATCACCATTAATATCATCATAATCATCATTCACCTCCCTGAGTTATACTCAGGTACAATCATCACCATTATCATAATCATTACTCACCCCCCTGAGTTATACTCAGGTACCATACTCAATAACATAATCAATATTCACCTCCCCTAGTTACACTCAGGTACTAACCTCAATAACATAATCAATATTCACCTCCCTGAGTTACACCTCACCCCTCACTGGGCTTGGGTATCTCAAGTACAATCACCTCCCCAAGTTATACTCAGGTACAATCACCTCCCTGAGCTACACCCCACCCCTCACTGGGCTTGTGTATCTCAAGTACAATCACCTCCCCGAGTTATACTCAGCTACAATCATCTCCCTAAGCTACACCCCACCTCTCACTGGGCTTGTGTATCTCAAGTACAATCACCTCCCTGAGTTATACTCAGGTACAATCACCTCCCTGAGCTACACCCCACCTCTCACTGGGCTTGTGTATCTCAAGTACAACATCATCTATGCTCAAGTCATCATAAACATCATAACATCAGTTATATCATCATCATCGTCACCTCCCTGAGTTAGACTCAAGTACACCATTCACCTCCCTGAGTTAGCCTTAGGTACAACATCAACATCATCATCATCAATCATCATAAATATCACCAATCATCATCATCATCATAAATATCACCAATCATCATCATCATCATCATAAATATCACCAATCATCATAGTTATCATCATCATAAATATCACCAATCATCGTCATCATAAATATCACCAATCATCATAGTTATCATCATCATCATAAATATCACCAATCATCATAATCTCAATGCATCAATATATCTAATCATCATACACCTCATTCCTCACATGCTCATTACATCAATATATTATCATCATATGTCTCATGCATCATCATCATAAACTCAATACATCAATACATCATCATCATGAACTCAACACATCAATACATCATCATCATACATCATAATATAATCATGATCCATTCACCTAGATCTCTTAAATTCATAAACAATGTGTATAAGCTCATCAAACAGACAAAAGGATCATAATCCTCACATAAACAACACTCTCATACTCAATTAGACCTGGTAATCGATTACCACTCAGCTGTAATCGATTACCCGAGGCGTTTCCTCAATTTTGGAGTCTTCAAGTTTTAAGCTTAATGACCTTAGTGCACTAATTTGGAATTATCTAGAGTTTTAGGTGTCCAATTAATATGATTCTACTTCTATTAGAAAGTTAAGATCCGGGGCTTCAGTTTGATATGCTATATGATAGGATTCCGAGCTCGTTTGCACCCTTAACCGACACATTCTTGCTCAGGAGAGAAAGCTGTCAAAACAGGATCTGCGAGCTGCGCCCCAACCCGCGCTGCAGCGCAGATTCTAGAGGCCTGTGCCTCAACTTGCGCTGTAGCGCAAGTTACGTAGAACGCGTCTGTTCTACGTTTTTGCCCCCTTTTTGCTCCCTTTCTTCAATCCCTACTCAATCCTCATCGTTTATACTTCGATCCAACACGTTTTAATCAAACAAATTCAATGAAATAATCAATCTTTAACACGATTATACAATTATTCAATCAAAACCCCAAATCACCAAACCCTCATTTACCCCTTTCGCTATTTTCTCTATCCTCATCAATTTCATTCAAGAACTCATCAAGATTCATCAAATCATTCATCAATCAACAATTTTCATCATCCATACTCAATATAAACATATATCAATATGAATTTAAAGTCTTAAACCACTACCCAAGCACCCTCACATGCACATACAAGCAGCACCCTCTCCCCCACCGTACCTTGAAGTGAAGATCGAACCGCAACAGTTCTTGATTCTCAATGATTATTCCGCAGCAACCCCTTCTTGAGACGTAGTTTCTCCCCTCCTTAGCGTTTCGCTCTCTGGCGATTTTACGAATAAGGATTAGGGTGAACTGAGAACCCCTCCTTATATAAATATTTAATTGGGAGGCCCACTCTCAACCCACTTATTCTATTTATTATTCTTATTATTTATTAAATAACCTTATTCATAAAATATACTAATCTTACTAATATTATTATTTATTTATTTCTCTTATCATTAACATAACATTATTCATAATAAAATATTACTAATTCTATTATTTATCCTGCTTATCTTATTTTATTTGTTTATTTCACTACTTTTATTAATTCTATTTTATTTAATAAAAATTAGGATGTTACATTTGCCACTTGTCCGAAACCAATACCCCATTCTTGTACACATATGATTTATTTCATTCCAAATAAAGCTGAGGTTGCCCTTCACCGACTTTGAAGAGAGGGTGCTCATGTATTTGACGTGTGCCCCCTCACAACTATATCCCAACTCATGGGCCTTTATTAGGTGCTTTGAGTTGATAATGACCGAGTTCGGCTTTGCCCCTTCTACAAAGTTATTTTTTCATTTTTTCCAAGTGTTGAGGAAGCATCCTAAGGGGAGGAAGACCGAGACTCTAAAAAGTTGGATTTCATTGAGGGGCCATAAGGATCGTAAGTTAATAACGCCTTATGCTGAGTCGGCCAAGAGGGGGAATATTACTTTTAAGCAAGAGTTCTTCCAAATACAAGCGGCCAAAGGTGTGAAGCCGTTTTGGGAGGAAAGATCTTCTAGCACTCCAAGGTTTCATATTTACTGGAGTGATAGGCATTACGATAGGAAGCCGTCCAACTATGAGGTTGCTGAATCGTATCTTTCCCCACAAGATGCGGCAGTGAGGAAGTTGTTGATGGACTCGGTTCAAGAGTGTGGCGTGTTTTCTAGTAAGAAAATACTAGATGGTCCGACTCGTAATGTCGGTTCAAGAATTGGTGAGTTTTTGTGTTTGATTTTGTTCCTGCTTGGTTTTGTCTTGTAATTTTCCTAACGTGTTATGTTTCTTTTCTGTAGCATCGATGGCCAACGCGGCTTTGAGGCAGTTGAGGGCCCTGCAGAATGCTAACAATAACCAACAAGGGGAGCCGAATGTTGACATTGATTTCACCCTTAATGCTGGTGTTGGTGGGTCGGGAACACAACCAGTGGTGAATGATGATGCCTGTCATGTTCGTAATGATGCGGTTCATGGTAGTGGCAATGAGGTGGTTCCTCCTCAAAGGAAGAAGAAGGTTGCCAAGCATAAGAAGACGCAGAGAGTTGAGGAGTCTTCTGGGGAGTCCGGGATTAATCTTTATGACTCGGAGTGTGAGTTGGACACGCCCGAGATGGATCACATTCTGTACAATCCTTTTCTGAAGGCGATTCATGATAATGTCCCGCTGGCTGAACATCTTTATGATGTAGAGTGCCAAAGTCTTCAGCATGCCTCTTTTCTGAGGTACTTACGGTTGGATGTCATGCCGGCTTATGACCGGGTTAATGAAGCTTTGGAGGTGCGTACCACTGAAAGGGACAAGGCCTTGGGGGATGTGAAGACTGCTCAAGAGGCTTTTGACAATGAGAAGAAGGAGAAGGTCAAGTATAAGGGTTTTTACAAGTCTTTGAAGGACAAGAACAAGACCCTTGAAGCTAAGATCACCCAGTTGAAGGCGGATTTGGAGAAGTTGCGGGTAGCTCCCCTGGCGTCCGGGATGACTGAGGTGGAGGTGACCGAGATAGTAAAGAGTAACTTGTAGAAGGTTCAGGCCAAGTTTAATCAAGAAAAAGCTGACCTTGTGAAGTTATCGGAGCAAATCTCGGTCGCTTCTTTTGCAAAAGTCGTTGCTCAATTGGGGGTGATTAATCCTGGCTTGAAGGTGGAGGGGACCTCAGCTGCTTATGAAGTTTTTCAAGGGAAGATTTGCAGGGTCGACATGGAAAAGAAGATGTATGTTGATGCTGCCTCAGGGGAGGATGTCGGCCCATATGTGGAATGATCCTTTAGCTTGTACTTTTTCTTTTAAGTTCTGATATTTTGGCACTTGTAAAGACTTGGGCTATTTTTCTTTAATGTGTCTAAGTATGCTCTTAGCGCAAGTTATTCTCGAACTCGGTTATTCTTTCAATTTCGAACTCGGTTGCTTTTAATGTTTACACGCTTGTAACGTTGTTGCGCTTGTAACGTTTTGAGTACACGTGTGACGCTTTTTATTCTTGAACTTGCGCTTTTAATGTTTTTGTACGCTTGTAACGCTTTTATTCTCGAACTTGCGCTTTTAACATTTTTGTATGCTTGTAACGCTGAGTTCGGTTTTGTCGTCGTCCGAGTTAGGAAACGTCGTTGGTTTTAAAATGCTTTTCGCATCAATTTATTGAATAAAACTGAAATTCACAACCAGGATGTTCGTCGCATCCGGTTTTAAAACTAGAATTTACGACCGGGATACTCATCGTATCCGGTTTTAACAAAGTGACTTGCTAATCATCCTAAGTGTAAATAAATTATGAATAATAAGTCTTGATCTTGTCCGAGTTCCAAAATCTTGGGACGGCTTTTCCCTCAAGTGTCTCTATCTTGTATGCTCCATTCCCGGTCGTCTCTGTGACCCTGTAAGGGTCTTCCAACTTTGCAGCAAGTTTTCCTTGGGTTGCGTTCTTGTTGCCAATGTCGGCTCTACGCAAGACTAGATCTCCGAGTTGGAAACTTCTGGCCATTACTTTGGAGCTGCGTCGGGTCGTAAGGCGTTCTTTCAAGGTTGAATCTCGAATATGTGCCACCGCCCGGGTTTCATCAAGAAAATCTAACTCTTAAAGTATGGCTTTGTCACTGGTATCTGGACTAAAATTTTCTACCCTCCAACTCGACTCTCCAATCTTAACCGGGATGAGTGCTTCAGTCCCATAGGTGAGGCGAAAAGGAGTCTCGTTGGTGGATGATTGTGGAGTGGTCCGATAAGCCCAGAGCACATGATCGAGTTGCTCAACCCAGTTGCCTTTGGCGTTGTCTAATCTGCGTTTGAGGGCTTTAAGGATCACCTTGTTTGCAAACTCGGCTTGGCCATTGGTTTGTGGGTGTTCGACTGAGGTGAAGTGGTGCTTGATCTTTAAACCTGCTAGGAGCTCCCTGAATTTTCTTTCAGTGAACTTGGGTTCCATTGTCCGTGATTACGGATTGCGGAATCCCGAACCTGGAGACGATGTTCTTGTAGAAGAACTTTTGGACCTTAGTCGAGGTGATTGTGGCAAGGGGTTCTGCTTCAATCCATTTGGTGAAGTAGTCCACTGCCACAACTAGAAACTTGACTTGTCCTGGAGCAGGGGGAAAAAGACCGAGTATGGCAATGCCCCATTGGTAGAAGGGCCATGAGACCGTCATAGTGGTTAACTCGGAAGAGGGTTGATGGTGGATGGAGCTGTTCTTTTGGCATACCTCGCACTTCCTGACATAGTCCATGGATTCTTGAGTCATAGTCGGCCAGTAGTACCCGGCTCTAAGAGCTTTTCTTGACAATGATCTTCCCCCTTGATGGTTCCCATAGCTGCCTTCATGTAGTTCGACCAAAATGTACTTGGCCTCATTACCTGTGACGCACTTGAGTAAGGGGCTTGAAAATCCCTTCTTGTACAACTTGTCTTTGATAATTGTGAACCGAGATGCTAGCCGTCTCAGTTTCTTTGCTTCCCTTTCATCTCCTGGGAGTTTGCCTCTCAAAATGTAGGACTTGATAGGGGCTATCCATGATTCAGTTTCTTCAATTGCTAGGATAGCTGTGTCCGAGATTTTGGGGGACGAGATGACTTCTTGCAGGACTGACTTGTTCCTACCCAGCTTTTTGGTGCTTGCCAACCTGAAGAGTATGTCGGCTCTGGTGTTCTCAGCTCTTGGGACATGTTGGAAGATGATTTCCTCGAACCCGTCGCTTGAAAGCTTTACTTTCTCCAAGTACCTTTGTAGCAATGGTTCCTTTGTCTGGTATTCTCCTTTGATCTGAGATAGCATCAATAGTGAATCACTGCATACCAAAACCTTCTTGGCTCCAGCCTCTTTTGCCATTATCAATCCGGCGATGCACGCCTCATATTCTGCTTGGTTGTTGGAGGTGGAGAATTCAAACTTTAAAGATTTTCAATGCAAACTCCATTGGGTCCTTCTAAGACTATTCCCGTTCCTGCGCCCTTTTTATTGGACGAGCCATCTACGAAGATGGTCCACTCAGAACTGGGAGTGTTTTCAGGGGGATTCATCTCAGCAACAATGTCGGCCAAGATCTGACTCTTAAGAGCAGTGCAACCTTCGAAGTCAATATCGAACTCGGACAGCTCTAATGCCCAAGCAGTCATGCGTCCAGAGAGATCAGGTTTATGGAGGACTAGCCTGAGAGGTAAGTCTGTTCGTACTGTGACTTTGTGCCCCTGGAAGTAGTGACGCAGCCTGCGGGCAATGGTTAAGACGGCCAGAGCGGCCTTCTCAAGCTTCTGGTATCGCAACTCGGCTCCCTGTAGTGCTTTGCTGATGAAGTATATGGGGTACTGGTTGCGTCCTTCTTCCTTGATTAAGACAGAGCTTATGGCCGGATTGGTTATGGAGATGTAAAGGAGAAGGTGTTCCCCTGGAGCCGGTGATAAGTGTAAATTATATGATATTTTACTATGTTTTTATTACACTTATCAAGGTTAAAATATTAATTTATGCCCAAAAATAAACCCTTTTGTGAATAATTGTAATAATTGTAATTATTTGGTTTGAATTTGAATTTAATGCTATTTTGATTAGAAATTGTTAATTTATGCAGATTTATGGAAGATTTGAAATACAAAAGAAAATAGCATTGAATGAGGACAAAATAAAGATAAGATCAGCAGCATTTAAACAAAGGATCCTGTGGATGACTTTCCCCAATTTGAATTCAAGCTCAAATAAATACAAAATCAAGCGAGAAAAGGGAAACAAGGGAAACCAATCAAGCAAAGGAAAGATCAGAAAGATATCAAGTGGATAAATGAGGAATTGAAGAAAGACTACAACGTGTTCCACGCTTCACCTGCGCTTAGCGCAGGTGAAGCACAACTTATTAAATGACAAGCTTCATCTACGCTTAGCATAGATGAATCTCAGCACGCGAACCAGCTTCTTAAAATACAATTACAGATTGATCTCTTCCAGATTTAGATTAGGTTTTCCTTAGTCTATAAATAGGTCCTTTTGCAAAGATCAAAGCAGGTCCCCGAGACCCCAAAAGCAAGAAGGAGGAGAGAAGCGTAGAATTGAAGATAGAAGCACAAGGATTGAAGAAGGTGACAAATTCTTCAGTGGTTGGTAATGGCTACCATGAGTAGGTAAACTCTCCATTAGGATTGGATGTAGTGGATTCAATCCCCAAGTGTATGTGAATTTTGTTGTGTTTAAATTATAAATTCTTGTTTTTAATTATATCGGTACTTTTATGTTGTTCTTAATGCATTACTTCTGCACGTGCGCCAGAGTCGTAGGCTAGTGCTCTGGATACAAAAAGTGGAGTTTCCGGCTAGTATTAGAGTTTAGGGGAGCCTAGACATAGGAAACCTAACCTCCGATTTCTAAAAGTACTCGTTTAGTCATATGGGAATATAGTTCTTTCCGAAGATTGAAGTGTTTAGGTGAGTGACAGCCCCTTCATAGGTGTTCTATAGGAAAATATTATTAAATTGATAGCTGAGTTGTAGTAATATAGGGATTTTTCCTGACGATTGGGGGTATATCCACACCATAGGGGCCCTATAGATAATATAATTGGTAATTGCTAAGGTATAACTATTAACGAATTTATAATTAAAAGGAGGGATTCACATACATGAGGGGTGCGACGAAGCGAAGTCCAATCCTAATCCAAGTAATTCTATCTTTTCTCAATTTTATTGCTCACTGTTTCCTTTTTGTTATTCTGCACTACAATTACTCTCTTAAACAGTTGCTCACTTGCTAATTCGATCACTAAAATCTTACGAAATGAACCGCTCCCTGTGGATACGATATCTTATACTTACTATTATACTGCTGATATTTTGGTACGCTTGCCAGAACGTCATCAAGTATTTTTGGCGCCGTTACCGGGGAGCGGTGTTTCAATTCGTATAAACTTGGGAGGTCGATTTATGAAGTTCTATCTTAGGATTTTAGGATTTTTAATTAAAAATAAAAAAAAATATTTTCATTTTTTTTAAAAAAAAATCATTTTCATTTTTTAAAAAAATATATATTATTTTTTTTTAAAAAAAATAATTTTGTTCTTCTCATTTGAGCTAACATTTGTTTGAGCTTCTTGATTATTTCTCTTGAGAAGACAGGTAACGGAATAAGGGGCAAGGCTAAGCTTGGAAGGTATTACCAAGTGCAGTGAAATTTTGTTGTGAAGAGAGTAATTATTTATGCATGCAAATTGGTTAATGACAGGCTTCCTTGTTCTTCATGAATTGGTATTTACAATAAGGCATCAATAAATAAAGGTGTTTTTAGCAACTAATTGTTGTTATTTGACTTTTCAGATGCCTAGGATTAAATTGCTAGTCTTTCTCGTGGCTTTAGCTCACGAGGAGAAGGCATGAGGAAAAGGATCAGAAAATATGATCCCATGAGATTCAAGAATGCACAGGTTGCTGCAAGACCCATACCCAGACATGCTGTTTGAAGAGTTCCGGATATTCTAGCAGTAGCCTGGGGACAGGCCTATCCATTCAGGGGGAGGTGAAGCAGTAGCAGCTGGAGAAAAAGACAAGGACTTATAGGATACAGAGGATGAAGATTGACACTGGTGTTTTCCTTTCTTTTCGTTGTTTTATTTTCTATTTCTTTTCTTTTATAGGATTTTTTTAGTTAATTAGGATTTTTGTTTTGAATTTCATTTTTTTAGGATATTTAGAATTTTTCAAACTTTTTAGGATTGAGGATAATTAGGAAAATAAGGGTAAATTTTTCAAAATTTTCTGAATTAGGCAGTTTAACTAACCAGATTAGCAAAGAAGAAAGGATCTTGTGATTAATTCCATATTCAGTTAGGATTAGGATGCTTCACAAGAGAACCTATCAGGGTAGTTAATTAAAACCAGTAAGTGCTTTATCAAGGAATTTAGCCAAGAAGTCGGTGAGTTGAGAGCCCAAACACTTGAATTGAGAGTTTTTCACCGCTGCTTGTCAATTTTTATTGATTGAGTTTTTGGATCTTATTCTGCTTGTGGAAAATATGGAAGTGACAAAGGCAATTTTTGTTTTCAATATATTTGCTCAGTGCCAAATAGCCAACCCTTGACGTAATTTTTCCAATTTCTTGATAACCCATTTGAGCCTTAATGATTATTCTTGTGCACCCAAGCCAAAATTAATATCTATACCCGGTCTCTTACACATTTGGGATAGAGAGCAAGGTGCAAGCAAAGACAAGGGGAAGAAAAGGTTGGTGAATTAAAATTCAAAGAGCAGGTACATGAAAGCAAAAAAAAAGAAGAAGATCACTCCCACAAAAATCAAAAGGAAAAAGTGAATGAATTGAATAAGTTGGGGGGAGTGTATTTTCAAACAAAGAAAGAGGCCTGCAAAAATAAGACAAATCAAGAATGAAATGGTGGAAGGAGAGAAGTTCCAAGTTAAGCAACATCAAAAGATGCTCTCTATTCCAGGTGTTCATTGATTATCCAGAAAAACCATGATTTCTTGATAGCCCAGCCTCATTACAACCATGAAAAGACCTTTTGATCCATATTGACCATGAGCATGTTTAGGAACTAGAAACGACTATCAATCTTAGTTGTTCAACTGTGGTGAAAACATTGAGGGAAACAGTTACCCGTGAGCATGAGTGAAATTCCTTGGTTTATCATTTATTGCTTTAATTGCTACTTTTGAGAAAGCTTAACCGTTGATTGTGTTCTGTTCTGATTGAGGATTGGTAATATCTCTTAATTCAGATTTTTTCTGATATTTGGAAAGTGACTTCTGCCTAGTAAAGAGATGATGGGAATTTGTTCTTATAGTTGTTTATGAGAATTGTACATGAGGGAGAATTGATTTTTTATTGCAAAAGGTATCTTGCTTGAGGACAAGAAAGAAGTTAAGTTGGGGGGTATTTGATAAGTGTAAATTATATGATATTTTACTATGTTTTTATTACACTTATCAAGGTTAAAATATTAATTTATGCCCCAAAATAATCCCTTTTTGTGAATAATTGTAATAATTGTAATTATTTGGTTTGAATTTGAATTTGATGTTATTTTGATTAGAAATCTGTTAATTTATGCAGATTTATGGAAGATTTGAAATAGAAAAGAAAATAGCATTAAATGGGGAGATTGTTTGCAGATTTGAAGTTTAAATGAGGACAAAATAAAGATAAGATCAGCAGCCATTTAAACAAAGGATCTTGTGGATGACTTCCCCCAATTTGAACTCAAGCTCAAATAAATACAAAATCAAGCCAGAAAAGGGAAACAAGGGAAACCAATCAAGCAAAGGCAAGATCAGAAAGAGATCAAGTGGATAAATGAGGAATTGAAGAAAGTCTACAGCGTGTTCCACGCTTCACCTGCGCTTAGTGCAGGTGAAGCGCAGCTTACTGAATGACAAGTTTCATCTGCGCTTAGCCCAGATGAATCTCAGCACGCGAACCAGCTTTTTAAAATACAATTACAGATTGATCTCTTCCAGATTTAGATTAGGTTTTCTTTATTCTATAAATAGGACCTTTTGCAAAGATCAAAGCAGGTCCCCGAGACCCCAAAAGCAAGAAGGAGGAGAGAAGCGTAGAATTGAAGATAGAAGCACAAGGATTGAAGAAGGTGACAGATTCTTCAGTGGTTGGTAATGGCTACCATGAGTAGCTAAACTCTCCAGTAGGATTGGATGTAGTGGATTCAATCCCCAAGTGTATGTGAATTCTCTTGTTTTTTAATTATAAGTTCCTGTTTTTTAATTATATCGGTACTTTTATGCTGTTCTTAATGCATTACTTCCGCGCGTGCGCCGGAGTCGTAGGCTAGTGCTCTGGATACAAAAAGTGGAATTTCCGGCTAGTATTAGAGTTTAGGGGAGCCTAGACATAGGAAACCTAACCTCCGATTGCTAAAAGTACTCGTTTAGTCATATGGGAATATAGTTCTTTCCGAAGATTGAAGTGTTTAGGTGAGTGACAGCCCCTTCATAGGTGTTCTATAGGAAAATATGATTAAATTGATAGCCCAGTTGTAGTAATATAAGGATTTTTCCTGACGATTGGGGGTATATCCACACCATAGGGGCCCTATAGATATTATAATTGGTAATTTCTAAGGTATAACTATTAACGAATTTATAATTAAAAGGAGGGATTCACATACATGAGGGGTGCGACGAAGCGAAGTCCAATCCTAATCCAAGTAATTCTATCTTTTCTCAATTTTATTTCTCACTATTTCCTTTTTGTTATTCTGCACTACAATTACTCTCTTAAACAGTTGCTCACTTGCTAATTCGATCACTAAAATCTTACGAAGTGAACCGCTCCATGTGGATACGATATCTTATACTTACTATTATACTGCTGATATTTTGGTACGCTTGCCAGAACGTCATTAGCCGGCTTAACCAGGATAGGGGGTTTGCTAATGTCTGCTTGAGGTGCTGGAAGGCAGTCCAGGTGAAGGACTTTCCTTTTCGGAGGAGTTAGAAGAACGGGAGGGAAGTTGTGGCTGCCTTAGGGATGAATCGGCTGAGAGCAGTGATTCTCCCGTTAAGTTGTTGGATTTCCTTGTTGCAAGTCGGACTTTGCATTTCCAATACAGCTTTGCATTTGTCCGGGTTGGCTTCTACGCCCCTGCTGGTAAGGAGGAATCCAAGGAAGTGTCCTGATGGCACGCCGAAGGAGCACTTAGGGATTGAGTCTCATATTGTATCTTCTGAGGCGATCAAAGACTATCAGTAAGTCGGCTACATGGTCGTCCCCATCAACAGTTTTGGCTATGATGTCGTCTATGTAGACTTCATCAGTTTTCCCCATCATGTCCCCAAAGACTCTGGTCTCTCTGGTATGTTGCACCGGCATTCTTTAGGCCGAAGGGCATCATCGTGTAGTAATAAATGCCTTTGTCGGTGATGAAAGCCGTCTTCTCTTCATCATCTGGGTCCATTGGAATCTGATTGTAACCTGAGTAGGCATCCATGAAGGATAACCAACGGTATTATGATGAATTGTCAACCAATTGGTCGATGTTGGGGAGTGGAAAGGGGTCTTTAGGGCAGGCTTTGTTCAAGTTTGTGTAGTCTACGCACATCCTCCATTTTCCATTTGCTTTTTTTACAAGGACGACATTGGAGAACCAGGTGACGTAGTTGCATTCCCTGATGAAGTTGGCATTGAGGAGCTTCCCCACTTGTTGGTTTGCTGCTTGCTGTCTTTCAAGGCCAATTTTCCTCTTCTTTTGAGCGACCGACTTAACTTTGGGGTTAACAGATAACTTGTGGCAGCAGAAGTTTGGGTCAATGCCTGGCATGTCGGCTGAGGTTCAAGCGAACAAGTCTGAGTTCATGGTGAGTAGCTCCTTCAATTTTTCTTCCATGGTGGGGTCCATGTCACAACCGGTTTTGGTCGTCTGTTGTGCAGTAGTCCCAATCTGGAAAGTTTTTGTTTTTGCAGTTGGCTCTATTATGTTTCGTCCTTTTGTATTAATCTCGGCTCTATGGTCGAGATCGATCATGAGGACTTGTCCCCTGGGTGTTGGCTTTTCTTGTTGTGATGTGGGCATGGTGGTCAGGGCGACATTGTAACACTTCCTTGCCTCTTTGCAGTCTCCTTGGACTGAGATCACTGTGTCGTCCCGGCCTGGGAATTTCATGACCAGATGTCTGGTGGAGATAACTGCTCCTAGTGCATTCAGGGATGGTCGTCCCAAAATGGCATTGTATAGGCTCGGGCAGTCGACTATCAGTAATTTGGCTGAGATGGCTTTATTCTCGGCATCTGTGTCGAACCTGAGTGTTGTTTGAAGGTATCCTTTGGGTTGGATCCTTTCTCCAGAGAAACCTACTAGATCCCTAGAGTAGGGCAAGAGTGATTCTGGGGGCAACAATAGTTGGGTGTAGGTCCTGTAGAAAAGAATGTCGGTTGAGCTGCCTTGGTCAACAAAGATACGTCCGACATCTCCATCTCCTATGAGGGATCGTATCACAAAAGGATCATCATGGTCACCTACGTCATAAAAATATTCTTCGTCTGAGAAGGTGATGGTCGGGTTTGGGGGTCGTCTGGCTTTAGTCTGAGAGTCGGCCTGGTCGACACTGTAAACTTCACGGAGGTGTCTCTTCCTAGAGTTGTTGGACGATCCTCCTCCAGCGAATCCCCCTGAAATCATGTTAATTCGAACCCTTGGTGTGGTCTGAGTTGTATTGTTGCTGGGACCGGCATTGCTATCTTTGTTGTGACCGTACTTCTCGGGGGAAGTGGAGCGCTTGCGTTTCTTGTCACTACCCCTTCAGGGCTTTGGGATCTTTTGTGTTCTTCGTTCTTTCGATAGCCCCCTTGTGACCGATTTTTCTTTACATACCGAGAAAGTCGGTCGTCTCGGATGAGCTGCTCAATGAGGTCCCACAGCTGTATGCAGTCATCGGTGTTGTGTCCATATCCCTCATGGAAAGAGCAGTATTTGGATTTGTCTTTCTGAGTTGATGCCTTCAGCGGTGGGGGTTTTGGTATGTCGGCCAACTCAGTGTACATCACTTCCTTCAGGATTTTGCCCGGGTTGGTGTTCAAGGGGGCATAGGAATGGTATCGAACCTTGGGGGCCCGACGTTGATCCTGTTGTGGTGATGTCCGCGATCCTTTCCCTTATGTCGGTCATGGTAAGAATCCTTGTCATGTCCTTGGTTGGTGTCATGCTTAGCGGCCCCAGCTAAGTGAGCTTCTCGTCCCACGTATTTGTGTGAACGTTGTCTAAATTGTTCCATGGATCGGACCAGTTCTTCTCACAGGGAGACGGCAAGCGGTGAACCTGGTGAGAGGGACGATACAGCGCACACAAGTTGGACATTCTCGGCTAAGTCCGGGATAAGGGCACATTCTTTATAGAACCGGGACAGAAAGGTTCTGAGGGGTTCATCCTTGTGTTGCTTAACTTTAGCTAGTGTGAATTGGTCCCTGGGGATTTCAGTGGAGATGGTGAACCGTCCCAGGAAGGTGGACTGCATGTCATTTCATGAATCTATAGATCCCAAGGGGCGGGTCTTGAACCAAGCTAAGGCTTCTCCTTTAAGTGTCCTTGGGAAAGAACGACAGATGACGACTTCGGGGGCGCCGATGAACAACATTTCATTGGTGAAGGCATCTAAGTGTTTGACTAGGTCTGTGGTTCCATTGAAGGTTTCAATAGGGAGGGCGCCTCTGTGCTGTTTAGGTATCTCGACCCGGGCCAGTCTTTCAGAGAATGGGTGCCGGAACGGGGTAGGACCAACAACGGATCTTGGTTGCTGAACCTCTTGTTGATCTGGTCTGAATTAGGTCGAGAGTGGGTTGTGGGTTGAGGTTGAGGGTTTACACTGCGCTCCAAGTGTCGGATGCGCTCTTCCAGGTGACTTACAGCCGTTTCTTCGACTGCCTTGTGGGGACGAGGTCCGCGGAACAGCTGTTGGTGTTGTTCCTGAAGTGCCTTGAGTTGAGCCTCGAGATGACAAATAACGTCTCGCGGGTCGGATTGGTGATCTTCCTCATGTGGACCGGTTTCGTTTTGAGGGTGTGATGTTCCTTCGTGTTCAGCGAACTCGTCTTGGGCTCCGAGATCCTCTACCCATCCCTCGGGAGTCGGTTGAGGACGGGGCCTTGCTGTCTGCCGACAGGTTGTGACCGTCATGCTAGTAAAGGGGGAGGCCCTTCTTCTAGCGCCAAATGTTCTGGGGTAGAACTCGAACCTGGGTCTGAGTCAGCAGGAGAGAGGTCGGATCCGAATCCGGGTTGCGGAGGCTCGAATCCGAGTTGAACCTGGGGGGTGTACCTGCAAAGGGAATCCGACGCCCAAGTTAGATATGTAAAACAGTCAAAGTGATTGACTGAGTGAGATTGCATACCTTGTGATCTGTCAATGTTCTCTATTTATAGGGGATTTCCCTGTGTAAATATGGTAAGTGGGCATAAATATAAAAGGAGTAAGTTTAGCAGGTGCAATCATATAATTAGAGATATTATATTTATATATCCTATAATTATAGATATCATATCATAATTATATACAATATAATTATAGATGTGATAATTATATTGTGTATGGGCCCTTTGGTTATTGGGCCTTAGGTTTAGACCGTAACAGATTGTATTGGTCAAATATAAGTACATATTGGTTGATCATGTGAAGTAAAAGAAAAATGATTATGGGGTGGGCTGTGTGGGATGATAGAGATAGAAATAAAGAAAAGTTAAACAAACAAAACATGTAAGAAGTGATGTGATAAAAAAGAAAGAGATAAAAAACAAAGGAAAAGAAAATGTAAAAAAAGATGAGAGAATAAAATGCTTAAAAATTAGAATTGGAAACAAAATGATGCAAGAATAACTCATATTATTTTCTTAAATTTTGAATCAGGGCTAACTCAATTTAAAGTTAACTTGTAGAGTGAAAATTGTTAGAGTTATATACTATAACTTGATTTTATCTTTAGTTAATATGACACTCTAAGGTACTTTAAATTAAATCAATAATAAATACAATCTTATTTATCTATTTTGGAAACAAGTTTACTCTAGAGAAGTATTCTCATATCCAATTACCCACATGCCATATCCAACTCTTTTTTTATATAACAAAAATTTAGGATGAGGGGATGGTGCCCCATTCCAAGGACACTTGCAAAGGTACTAACATTGACCTCACCCAAGGAGATGAATGGGGTTCAAATTTGTAACTTGTCATATACGAGACTATCTTACTCCACTCGACTAACCCCTTGGGATTATATTCAACTCACTTTTCAATTAAAAGAAGCACACACACACACACACACATGTATAGGTAAATAAACTAGATAACGTCAACCTAACTCTAAGAAATACAAAAGATAAACTTAAGCAAATTTTTGAACCGACAAAATAGTCAGAATATTTAGTTATATTTGCCTGCAAGGGTGTTTTGTAAAAGCTTCTAATTTTTTATCTGCTTTAAAAGTATTTTGGGCACTGGATTCCTTCCAAAATTGACATAATCCCCTTGTAAACATTACTCTTAACTACCAACTTATTTTGACATCGCAAGCTATGGTACGTCTGAATAAGGGTGCGTTTGAAAAAATAACTTAATTAATCGCTTATAATGCAAGCTTTTATTTGAAAAGCACTTAATAAATAAGCTTTTAAGAAAATTTATGAAAATTGAAGAGGGGCAATGTACTTAAATTTTGCATATGTAAGCTATTCTATAAGCTACGTACTTTGAACAATTTATTGAAATAAACTGAAAACAGCTTATGAGCATGTCATAAGCTCTTTTCACAAGCTCGCAAAAACACTTACATAAGTGCTTATGTCATAAGAGAAGCTCAATTAAGCCCTTTCAAATACCTCTATAAGTGTTACTAATTTTGGGGTGTTGAAAATAACAAACTAACGTGCCAAAGTGCTTTCTTTCCGTTTATTTATCCAAACTATATATAATCAAATCGTAATTAATTAATACCAATTGGTTCAAGTGGTATATGATTCATTTATCTTTAATGAGAATCATGAGAGACATATTGAGCACAAAGGTTTGAGAGTGTTGGAAGGTCAAGGCCAAGGACAAATAAAAGGAGCACTACAAGAAAAATGACTTTTAGCGACGGCTTCAAAAGTCGTCGCTAAAGGGGCAAAAACCATCACTACAGGGGCAAAAATTGTCACTATAGCATCATTAGCGACGATGTTGTGGCCATCGCTACGAGCCTCGTCGTTAATGCAGCGACGATATTTTATAGCCGACGTTGTACATAGCGACGACCATGGCCGTCGTTAAATATTTTTTCAAAAATAACCTTTCCTTCACAAATTTATCAATTGTGAGAATCGAACCCACAAACTCCATGATACAGAGAATGAGCATTACCGTTACTCCAAGTTTGTTTCTTGGAATATATAGCGCAAAATATTATATATATATATATAGTGAAAAAAATACCAAAAAAATTAGTGACGACCAGGCCGACACTAACTTTACGAAGGTCGACGCTAAACAAGAATTTTCTTTAGCGACAACCTTTAGCGACGGCTTGGTCGTCGCTAAATAATTTTTTTTGAAAAAATTATTATACCTTTAACGTCGGCCAAAGTCGTCGCTAACGTTACCAAGTAAGTTGTCTCTACATAAAAAAATTTAAAAATATTTTTTTTTCAACGTTGATGTCTTTAGCGTCGGCCGTTGCGACGGCCTAGCCGTCGCTAATAGCGACGGTGTCGTGGCTGTCGCTAAATAACGAATTTCTTGTAGTGGAGCCAGCAAAAAAAATAAAGATAAAAGGAATTCTAGAGAATATGGTTGCTGCCCTGTTTAAAAATGGGTCCAATTTAGAATTAGAAAAACTCAATATGGTCAACTACATCCATTTAGAAGTCGTGGACTTCAGTCTATTGAATTATAATTGAGTTAATTTAATTATTTTACAATAAAAGGCATATGTTGGTCGTGACTTACTTTGAATAAGAGCTTGTTGTTTTCTCGATAAAAAAAAGATTAGTAAGTGCACCCATAACTTGTTACTTTATTTGGTTTGGTTAAATTGTGTTTTGAGCCTATTAGTATGTGCAACCCAAAATTCATTATTTTAGTTGGTTTTTGGGCTCATTAGTATGTGGAGCCGATTAGGTTAGCGCTAAACATAACTCTTTAAGGCTAGTCATATATAAGCTTTTGTAAATAAATTTTTGGGCTAAATATGTTTTTGAGTCGAGATTTCTTTTAGTACTTATAATTTAAAACTAGTGGTTTTGGTCCCTCGAATATTGAAAATACACCAATTTAGTCCATACTGTATAGTTTTCTTGTGAATTTTCTTGTGAGTTTTTATTGATATGGACTAGAAAAGGGACATTTTCATTTTATGGTAAAAATTCTCAAGAAAATCTATAGGAAAAAACTACATACGATCGGTAAGGGCTAAATTGGTGAATTGTCAATTTTTAAGGGACCGAAACCATATAGTATAGGGACTAAATGCCAACCCCACCCTTTCTCCGTTCCTTTTTTTGTTTAATTGAAGTAACCATAGCTGCTCAAACTGCATCCAATCTGGGACCCCATCTTCGTTCAACCATAGCAGACTGCACCAGAGTCGCTCCCCTAAGCCAGTCGCAAAGTTGCCGCTACCGCGACTCACGTCCAGGACACCTCAGTCGGCGTACATCCTCCTTTGTTACAGGATCTTTGTATCATCGTTTTCGGACTCCCATTGTCACACTTGGAAGCCACCTTCATTGTCGTTCAAAGATGGAGGAAACGTTATAGAATATGAAGGTTGTGTCGTCGATGCATCCTCGTATATCTTCCTGTATCATCGTCGCTGGACTAGCCACATCTTTACCATTGCGACAGAGAAGATGGACACTGGTCGTGTGGGGCATGGGTCTCTGGTTCGATTTTGGAGATGTGAAAAAGTTTGAGAAGCACAGGAGCAACAACATTTCTTTGCTATCTCTCTACAAATATGAGAAGAAAATTATAAATTAAAGACGTCGGTCACCTTTCCTTTTTATTTTCACGCTATTTCTTTGTTGGACCAAATAGGAGAAGTAGCTTCATTTCCACTGCATCTATCAGCCCCATTCCTATTTATTCGATGCCTCGTTTTAACAAAACGGAGTGTTAGTGTAACGTCTTAATTTCGTAAACCTAGAAATAGTGCCCGTTGGAAGCACATTCCTAAATTCACTGAATTAGTTTTCGCGACATTACCGATATCGTCAAACAATACACTCAAAGCTTCATGTAATTCCAATGTTTACATAAGAAGAAATCTTACTTACAAAACTCAAGGATTGTAATTTAAATACCACTTGGTGGCTTAAAATACAATATTACGAATCCACATAAAATTTCAACCTACAACTATTCACATATGCTCAATAGTCTCCCTAAGGAGTAGCACAAGCCTCTTGGAGGACCAATCCACCATTGAGCCTCCAAGCCGTCTGACCCACTTCCGGTAAGAAAATCCTGCACATCTAAAATAAATCCACAATGTGTGGTGAGGCTTACGTCCAAGTGAATGTGATCATGCATAATATGGGGAGCAGGCAAATGGGAATACAACATTAAACCCATGCATCTACCTCATTTCATACACATCATATTTCTATCATGCAATCAGGAAATGCACACAACAATTCCTCAGTGGAAAACCACCCATGCATTCATGCAATCAAGTTAATGCAATCAAATTGTTCCTCCGATCTTAATCCCACACCAAAGGGCCTTTTCACTGTTTCCTCTTCAGAGCGCTCTGAATTTATGATCAAGGGTCGTCGCCTCTAGACACCCTCTTACAGTTTTATAATCATTCAAGAATGAAATGCATTTTATTAACCTCTTTGAGGATCCCATTTCCATCTTGGACTATAGGTTCATGAGATTCCTCGTTCCTCTTTGGTCCGAAGACCCATGAAGTTCCTTTTTCCTCTTTGGTCCGAAGACCTATAAATTTCCTCTTGGTCAAAGGCCCATGAAAACATTTTGTACATAAATAGGGTTTTGAAAACGTGAGAGCATGATTCATGGCATGTATACATGTTTACCCATGTTAAATGATGATTTCATGGCATTCAAAACCTCATAGTCAATAATCTCATGAAAACCCTAACCTCCATAACCTAGGGTTAAACAAATACACATATAAACCCTAGATTAACCTCAATCAATCACAAACAAGCAAAGCATAAGGGAAAATGAGAAGAGAGATCATTAGGGAACTTCACACAAGATGAAAATGAGTGGGTGAACCACACTCACCTCAAAGAATAGACAATGGAGATCATAAGGGGATGGGACAAGCTCCCTTGGCCTCCTTCTTCCTTAATTCCTCACCTCCAAGCCCTCTTTGCTTCTCCTCTTCATGTTCCTCCTCTAGGGAACCAAAAGGATTGGAGAGAAATGTTTAGGTTTGGGGTCAAATGACCTAGAATCTATTTTTAAAAATGAAATTTGCGTGAAACACTCCAAGGAGCACCCCTTCTCTCTGGATGTTTCTCACTTAAGCGAGAATATTCTTGCTTAAGCGAAAACAATCTAGAGAGCACTCCCCCGTTCTGAACAATTTCGCTTAAACGAGAGGTTTCTCGTTTAAGCGAAAATATCAACATCCAAAGTTATCCCATTTGCTGATATTCTCGCTCAGGCAAGTACCTTCTCACTTGAGCTAAAATACTCCATAGTTAAACTCTCAAATTTAGTTTTTAACCCTCTAAAACCCAATTCCCTCAACCAAAGCCTCTTCCCCTCTTTCTTCCTCACTTTTATACCTTTTTAACCTCTCAAACCTTAAGATTTGATCCCTCCTAAGTTCTACTACAATTGTGTTGGGATTAATACTTGATTTCCTTCCTAAATTCCCCTTAATACTCATAAACTCTCTCTCAACTTCCAACTCCCCTCTCTTGGTAGAGTTCTTAACATATGACTTCCATTATACTTTCTAGGTTTTGATTTTTAGGATGTTACAGTTAGGGCAAAGCTCAACTACCTTGATGCTCTCGAGATTCCATGATTAATGGAGATTGTCCGAAAGGTGTTATTTGTGAAATTATCGATGAACATGAGGCTCGAACGTACCGAAGATTAGTGTGGACTCTAACTCCTAATTGCTCCCAGATTTTGCAGTTGTTGGTGTTGCGCTACAGTGATGAGATTTTAGGCCCATAAGCATTTCACTGGTTATGATGGACAAGGGATTGAATGTTGGAAACACGTATTTCATCCTTTGTGTCATTATAGTTATATGTTGGTTATGTTAATATATTTCACCGTTTGTTGGTGTGTACTCTAGTCATTTTATCTCGGGATAGTGAGTTCATGTAAAGTGTTTTCACCCTCCTTATGTTTTGTTGTTTGTCTTTTGTTCCTCTTGACACCTAAGTGGGCATAAATTCCGTTGGAGTATGCTATGTCAAAGGTAGAAGCGGAGTACAAGTTGAGCCAAATCTTAATGAGTCATGTTGTCTTGTGTATGGATATATGTATTTAGACGTGTATAATTATGTTACAGTATAACCTTGATAGAAAGTCTACCTTCACTTATTGTAATGTATTGAATTAAACCCTCGTTTAAACTTATTTTAGTTATAGTTTAAATTAGAATGAATTAAGGTCTTTTTATTTTAACGTGTTATCTCTTCTTTTACCTTAAGTCTAATTTGTAAAGCAAGGAAGTGTTTAAAAAAATTAATTTTGTCTAATTTCTCAAAGAACGATCAATGTAATGTCTCTGAGTTAGCTAAGCAATGCTTGTTCTGAGACAGGGTGTTACAATCTGCACAACAAAGGTGAGGTAGACTATAACTTTACTGGCCTGTAACCACTAACCAGGCACTGATGGCGGAGAAAAGGGTTACAATCGTCATCCAAGGCAATGATGAGAATGGAGCAACAGACAAGTGACTGAGCGAGAGAAGCGACTATGGCCGACGGAAAAAGAATAAAAGCAAGTAGCAAACAAGCTTCTAGACAGGCCTGCAGGCCGACCCGGTCTTAAAAATGGTTTGTGGTAGGTAACAGACCAAGCTTATGCTTCATAATTAGGAACCAGTCTAGGCTAAGGCATGCCAAAGCCTGGTTGGTTTGGCCTGTTTCCACCCCTACTTGTAGAAGAATAATGAAAAACAATGAAACTCATTTATTAGTGTTTTATCGTGCCACTTGGTCTCATGTACAATTATTCACGTGGAGTTATAGGGCATTTTGCATGGATTAAAGTTGACACGGAGCTTTGATCATAAGAAAATTGTAAAAAAGCTCTTGGATTTTTTATGTCAAACTTATCATCCTTGTGTTTCCTTGATCCATAGTGATATAAAAAAATGTTTTTGCAAATGAACTAAGAGGTGTTGTGGAACCGTGCCTTTAGAGAAGCAACATTTGTAGTAGAGGATTTAGCTGAGTATGGGTTATATATAAGAGCATCTCCATCGCATGCATCTCTTGCCATGCGATGGGTGCTCTCATTTGTTGGTGCGATGCTCACCCAATAAAGAGATTCGCGAGATGCTCACAAAAAGGCAAGTGGTGTTATCTACAGCACCTGCAATAGCGGGCTGCTGCTGGGTATTTTGTTTTTTTATTTTGTTTATTTGCATTTTAATATTTGTTTAATCAAGTATGGGGCAAGTTATAGGGTCCATTAAGAAACTAAAGAGTTGCTGGGTTAGAGATAAAAAAATGAATGAGTTGCTTAAGATAATAAAACAGTGGTTTCAGGAACTTTTAAGGGGTGTTCGGATTATAGCTGACAATTCGGGTTACCTGCCCGACTCAATACGAATAGTAGACTTTTTTTGCAGACCGAGCTAAAAAAACCCGGGAATTATCCGAACTTCTAAATAAAGACCCAAGCCATATAATTTTGTAGGCAGACCAATTTATTTGCGGGTTTTGCAGTCTACCCGGCCTTTTTTTTTTACAGATTTTGTGGGTAGTGACTTTTATTAGTCTAGGTTAAAAAGTTCGGGAATTATTCGAGCTTTTAAAATAAAAGCTCGAGCCTTATATTTTATGGCTTTTGTGGGCCAAGCCGATCGAATTAGCCCATTTTATCGGCTCTAGCTGGGATGGAGATGCTCTGAAGGATTTACTTTATTTTCGACTGCCTTAGTTCTTTTGTTTTAGTTTAGTTTCATGTTGATTTTTGTTGAGTACCTTAGTATATTAACGAACCTTTACGTAATGTTTGTTTTTGCTTTATTTTCCATAATCACAAAAAAAGAGAAAATAATTTATAAATAATATTTTAATTTTTAAGAATGATGTCTTTATTTTATTACATAGCAGTATATTCAGCAAATAAGATTTTTAAAATTACAAGAGAAATTATTAAAATAAAGTACGTAAATAAGGTATGTCATCTACCATGTCTATTAAATTGATGCAATGCGTTAAAATTTAAATTTGAGTAAATTACTTCAACCTCCCCTCCATTTTACACTTTCAACATAAAATTTCTCTCTATTTTAAAAACCTGCACAAAACCCAATTAATCTAACTATGTTAGAAATATTTCGTTAAATTTGTTTTTTTATTATTTATTAAAAAATATTTCTTTTTCAAAATCCTAACATTACCCTCAAGACACCTCTTCCTAATTGAATTATCAGAATTGAGAAATGTAGTAAAACCCCAACATAAAAACCTCTACCTCTGTCGCGCGAAAACCCTTCTTCTCGTTCTCGGTATTAAGTTTTTTGATAATTCATGAAGTTTTTTTTATTAAGATCCATCTTAGTAAGTTTATTTTTTTAATATATTAATACTTCATAGATTAATTTTAATAAGTTATTTTTTCATTTTATTAATAGTTTATGCAACTGAGTTTTCAATAAATTAAATTTTTAGTATGAAAAATTTAATGTTTTTTACTTATATTTATTGGTATGAAACTATGTTTTTTGTTATTCAAAATAATGTCATTTAAAAAAAATTATATGATGTTTTTTTTGCCTTTTTCTTTTATTTAGAAACAAAGAATAATATATTTATAAAATATAAGGAGTTTGTGTAAAGCTTAGGCCCGTTCGGGTTGGTCGCGAGTTTTCAGTTTTTGGTTTTTAAAAATTTTCAATCAAGTTTTTAGAACTCAAAATAAAAAATTGAAACCACTTTTGTGGTTTTCAAAATGTATGTTTTGAAAACCACAAAAAGTGGTTTTCAATTTTTGGTTTTAAGTTGTAAAAACTTCATTGAAAATTTTTAAAACAAAAAACTGAAAACTCGCAACCACCTCGAACAACCGCTTAAAAATTGAGGGATTTCTATGTAGTAGAGAAAAATGGAAAAAGCTAAAGAGTGCCCCCGGGCTGTAAATGTTATAGTAAATGTTACAGATGCTATTAATGTTGTGATTTCTAATAAAAACCTTCTATATATGAATTCTTAACAAGTTCCTGGGGACACTTGTTAGTGGAATCGAAGAAAACTTCATAGTTAGTAAGGGCATTTTGGTCAATTTAATATAAAATATAATTATTGACTGTTGACTAACAGTCCAGTTCCATTAAGAGCCCGTCTGGTGGACAAAATATGATATGATATGATAGAGGAGTTTGATATAAACAAGATAGGATAAGAGTATGATAAACTCTTATCATATCCTATGTTTGATGCACACCAGGATAAAAGGTGGATAACATTATTTATCTTGTCATACGTTTGAAATGGACAGATGATGATATGATAAGATATAAAAAATATTGATATCACAAAATTACCCTTATTATAAAATTAAATTAAATTTTAATTTTAACTTTTAACTTTACAATAAATAAGTATATATGAATAAAAAATTATTTGTTTATGAAAAAGTATTTAAATTTAATAAAAGAAATAAAATTATTTAAAATAATATTAAAATTATCATAAAAGAAGAGAGAGGGGAGAGAGAATGAGTGGAGAGAGGACAAAGAGAGAGGAGAGGGGAGAAAAGAGAGGGAGTGGAGAGAGAGGAGAGAGGGGAAGGGAGAGGGAGGAGAGAGAAAGAGGGGAGATGGGGGAGGGGGAGAGAGAGAAGAGAGGACAAATGAGGAAAAGATAAGATAAGACACATGATAAAATTATCATATCCTATTGGAGCAACAAACACATAATAAGTGATAGGATAAGATAAAATTATCATATCTTGTCACTTATCCTGTCCACCAAACAAGCCTTGAGCGTATCATAGAAAATTGAGTTTTCAAAATGTATGTTATAAAAACCACAAAAAATGGTTTTTAGTTTTTAATTTTGAGTTGTGAAAACTTGGTTGAAATTTATTAACAATAAAAAACTGAGAACTCGTAACCCCCAAAATGGGCATGTAGGTTTTCAAAATAGATGGAGTTTTGTGTAGGAAGTATAAATAGAGGAAATGTTGGAGTAATTTACTAATATTTAAATTTATATAGAAGTTTTTTTTGACGAAAAAATTTATATAAAAGAATTTAAAGTATAGTTACTGAGAGTTTTTACATTAACCATTTAAAAATTAAAATGAACTAAAATTTGATAATAATAATAATATTTGGAATAAATAAAAGATAATATAAAAATTTGAAATAACGAAAGGTAAAATAATTGATTTAAATTTTAAAAAGAATCAGAAGATAAAAAAATTAATTAGAGGAAGTTCATGTTGAGATTCAAATTTAAAATATTTGGATTTTGATTATGATAATTTTCCTAATACTTTTCTTGCTAAACAAACTAGACTCATTATATAAGGAGGAGATGAGCCCTTGAAAAAAAAAATATCACAGTAGTTCTGATTTCTCTCTGCGCGTGCTAAGCTCTTGAGTCTTGGCTTTGTTTTATCGTCGTGGTGCTTTGATCTTCGATTGCAGCAATGTCTCACCAGGGCGAATCGTCGGACTCGTGAGTCAACTCGTTATCGTTGATTTTGTTATAGTTTTTTCCCTCAATGCAAAATTCCTATATGATGAAGCTGGAGTGTTTTTTTTTGGAATGGAATCGAATTTCAGGAAATCGGGGAAGAAAGATTTCTCGACGGCGATTCTAGAGCGGAAAAAGTCGCCGAACCGATTAATCGTGGATGAGGCCGTCAACGACGACAACTCAGTGGTTTCCATGCACCCTGACACCATGGAAAAGCTCCAGCTTTTCCGGGGCGACACTATCCTCATCAAGGTCACTTTTTTACAGTTCTCTGACTTCTCACTCAATTCCCGAATTCTGGGATTCAGTTTTTATTTGAGGAAATTAATTTTCTTTTTCTTGGATGTGTTTAGTGAAATAATCGTGTGTCATGTGCGTGTGGTTTATGGATTTGTGTTGCAGGGCAAGAAGCGGAAGGATACGATTTGCATAGCTCTTGCTGATGAGACTTGTGAGGAGCCCAAGATTAGGATGAACAAAGTTGTGAGGTCAAATTTGAGGGTTCGTCTTGGAGATGTTGTGTCTGTGCACCAGTGCCCTGATGTCAAGTATGGGAAGCGCGTTCACATTCTGCCTATTGATGATACCATTGAAGGTGTCACTGGAAATCTCTTTGACGCTTACTTGAAACGTGAGTTTCTACCTTGCTCTCCTATAGCAGAGAATTCTGACTTTCAATGATTATGATATAAATTATAATGCTTCCTTGCTGAATTTTGATTTGTGTTGCCACTTACTTGAAGTGAGATTACTTTGGGGTACAGTTCTCGTTGTTGTGAATGTAACTTCATTGCAGAATGTACTACTTAAAATTTGCTTCATGAGATAATGTTATAAGAAGCATTGCAATAATAGAGTAAAATATCAGCATGGACTTTTTTTTTGTTGGAAGATGGAACCCCTTTTTATGTCTCTGACTTGAGCTCTTATTGTCTATTTTATGAATGAATATATTTTGCCATTGAATTACTTTTATATATCGTGATGTTTTTCCGCAATGATTGGTTTGGAAAAGCATGCGGCTGTTTTTAATTGGAACAGATGGTGTGGGTTTGTCAATGATCCAAGGAATTGATTCTATCACCTTCTACCACTGTAAATTTATGTGTTTGCATAAAGTTTTAACTACTTCTTTGTTCATAATTTGCAGCTTATTTCCTGGAGTCTTATCGTCCAGTCAGGAAAGGAGATCTGTTTCTTGTCCGAGGAGGGATGAGAAGTGTAGAGTTCAAGGTCATTGAAACTGATCCTGGGGAATATTGTGTGGTTGCTCCAGACACTGAAATATTCTGTGAGGGGGAGCCTGTGAAAAGGGAGGATGAAGAAAGGCTTGATGAAGTTGGGTATGATGATGTGGGTGGCGTCAGGAAGCAAATGGCACAGATTCGTGAATTGGTAGAGCTTCCACTGAGGCATCCACAACTTTTTAAATCAATTGGTGTGAAACCACCCAAAGGAATTTTGCTGTATGGACCCCCAGGCTCTGGTAAGACATTAATAGCCAGAGCTGTTGCTAATGAAACAGGAGCGTTCTTCTTTTGTATTAATGGGCCAGAGATTATGTCCAAACTGGCTGGAGAGAGTGAAAGCAATCTCAGGAAAGCATTTGAAGAAGCTGAAAAAAATGCTCCCTCCATCATATTTATTGATGAGATTGATTCTATTGCACCCAAGCGAGAGAAGACACATGGTGAAGTTGAAAGGAGGATTGTTTCACAGCTTTTAACTCTTATGGATGGACTGAAATCTCGTGCTCATGTTATTGTTATTGGAGCTACAAATCGTCCAAATAGCATTGATCCAGCATTGAGAAGGTTGGTAGATTTGATAGGGAAATTGATATTGGTGTTCCCGATGAAGTTGGGCGACTTGAAGTCCTTCGCATTCATACAAAAAACATGAAGCTTTCTGATGATGTAAGTTCAGCGTTGCTTTACTTTCATTTCTGTTGGTGGTTTTTGTGTTGATTTCTTGTATTTTGTTTTGTCTAAATTTGTTATTTGTTATGCATATGGTTCCTTTTATGAATTAAAATTATACATTGTGTGAATAATACCCAATCAGGTTGGTATTAAACACCTGTAGCTTGTTTCTGGTTTTAGTTTTGTTATATAACATCCTTAAATTTTTTGTTAATCAACAGTGTTTCTCTTACACTCTGTTTGGATGCAGAGAGATAATGAGAGGAGGATGAAAAATGGATAGAAAGAATATGAAGAGAAAAGAAATGATTATGTTTTACATATTGTTGGGACAGAGAGAAATTGGAGAGAAAGAAAAGTAAAGAGTTCCCTCCATTTGTTTAGTTGGATGAAAAAGTGAGAAGAAAGAAATGAATAATTGATGTAATGTGTTTTCCACCTTGATAAAAATGAAAAAAAAGTGGATCCCTAACTAGGAGAGAGAGACAAATAGATGGTTAAAATTGGAAAAAGTGAAATTGTCTCTTTAGAATTTGTGTGATCAGAAAACATTGATGTGGATCCCACATCAATTTTTGTTCTCTTCCAAATGATTGATTTTGTACTTTTCTCCTCATTTTCTCTCTCCCTATTTTCTTTCCTTTTGTTTTCACCCTAAATAAATCATTAATGCAGGTTGATTTAGAGAGAATTTCAAAGATACTCATGGGTATGTTGGTGCCGACCTTGCTGCCCTTTGCACTGAAGCTGCCCTGCAATGTATTAGGGAGAAGATGGATGTCATTGATTTGGAAGATGAGACTATTGATGCTGAAATACTGAATTCTATGGCAGTTTCAAATGAGCATTTCCAGACTGCTCTAGGAACCAGCAACCCATCAGCTTTACGTGAAACTGTTAGTAGTTGTTTTTAATCCCTTTAATTTAATGTATTGTTAGTTTGTGGGGTGTCCTGTCCTTTCCCCCCCTAATTAATTATCTTTGTCAACTAATTATCTTTGTCAACAGGTTGTTGAGGTGCCTAACGTCAGTTGGGAAGATATTGGAGGCCTTGAGAATGTCAAACGCGAGCTGCAAGAGGTCATAAATCTTAGCTATAATTAATTATACCTTGTTACCTCTATATCATTTTTATCTGAAATGATTTTACCTTTGTGGACGTAGACTGTTCAATATCCTGTGGAGCACCCAGAAAAATTTGAGAAGTTTGGTATGTCACCATCAAAAGGAGTCCTCTTCTACGGCCCTCCAGGATGTGGGAAAACTTTGTTGGCCAAAGCAATTGCTAATGAATGTCAAGCTAACTTCATCAGTGTGAAAGGCCCAGAGTTGCTTACTATGTGGTTTGGTGAAAGTGAAGCCAATGTTCGAGAAATTTTTGACAAGGCTAGACAATCAGCTCCATGTGTCCTCTTCTTTGATGAGCTCGACTCCATTGCCACTCAGGTTTTTTATTTTTTCTTTTTCCTTCCTGTCACATCACATTCCTAATTTACTGTATTAGTTTGCTTCCCTATGACCATGATTGATATTAAATTGAGTTACAACTGGATCTTCTGAATTAAGGTTATTATTGCTTTTACATGTTTGTAAAAAATTCCAATGTTCCCATTTGTTTCTAAAGTTCTTTTTTGGATGTTAATACCTTTACAATGTTTGCTCATATATATCATTCTGTCATTGTTGCAGAGAGGAAGTAGTGTTGGGGATGCTGGTGGTGCTGCTGATAGAGTTCTAAATCAACTTCTGACTGAAATGGATGGCATGTCTGCCAAAAAGACTGTGTTCATAATTGGGGCCACCAACAGACCTGACATCATTGACCCAGCACTTCTTCGTCCTGGACGTCTGGATCAATTGATCTATATTCCCCTTCCTGATGAGGAGTCCCGTTATCAGATCTTCAAGGCCTGCATGCGAAAGTCACCTGTCTCAAAAGATGTTGATTTGAGTGCGCTAGCTAAGTACACTCAAGGTTTCAGCGGTGCTGATATAACAGAGATATGCCAGCGAGCTTGCAAATATGCTATAAGAGAAAACATAGAAAAGGTATGCTTATGGTTAGGTTAATAGTTAGAAATTTCATTTTATTCTTAGAGCTTTCAAGGGAGCTGCCTCTATGATGCCAGTGTATGACTGCAATGAAAGTCTTTTACTAATAGTTGTGTAGTTCCTCTGTTTTGGTGGTGCTTTTAGTCCCTAGTGCAATACACCTGGAATCAACTTGTTACACATTTGCCTTGGAACAACATCCCCCTTTTAAATTTGGATGCACTTGGGGTAATTGGTCTGGCAAAATGCTTAACCAGTCATTGTTTTCTGAGTGTCTGAAATATGGAAAATCACAATTTGGGTAGAAGCATAGGCAGTAATATGTATTATTGAAGGAATTCATCTTTTATCTCCTGTGTTCATTGGTGCTAGTTTGGTTGATAATTTCAAATCTCTGTCAACTGAGGTCTATAAAATGTGACTGAATTGGTTTTGAATGGAGTGAGGCACACCACTGAGTTGTTTTTTAATCCAACATTCTGATTTGTTTATGATACCTGCTCAATGAGTTTCTTGTTGCTAAGTTTGACATAATATATTTGTCTGGTTTCCTTCAGGACATAGAGCGAGAGAGGAAGAGAAGAGAAAACCCTGAGGCCATGGATGAAGACATTGAGGAAGATGTTGCAGAGATCAAGGCTGCTCATTTTGAAGAGTCAATGAAGTATGCACGCAGGAGTGTTAGTGATGCTGATATCCGCAAATACCAGTCATTTGCTCAGACCTTGCAGCAATCCCGGGGCTTTGGAACTGAATTTAGGTTTGCAGAGACTGAAGGTAGGAGCACTGGATCTGACCCCTTTGCAACTTCTGCTGCTGGGGCTGATGACGATGATCTATATAGTTAGGTTTTATTTAGAAGATGTACTTTCAGTCACATATCTAGCTCAAGAGACGTGTTTATAGACTATCTTCTCAAATCTAAGGCTAACTGCGAAGCCTGTTTCATATTTTGCTTTTCTTATACTAAAAATTGACCTGCTTAATTACCGGCTTAATATAAAATTAAGATATCTTATGTTCTTAGGATGGATGAAAAAATTCCGATTATGCTAGGAAATAATTGAGCATATCATTCTTGGGTTGCTGCCTAACCCTGAAATTCAGTTCTGCATTAGGTCCTTAATATGAGGGATTTCTATACTCTACCCAAGTATGTTTTTTGCCTGAGTACAGTATTTTTGTTGTCAAACAATTTATTGGCTGTTCGTTATACTTGGTTGACCTCAGATGTTTATTGTGAGAATCAACTACCAATAAAATGTTTGACAACTACAAGTTTTGTCAAAAAAGTTGAAGCCATAGAAACTCTCTTAACATGAGTTGGCCCCTTTGCAATATCACTTGTACTCTGGTTGATTATTACCATGCTTTGGTTTATATATTTTTGTGTTAATCACTAATATTACGCATAGAGTTGGGGTAGACAGTTAGAGCATGTTTGGTTTAGCGTTGAAACATGATAAAATCACGTCTTCAACACTAGAAATAATTGTGTAAGAGAATCCAAACTTCCAAACTTGAGTTTGGTCAGTTTTAACGTTAAAATAAACACACACTTAAATTCTTTATCCCTCTTTAAGAGTATATTTAGTGGGGATCGAATCTGAGTTTTTTTTTCCACAATCTTATTCTGTGTTGTTAATTTAGTCACAATCTTTTGGTATACCACATGCTTTGCCGTGTGTAAAGAAAAAAAATGCATAAGGCAATAATTGGCATTAATTTGGTCAAACGTGTGTTTGTGGATTGTGGCTCTATACAGAATGGCTTGGAAGTTGATGCTCGAGGGGAGGTGCCGTTTGGGCTTTTTATTTGGGGGCCAAGGCCATAAAAGAGTCTGTTTCTAAGGTGTATTTTGATATTTTTTTTTTTTTAAAATATAGATATTGTAACATCCCAACTTTTGGTTAAGTTAATTGTGAGATTTATAAGTTAAACATGTGATATGTTCTTTGAGGAATAAGTGAAGTAGGTGGAAAGGGGTAAGTTATAGTTTGGTAACTTAATAGAACAAAATTTAGGAGTATTTGATCACTGGTAATCGATTACTAAGAGCTAGTAATCGATTACCAGAGAGTTTGGTTTCTGGTAATCGATTATAATAGCTGAGTAATCGATTACCAGAGAGTCTGGCCCTTGTAATCGATTACCAGCAACCCGGGTTCTTAGTAATCGATTACCAAAGGTGGTAATCGATTACCAGGTTCCCAGAATGGGTTTTTAGGCGTATTTTGCTCTCAGTAATCGATTACTAGGGTTTGGTAATCGATTACTGAGCGAAAATATATATACCCAGCACGTTTTAAAATCAGAATTTTGAGAGAAAAACCTATTCTAGAGAGAGAAGGAGTGGGTTCTAGAGAGAGGAAGTGTCAAAACGAAGTAGGAACAACGGATCGAAGCTAGGAATCATCTCCATTTCATCTAATTGCTTGGATTTCTTCACTTGGTGAGTAAATTCTCACTTGATTGATAGATTTAGAGATTGGTCTCCAAACCCTTGAACCCACTTCTCCCTCTCCCTTTCTCTGAATATACTTGATTATTGATGATTGATTGTGATTGTGCTTGTTGTTTGACCAATGGGTAATGATTTTAATCAGTTAGAACGAATCGATTCTTGATATTCTTTAGTTTCGAAACTCTCGAAAGTTTAGAAACTATCGAAACGTCGAAACGCTTCGTTCCCTTCGATTAAAATTGTTCCGAAATGGAAATTTAAGGATCGGTAATTGATTACGATATAGGAATTGATGAATATATGTTATGGGTGTCGTTCGTGCACCGAGTCTCCTTGGTTTTGAAAGGTTCGAAATATCGAAATTGTCGAAACTAACGAGATTACGATATTTATCAATCCCGAATATCTAAATTAGTTATTCGATCAAGTTCAATGATTAAAGGACTTCGGTCACCTTAAGGACTTCGGTCAAATGTAAGGGTGTGATTCGTCCCCGGGGGAGATATCCCCCGTAGTCTGAGCTCGGGTCTAACTCTATAACGTGATGTGAACATGGCCTTCGGGCAAAGCATTTAGTGCATCATGATGCATATGGTTATTTGTATGTGAAATGGAATTGTTTAAGTTAAATTGTTATAAATGTCATAGATAATTGCTACTTGCATTCATGCATAGAGATTTGCTCACTGAGATTGTATCTCACCACGCGATATGTGGATATTTTAGATGCACAGGTCCCTCCTCCTCGGAGTACTCAGCCTCGGGAGTGACTTTGAGGACGCTGAAGATTTGGTTCTTTGATTGTATATATAGTTGATGTACTGATGTATATATTCTTTTGAGTTTGGCTTGGATCTTGTATATGTTCATGTATTGAGAGTTGTATTGCAAAGACTTGTAGTAACCTTTTGAACTCTATTTTGTAGAATGGACTTTATGGTATAATTAAAGTGTAGTTGAGTTTTAATTAGTTAAAAGATTTTAAATTTTCTAATGTTTGGTTTAAATTATCTCGATATGTTGGAATTGTGATAATTTATAGAACAGATCGATATTAAAAAAATGAAAGATTCTAAATTCTAAGATTAGAATTTGGTTTCCAACGGATCAAATTCTTGCTTGTGGAATTTAGGGTGTGACATTTTTGGTATCAGAGCAGTTCAATCCAATTGGACTGTGAGAATTAGGATTTTCTGTGGTTTGTTGATAATTTCTTATGTATTATTTTGTGAATTAAGAGACTGATCACCTCGAGATTTGCTTTATGATATGTAGGAAGTTATGGCGAGCAACAGGAGGGGTAGGTCAAGGGATAGACAACCATCTCCTTCACCTTCACCTGAACCAGTACCAGATCCAATGGTGGCAGCTCTCCAGGCACTTACTCAAATGATGGGGAATCAAGCAGCTACCAACACAGCAATCCTGCAAGAGTTAGCTAGACAACGACCGGAGCAACCACCACCAACTGTGGATGTCTTCTCTGTTGGGTTGTCCGAGTTCAGGAAGCATAACCCTCCACAATTCAACGGGGTGTATGATCCTGACGTGGCAGCTAGATGGCTTAAAGACTTGAATATAATTTTCGAAGCTATGAAGTGCTCTGATGAAGTCAAAGTGGGTTTGGCAGTGTACATGATGAGGGGAGAAGCTGAAGATTGGTGGAGAACGGCAAGGATACAAACGGCGGATGCGGAAGCTCCTTTAACTTTGGAGGCCTTTCAAAGTCTTTTCTTGGAAAAGTATTTCCCGGCGACTATTAAGAGACAGAAAGAAGCGGAGTTCCTACAACTTACGCAAGGGGAGATGACGGTGGGTCAATATGTGTCAAGATTTGAAGAATTGTCAAAGTTTTCTCGTTACCTTCAAGCGGTGAATGACGAAGAGTGGAGATGCACCCAATTTGAGGGAGGATTAAGACCGGAGATAATTAATCGAGTTGCAGCTATGGAAATCAGGAACTTTTCTACTTTGGTGAGTAAGTGTTATATTATTGAAAAGAATTGTAAGGGAGTGACGTCATCTTCAGCATCACAAGATATCAAAGGGAAAAGAAAGGTAGAACCCGGTAATCAGAACAAGAACTTCAGGCCTAAATGGCAAGGCAAACAACCTGTAGCGGTTCAACTATCTCAATACAAGGATGCTCGGGTATGTCCAAGGTGTGGGAAGGAGCATGGGGGAGAATGTCTGGTGGGGAAGAAGGTGTGTTACTTCTGCAAGCAAACCGGTCATTTCAAGAAGGACTGCCCTAAAAATAAGGAAATACAAAAGCCTCAATCAACTGGAAGGGTTTTTACCCTCAGCGGTCAAGTGGCGACTTCTGCAGATAATTTGTTAAGAGGTATATGCACCCTAGGAGAGGAGACTTTAATTGTATTGTTTGATTCAGGAGCATCACATTCCTTTATTTCTGTTGATTGTGTGAATAAGTTAAAATTGTCAACCACTTCATTACCCTATACTCTTAATGTTGTAACTCCAGCTAAAGAAGCTATATCAACTTCTCTTGTGTGTATGAATTGTTCTTTGATTATCCAAGAAAGAGTTTTTGTTGTTGACTTGATTTGTTTGCCTTTGACTGGTATTGATGTTGTTCTGGGAATGAACTGGTTATCTTCCAATCAGGTGTTGTTAGACTGTTTTAATAAAAAGGTTGTCTTCCCTGATCTTTCTGTTCCTTCTAAGGAAAAGTTGTCCATTCTATTATCTAGTATTTCTCAAGTTTCCCAAAGTATCAATGACGGGAGTGAATGTTTTCTGTTGTTACTTTCCTCAACTTTAGAAACAAAATTAGATTTAAGTAGTGTAGCTACGGTTCGGGAGTTTCAGGATGTTTTTCCTAATGAAGTTCTAACCTTACCACCTGAGAGAGAGGTAGAGTTCACCATAGATTTATTACCAGGTTCAGGACCCATTTCTAAGGCACCCTAAAGGATGTCTCCCTTAGAACTTAGTGAACTTAAGAGACAATTAGAAGAATTGTTAGGAAAAGGGTTCATTAGGCCTAGTGTCTCTCCGTGGGGGGCTCCAGTGTTGTTAGTGAAAAAGAAGGATGGGAGTATGAGGTTACGTGTAGATTTTAGGCAGTTGAATAAAATTACAATTAAGAATAAATATCCATTTCCTAGAATAGATGACCTTTTAGATCAACTTAGAGGTGCCTCTGTGTTTTCCAAAATAGATTTGAGGTCAGGATATCATCAGATTAGGATAAGGAAGGAAGATATTCATACAACCGCTTTTCGAACTAGATATGGACACTACGAGTACTTAGTGATGCCATTTGGTGTCACTAATGCTCCGACAGTGTTTATGGACTATATGAATCGAATCTTCCGACCTTTCCTAGATAAATTTGTGGTTGTGTTCATTGATGATATTTTGATCTACTCTTCTAGTTTGGAAGACCATGAGAAACATCTAAGGTTGGTGTTAGAAATCTTGAGAGAAAAGAAACTGTTTGCTAACCCGAATAAGTGTGAGTTTTGGCTGAACAAACTTCATTTCTTAGGCCATGTAATTTCAGGAGAAGGAGTGTCAGTTGATCCTAGCAAGGTAGGGTCTAAGACCTAGGACTGTTACTGAGATTAGAAGCTTTCTAGGTTTAGCCGGCTATTACAGGAGATTCATTAAGGGTTTCTCTCGTTTAGCTTTGCCTCTCACCAAGTTAACTAGAAAGGGCCAAGCCTTTGTGTGGGATAGTGATTGTGAGCATAGTTTCATAGAGTTAAAGCATAGATTGACCAGTGCCCCTATGTTAGCACTACCTGATGTGTCTAGAACTTTTGAGGTATTCTGTGATGCCTCTGGGAAGGGGTTAGAAGGTGTTCTGATGCAGGATAGGAAGGTTGTAGCTTATGCATCTAGGCAGTTGAGGCCTCATGAGGAAAATTATCCTACCCATGACTTAGAATTAGCTGCTGTGGTTTTTGCCCTAAAAATTTGGAGGCATTACCTGTTTGGTGTAAGGTTTGAGGTCTTTAGTGATCATAAGAGCTTGAAGTATCTTTTTTATCAGAAAGAACTCAACATGAGGCAGAGAAGATGGATGGAGTTTTTGAAGGATTATGACTTTGAGTTGAAGTATCACCCAGGTAAAGCCAATGTAGTGGCTGATGCTCTCAGCAGGAAATCCCTGCATGTGTCATCTTTGATGATACAAGAGATGAGTCTCCTGGAGAGGTTTAGAGATTTGAACCTGATTGTAGAGTTGGAAGTAGGTAGCATTCAGATGTACAGATTAGAAATTTCTAGTGAGTTTCAGACTCTGATTAAGGAAGCTCAGGATTTGGATCCTGATCTTCAAAGTAAAAAGGGGCAGTTAGGATTTTCTAAGTCAGGTGAGGGATTGGTTCTTTTTCAAGGAAGGATCTGTGTCCCTAAAGGGGTAGAGTTAAACAGCTGGTGTTAGAGGAAGCTCATAAAGGTAAGATGTCTATACATCCTGGTTCCACCAAGATGTATCAGGATTTGAGGAAGAGGTTTTGGTGGGTAGGTGTGAAGAGGGAAATAGTTGAGTTTGTGTCTAAGTGCCTTACTTGTCAACAAGTAAAGATAGAACATCAGAAACCATCTGGAGTCCTGTTACCCTTAGAAATTCCTGAGTGGAAGTGGGAAAGAATAGCTATGGACTTTGTGGTGGGATTACCTCGAGTCCAAGCTGGGTTTGATACCATATGGGTTATAGTGGACCGTTTGACCAAATCAGCCCATTTCCTTCCAGTTAAAAATACCTTTTCCATGAATAAGTTGGCTGAGCTGTATGTTAGAGAGATTGTCAGATTGCATGGCATTCCTTCTAACATCATTTCTGATAGGGACCCCAGGTTCACTTCTAGATTCTGGAATGCACTACACCAGTCATTCGGGACTAAACTTAGGTTTAGCACCGCTTACCACCCTCAGACTGATGGTCAGTCTGAAAGAACCATCCAAACATTAGAAGACATGTTGAGAGTCTGTGCATTAGAGGAGTCGGCCAGTTGGGATAAGTATCTACCACTTGTAGAGTTTTCCTACAATAACACTTTCCATAGTAGCATAGGCATGGCACCATATGAAGCCTTGTATGGTAGGAAATGTAGGTCTCCTGTGTGTTGGCATGAGGTGGGTGAGAAATCACTGTTGGGTCCGGATTTAATTCAGGAAACTTCTGATAAGATTAGAATCATTAGGGAAAAACTTGTAACTGCCCAGAGCCGTCAGAAAAGTTATGCTGATAAAAGAAGAAAAGAACTAGAGTTTGAGGAAGGGGAACATGTGTTTCTTAGAGTAACTCCTGTCATTGGTCTAGGGAAGTCTGTGAAATCTAGAAGGTTGAGTCCCAGGTTCATTGGTCCCTTTCAAATCTTGCAGAGAGTTGGTCCTCTTGCATATAAATTGGCTCTTCCACCTTATCTTTCCAAAATTCACAATGTTTTTCATGTGTCTAAGTTGAGAAAATATGTATTTGATCCTTCTCATGTGTTGTCTTTTGAACCAATACAATTAAAGGACAACCTCACCCTACCTGCAAAACCTATTCAGATTGTTGATAGAAGTGCCAAGACTCTGAGGAATAGAAACATTCCTTTGGTTAAGGTAGTTTGGGAAGGTCTATCTATGAATGAAGCTACCTGGGAAAAAGAAGATGTTATCAAGAATCATTTTCCTAGTCTTTTTGAGTAATGGTAAGATCTTCCACCTTATATTAGTAAAATTTTGGGGACAAAATTTCTTTAAGGGGGGTAGAATGTAACATCCCAACTTTTGGTTAAGTTAATTGTGAGATTTATAAGTTAAACATGTGATATGTTCTTTGAGGAATAAGAGAAGTAGGTGGAAAGGGGTAAGTTATAGTTTGGTAACTTGATAGAACAAAATTTAGGAGTATTTGATCACTGGTAATCGATTACTAAGAGCTAGTAATCGATTACCAGAGAGTTTGGTTCCCGGTAATCGATTACAATAGCTGAGTAATCGATTACCAGAGAGTCTGGCCCTTGTAATCGATTACCAGCAACCTGGGTTCTTAGTAATCGATTACCAAAGGTGGTAATCGATTACCAGGTTCCCATAATGGGTTTTTAGGCGTATTTTTCTCTCAGTAATCGATTACCAGGGTTTGGTAATCGATTACTGAGCGAAAATATATATACCCAGCACGTTTTAAAATCAGAATTTTGAGAGAAAAACCTATTCTAGAGAGAGAAGGAGTGGGTTCTAGAGAGAGGAAGTGTCGAAACGAAGTAGGAACAACGGATCGAAGCTAGGAATCATCTCCATTTCATCTAATTGCTTGGATTTCTTCACTTGGTGAGTAAATTCTCACTTGATTGATAGATTTAGAGATTGGTCTCCAAACCCTTGAACCCACTTCTCCCTCTCCCTTTCTCTGAATATACTTGATTATTGATGATTGATTGTGATTGTGCTTGTTGTTTGACCAATGGGTAATGATTTTAATCGATTAGAACGAATCGATTCTTAATATTCTTTAGTTTCAAAACTCTCGAAAGTTTAGAAACTATCGAAACGTCGAAACGCTTCGTTCCCTTCGATTAAAATTGTTCCGAAATGGAAATTTAAGGATCGGTAATTGATTACGATATAGGAATTGATGAATATATGTTATGGGTGTCGTTCGTGCACCGAGTCTCCTTGGTTTCGAAAGGTTCGAAATATCGAAATTGTCGAAACTAACGAGATTACGATATTTATCAATCCCGAATATCTAAATTAGTTATTCGATCAAGTTCAATGATTCAAGGACTTCGGTCACCTTAAGGACTTCGGTCAAATGTGAGGGTGGGATTCGTCCCCGGGGGAGATATCCCCCGTAGTCTGAGCTCGGGTCTAACTCTATAACGTGATGTGAACATGGCCTTCAGGCAAAGCATTTAGTGCATCATGATGCATATGGTTATTTGTATGTGAAATGGAATTGTTTAAGTTAAATTGTTATAAATGTCATAGATAATTGCTACTTGCATTCATGCATAGAGATTTGCTCACTGAGATTGTATCTCACCACGCGATATGTGGATATTTTAGATGCACAGGTCCCTCCTCCTCGGAGTACTCAGCCTCGGGAGTGACTTTGAGGACGCTGAAGATTTGGTTCTTTGATTGTATATATAGTTGATGTACTGATGTATATATTCTTTTGAGTTTGGCTTGGATCTTGTATATGTTCATGTATCGAGAGTTGTATTGCAAAGACTTGTAGTAACCTTTTGAACTCTAATTTGTAGAATGGACTTTATGGTATAATTAAAGTGTAGTTGAGTTTTAATTAGTTAAAAGATTTTAAATTTTCTAATGTTTGGTTTAAATTATCTCGATATGTTGGAATTGTGATAATTTATAGAACAGGTCGATATTAAAAAAATGAAAGATTCTAAATTCTAAGATTAGAATTTCGTTTCCAACGGATCAAATTCTTGCTTGTGGAATTTAGGGTGTGACAGATATGGTGTTAATTTTAAACATTTTTTTAATTGTAAAGTTTTTCCCCCCTTAAAAAAGGCTTAAACAAACTGCCTTAACAGAGTGTCAGAGGATGCCAATGCAGCTTCATAGTCCTTTGGATATCTTATATCCAGATTTTGGTGATTAATAATTTTATTGACTGAAGACCCAAAACACAGCAGGGAAACCAAATACAAACATTATTTTAGCAGGAAAAACTGAAGTAAATACAAATTGGACCACACGAGGACATATACAGCATCACGTGGGATGTCACCATAGTACTTGATTGTTTGGAGTTCTCCTTGAAACTGTTTAGCAGTTATAATCGACTTGGTATTACATGCTTGGCCTTACTATGCATGGCACAGCTATGCTGATGGGTTGGTAAAAATAAACTATCATCTCTCTTTCTTGATTATTTGGCCAATGTCTTACTCATTGAGATATCTATACACAACAGGAAAAGTACTTGTCTACGCACATCCCTCAAAATTGTAATAGGTAATATATATCAATCACAACAAGCTAAGCAAAGCAAAAAGAATAGATTTTCTTATCTTCCAACCACTTGTGATCTGGAAAAACCATGTAAAAACAAGTCAAGTCTCTTCCATTCATAAAGACATCTTCATGGTTTCTCTGAATGGATACCAGAACACTCGCCAGAGCCTAGTGTATTATAGTTCACAAATCTGCTTGGAGCTGAGTTATGCCTATACCCTTTTGGTAAGCAATTCTTCACTTGTCTCCCTTGGAAGATTTTTTGTTTGTGATCCAGATGTGGCTTCAGATAAGTTTCAGCTTCTGATAAAAGAGGCCTTGTAACTGTACTAGGAGCACTGCGAGGAATGATCCTTGCAGCCATGGTCATGTCTAGAGAATGTAGTGAGAGGACAAGGTATAGGGCCAGAAGGGAGATATGTGTAGTAGACATCTAAAATTTTTGAACTAGCTAGAAGTCTTTGATTTGAGTCTGTGATAGGAGAGGTTTTATGGTAGATTGCTGTAAAGGGGTTGAAACTAAGTGCCTTAAATAGGCTCGTGAATAGCTGATGAATGCAGATATGCACAGCTCATTGCTAGTACACCATAACTTTGGGGTTGTGATGAAGGTGAGTTGGCGAGGTGGGTGCTCTTTTTATCTGTGCAGCAAGTGAGGATGCTCGTGAGTTCCTGTTATTGCACTCAGTCAAATTTGCTCTGTTGTTTGCCCCAAAATCCAAGTAATATCTTCTTTTTGTCTCTAATTACCACATGACTAACAGATAATCTGCTTAATATATGAAGAAAAAAAAGTCTTAACAGCCTCGTGTCTTTAGTGAAAAATAATTTAGATATTGTCAAGCAATTAGAGAACTCGTTTAAAAAACATTTTACTTTACATAATAGTCTTAAGTTATGAGTGTCTCGTGAGTCTCTTACGATCAGACATTAAGTAAGACTTCAATACAATTAAATTAACGAACTTCTATCATGATTATCACTATACAGTCTTTATCTCCCATTAAATTGGTTGGTAACCTATAAAACAAGCCTCATCAAATGTTCTTTTGGGGTGGTAGCTTTGTCCCCATCCACAAATTGTCCTCTTAATAACAATACCCCACCCACAAAGTTTCCATTTAACACTTCATTATTATTTATTGGGAGGCCAATTCTTAAGGGGGTTATAGATGAGATAACATTTATTTAAATGATTCAACTGCAAGCCGATATGTGTAACTTGTGACTTTAAAAGGCAGTTAAAGAACTTCAACTCCTCTGCCCCCATCTTCTGTTCCCTCCCTTGCCATTTTTCAGAAGTGTCTGAAACCAGGAAGCAATTGGTTAGTTTGTCTGAAATTTAGGATATGTTTGCTTTAGAGTTGAGTAGAATTGATTTTGATAAATTTATAGAATTAATGGGAAATAAATTATGTATGATTAAATTATGCACGATTTATAAAGTACGTTCAACGTAAGTGATTTAAAATAAACCGAAGAATTGATTCCTAACTTGAAACCAAACATGCACTTAATAGACATCGGTTGCACTTTGTTATATACTCTGATTCTGACACGTAGGTGATGTGATAGGTTCTCCGTAAATGTTCATGAGGCATTTTTTCACTGACACTAATAATTACCAAAAACTAAAAAAGGAATAGTATTGAGAATCTGGCAGAAGTATTTACAGAGCCTCATAGATTGCTGAACGACTCGGAGTAAAAGGTCATAAAATGCACATACTCAATAAACTTTTCCACCGTTAGAATGGGCGAAAGAGGAAGGATTCAGTTTTCATGAGTGTACTTCAGTTCGATATGAGCAGTTACAGTAATTGGTCTGTTATTTGTATTGATTGTGAATGAGAAATTACCAAAAAAAAGGGCCAAGGATAAGAAGACACCACCAAAATTTACTTTGCTCACGGGAAGCACGTCACTGGTTGGAGCTGGGTACCAATTTTTACCTGCGAAGCTATAGGAAGACCAAATCATTGTCCACTTTTGATTTCATTTCTTCTGCCAAGTGCAATTTGTTGACTTGTTGATCAATTTGCTTTTTGTAACTTGCATTTTTTTTTCTTGACTCAGCTCTAGGATGCTCAACTCAACTACTCTATTTATTATACAGTTTCGTTCTCAAAATCAATTTTTTTTATCGAGTTGTTTTTCAATTATAAACATCTTGACACACGCTAAGACTAAGATGTTATTTATCTTTCAATTTTTAAAATAATAATAATAATAAAATCTGAAATTTAAATGATTACACCGTTGTTCATTTATTGCAAATTTGTTTTACAGATAAAATTTATATACGAGAAAACATTAAATATTGAACCTTAATTTTAATACTAATTTTTAAATAAAAAATATTTCTTAATAATTTTGTTAATATAAGAATTAAACCTAATTAAGATATTTATTTTAACTTCACCCTCTCCCTGTTTTTACCTTATTAACTAATACTTTGTGAGCACAGTTCAAGTGGCTTCTTGAATGGATTTTTCAATTTGAAGTGCTCTTATGACAAAACTATGTTATAAGAAGCTTAAAAAAAACAAGGCAATGTTGGGCATTCAAAATAGGGAAGAACAATGGGCGTTCATCCAAGATAAACATGCGTATCATTCATTCAAATGTGAGTTAAGTGTTTTTTTTGTGTTGTTTGGATTGATGTTGGTGACATGAGTTAGGAAGGGAACGTGAGTTCACTTGGATGCAAGAATTCCAAGCTTTTGCTTTCACGGATACGTGAGTTTAGAGGAAACTGTGAGATTGACATTTTTCATTTGCATTTTTACCCTTCATGTCACAACTCATCCTTGTTTTGGTTAGCTGTTGTGGAGCAGTCACCCAGTGAATTGAGTGCTTCACTTTCAGCTGCAGAAAACTCATTGAACGCAACCCATCGGAGAATGACCTTTAGGAACCATGTTAGTTGATCCCCCCTGACCTTCAGATGTTCCAGACAGCTAGGGGATGATATCCTATCTCCTTTTGCAGCCATTCCACAATGGCCTGCAGTTATACTGACAAAGAAGGTGTGCTTTATTGAGGATCAGAGATATTGTGGAATGGTCCCATCTTTTATTGGTGCTTTCAATAACTTTGGCTACAATGGTGGCTTTCCATCCCAAGCCTTTGAATTGCAACATGCAATTGCTTTTGTTTGGCCAGTTAGTGTGGCATTTGAGGTGGTGAATGACTTCCGGTTATACAAGAACGGAGTTTACACTAGTAAAACTTGTGGCAGCACCCCCATGGTGAGTACTCTGCAAAAGATTGTCTGATCCTCAACATAGTTGAATGGTTGTGTTTTATTTTTTGGAGGGGTATGTGGCTAGGTGGAGGAAAAGGATTTGTAAATGGAAAAGTAAAAGTTGCTCTTCTTTTCCTGTGCCGTCACAGGTCGCCTTAACTAAGCTTCCTTAGTTGAAGCATGAAATGGAAGGACGACTCAATGTTATGCAGTTGACTTTTTTTTACCAATTTCCTACTTGAATTATTTGAAGTCTGCCTCTACAAAACCAAGTGGGTGGGGTACACATAACACATCTTGGCTGGTTCATCGTGGGATTTTTCAAGTGGATCTAATGTCTAGACATTATACATATTGGTGTGTTAATTAATCTTGGTGTATATATATTTGCTTCGAATTTCTTATGCATATTCCAAATACTTTTGCATTTTTTGGAAATATTTTTATTTTTTAAGTATTAATGTTAAATATATACTTAATATCAATAAAATGAAAATTTATATAACAAATAAAAGATGTCCTTTTTAGTAATTATATCTCCGAACGTGATTTATAAAAATATCATCCAAACAACATTCGCTTTCTTAAACTCACGTTTACAACAAATTATCCAAACATAAAATCATATTTATACAAACTCAAGTTCACTTCAAATCACGTTCAATAAATCACGTTAATATAAAGTCAAATTTACAAACGCCAATCCAAATACACACTATGAAGAATTTGGATCGGGTCAGAGGATTATAGTACTTATCATTGTACCTATATATATATTAAATAATATTAATGCATTAATCTAAAATACATGCAAGAATAACAACTTTAATATCCGTACCATTACGTTCATTTGACTAGGGTTGTCTATTCAGGTTATTCGATTTGACCCAACCAAACTTAATGTTGGTAGTGAACTTCTACATATCGTACTAAAAAACTCAGGAGTTAGTCGGACTTTTAAAATAAAGAACCGAGTCTTATATTTTTACGGGTTTTTATGAGTTTTACAGGTTTTTGCGGGTAATAGGCTTTATCGGGTTAGACTAAAAAGTCCGGCAGTTATTTAAATTTCTAAAATAAAGAGCTGAGCTCTATGTTATTACGGGCTTTTGCGGATCGGCCTGGTTAGACTAACCCATTTTACTGGCTCTACATTTAACAAACTAGTAAATCATAAATGTAATTATATTTATAATACTAAGATTAACAATGAAAAATCAATAAAAAAGAGCATTGAATAAAAAATCAAAGATAATCTCATTCTTAAAGTATAACTTATTACAAACGGAACCATTTAACCTAATTAAAAAAATTATCAAAATTCTTTTAAACATTAATTATAAAATATGATAAATATAGTATGCTAATATGAATAAGGTTGGATAATTCTTTGTCATCCATACTTGGACCCAAATCCATTTGATAAATAAAAAACCCAATCCATTGCAGATAATTTTTATAGGTATCCATTGTGTGTGAGTCCAATTGTCATCCTTATTCAAACGGAATAGTTTGTTCAGATATGTTATTTTTTGTTCTACTTCTTTTTAGGTGAGAAAAATTTAGTGTAAGGAGATGGTGCTTTAGTCCAAGATAAAGAAAGTTTTTGAGTTAAAATAACACTTATAAAGTTCTTACATTTATATTGCCCATAAAAGACAAGGGGGCTTAAATATATGACTTGTCAACTACAAGACATTGTCTTACTTTACTGAACCAACCCCTTGAGATCCTTGGTTCTACTTTTTAAACATAATCAAAATTATGTGTTATTCTATTCTAACCTACATACTAAAGAAAATGCTAGAGTGAAGTAGTATGATGGATGTCTCACAAATGAGGGAGATCATAAGCTATAACACATTTAACAAGTTGAAATTTTCTCTGTAGGGATTTGAAGGTTGATGATGACAGAAGCAAGCGACGTGGGAGATGATCTTTTACTCAACTGTAAGAGAGTTATGACAACTAGTGGAGGAAATTGCAGTAAGGAAAGGGGATGACGATTGATAGGTTGAGGATGATGGAATAACATCAGTGAGAAATATTGTTTAAGATTAGTATTCGAAGAAATTAAAGGGAAGATAATGGTCTGGTGGTCGTAAAGGGATAGAGACAAGGTGGGAGGCCATGCCTTTTTTTTTTGCAATTTTTAGAAGTGAAATTTCAGTGTCAAGAGACTTATTTTCCACAAGATTGTGATGAGCTGAAGTTGTTTAATAAAAGGATTGTGTGTCTTAGATTCCACACCATTAATATACACATGGGAACGTGTTATAGGATGAGTTAAAATTGATTGATAATAGAACTTAGTTGAAGATGTAAGCAACGGTGATGTAGAGTTAGTGAAAATGATGTTATTGTTAACAATTGGGGTGATGAGGTATTATAATCTCTCATGAATATACGTTAATAAGAAGGGACTTAAAGTAACATGTGAGGTGGCATTGCATAACTGCAGGGAAGTTACTGATCTTGAGGTGAGAATGGTTGCAGAGGGGTTAATCTGGAACCACTAGAGCTTATCATTTTCTTTGGGGAGTGTAGCATGGTTGAAGGAAAAGGGCGTTGAACTCACGGTTTGCTGATACACGGTATTGGTTGTTGGATAAATTTTTTATAGTATGGTTTATTTCTAGTTAAAAAAGTAACAGCTTTGCCCCGGTCTTCGTGCCAGTTTGCTGCATCGTCATGCTATTGGGAGTTTGTTACTGAAGTAAACATTACAATCACAAGAAGGGGGTTGAATTATGATCTCTTTAAATTTCTGCAATTTTCTTCTAATACTTAATTCTGCTCAAGTTACATACTTGGCTGATATTAGAAGTTCAAGGGTTAAATCTCACAATATGAATTATGTTTATACTATGCAGAAAATATGGTTCCTTTTGTCTTGAACTTGTTGAAGTAAAACTTACTTAGGTATTAGATAGATTTAAAAGCTTTTCATGCAAATGTTGTGACGGTTATAATGCAAATGCACCGGCTGAAATAAAGAGTTTAATGGATAAGAAGATTGCACACGGTATTTATACCGGTTCACCTCTTAACCTTGAGGCTATGTCCAGTCCCTACTCCCAGTAGGATTTTCCACTATATCAACCTTGATACAATGACTTCTTGGGTGCTCCTCACCACTAGTATTCTTCTGCAGCCTCTTCAGGCTCTTCCAGCATTCTTTTGCAGCCTCTGCAGGCTCACTCAGTTGATATCTGCAAATAGCAGGGCATACCTCACTCTTTCAGACTTAACCTATCTATGTCTCAAAAGAAATCACCTCCTTTTGAGAGTTACAGACTTGTGTGATTTAAATACAAAGAATAAAGGCTCAAGGTTTACAAAAATTAGTATACAGCTGAGATTCTTGAGCCAACACACACTATTCTCACTTTCCTAACTAGATTAACTCAGAATGAACAGATTTGAAGAAAGTGAAAATTCTACTGAAGGTATAATTGTAATTTCACATATTTTTTATGCTTCTTCTACTTGTTCAACTGTGTGTTAAAATTGGAGGAGAAAGCTCCTTTTTATAGCCAAGGAAAATGGAATATAGTCGTTGGAAAAGCCTTGGAAAGCAAGTCAAACAACCAGTTGGAAGTGCAGCAACTGTCATTGTCATGTGCAACTTTTTCTCTTTCTTTGGTTTGACTGGTCCTATCTTCTGATGACTCCATCTTCTGAAGCTTGTATCTTCTCCAGCAGGAAACACATTCAGTAATTTCCTTTTTAATTTGTTCTTGGACTTTGTGAAATAATTATTGGTTCTTCATGTAATTATGTATGATAAGGAGCACACCCAGTAATGTTTTAAGAAAGTCTTCTTGAACCAGTCTCTACTTCTTCTGATGAATGTTGTTAAGAGTTATTCTTCTGGAACTTTTACTGTAACAACAATCTTAGCTTTTTGCTTAATCAGAGAGCTTTCTTCTTATCACTGAAATGACTTTTAGGAAGATAAGAAGATGTTATTTGACTTTGATTTTTGCAAGTCTTAATTGTATCTTCTGATGGCTTCCTGTCAGATTGATTCTTCTGAAGCTTAGTCAAAGATATCTTCTTCTGATTCTTCTCAACAGCTTTCTTGCTTTCACCTTACTTAATTCTTTCTTTTCTTTATTGTAAGGTGATATTTATTAAGTGGCTGTCTTTTCCTGCTTGAGTTGCTTGAAATTGAATCTGCAACTTCTTTGTTTCTTCTGATGTGTTACTGCAGTGGTTCTTCTTTATTCATTTTACCTGTTCCTTCTTAAACCAACTCAATTTGAAAAATTAGTCCATATACTCAGAATTATAGTGAGTATACTTTGATAATTTTGTCAATATGAAAACATCTCAAATGGATTCATGGATCTTACAGTTACGCCTTGTCGTGTCCCTGCGACGGTTGTGTTGCACTGCTGCCTCACAATCTATTATCTTCTGTAACTTCTTGTTATGTCTTGTTGTTTCTACAACTTGTTGTCATGCATCTAAAAAATGTGAACCCACTTTGCAAAGAAATGTTTTAAAATTTGGACCGGTAATTGAACCAATGAAGGATCTGATTCCTGGTTTAATGGTTTATTTGTGATCGAATCGATATTAGTTAGATATATATTTTTAATATTATATAACATTTTAATTAATAAAATAACACAAAGTTATAAGAAATTAAGATATATAAAGTTGTAAATCAGTATACATAACCTTATTATAAAGTTTATAAGACAAAAAATTAATAATGATTGGTAAAATAATAGATATCTATGTGTAATCCTTATACTTATGTCTTTATTTATCTTAAAAGCATTTTAGATTAAATAAAAAATGAAAAAATAAAAAATATAATTTTGTTTGAAAGACCAGTTCAACACTGATTTTTTATCGAATTTCACCGGTTTTTGATTTGTTTTCATTGCTTCTAAGATCCACCAGTTTTTGAGGTTAAACAAACCGATTACTTGGCCGATTCTCGGTCGAACCGGCTTGTCGGGTCTTATTTTTTAAACTATAGTGCTAACGCATACTCTGCCTGGAGTAAAAAAATCTCATGCACACTTATAAATGCCTTTTAGGTTTTAGCTTTTTATTAAGTATTTAGTCATGGCCCTTGCTTGCAATTTCATAAGTTGTAAGGATTTATGTGCAAAATTTTAATTTAAAACATGAGATGCAGTGACCTGATATAATAGGTCATTTTTCTCAAGTACTGGTACATGACCCATCCCTCTGTTGCACCTTAGCAGTAACCTATTTATATTTCGCTATCAACAAAAATCTTGGGACAATATAGTTGAAAGGCGAGGAAGGAAGAACGGGATAAGGAAGCAGAGACTGAGAGAGTAATATTTGGTGGAAAGAACAGGACAGCTCTCTGAATGGATCTTGCTGTGCAGCACCCTATATCACTTCCCTGCTTCTCTCAGAGTGAGATATTTTTTCTTCTTTTTTTTGTAAATAAATAGCAATGAAACAGCTAGTATCATGTAAATTCTAAATTATTCATAATCGATCCTTGTTGTACTTGCTGAATTATAATTTTATATGGTAACTGAAACTTCATAAAGCTAGTAGTTAATTCTGGTGTGAAGTTAAGAGGCAGGCATAGATGTGTGTGTAGTGTACGACGCAATGTGGGTTTTACTGGGTGGTTTTTCAATTCGGATGCTACGACGCCAATTCATTGCTATCTTTACAGAGGAATAGTCCCGGTAGGTATAGTTCACCTTCGCCATTTTTTGAAACCAATAGGATTGGTGTTAAGTGTTAACTCAAAGGAAATCCAAAATTAAGTCACGAGAGTTAATGCCGGTAGAAACTGGGTTCTTCAATGAGTCTTATGTTGTTTCTTTATGGTGCAATTGCTCTCAATTTTTCCTTTTATTGTGTTGCTGGTGCTAGTGAAAAACCAGAAAGGGAAAGACACTAAACAGAGAATTGGTCTAATTGAAATGATTTGGCAGTTATTATCTTATTAGATTGTTGTTCATTTTTTAAAAAGCATTAAACAGAGAATTAGTTTGTTCATATAGTTTTACGCTTGTGATCCTTTTCCATTTTGATTCACTTTCCCCTTTTCTTAATTCATGGGTAAAATTAATCATTAGGGATCCCATTTCATTGAAAAATAAAAACCAAGTATTTACTATGCTCACTTGAAACGGTTTTATAGTGTCCCTAAGCAAAGGATCCACTGATGGAAACATGAGGTTACCCTGGCTGTTGATGTTGAAAAATAAAAGGGAAAGCAGTATTTGGTAGTTTCATTTTATTTTTTCTTGAATAGATGTGAAGTCACAATTGCAAAGAAGGAGATCATCCACCGTCTCCTTTGCACTGCCTGAGACCGCAGCTTCAGTGGCAGTGGCTGCAACTCTCGTTGGTGCAGCAGCCACTCTTCTTGTAAAGAGATCCAAAACTTCCGAGTCCACACAGGTCAGTAACCTATCTCTAGTGTTTGTATTAATAAAGTAGTTAATTGTACTTACAAACTCAGCAATATGCCACTAATAAAAACCACCTTGCTTTTCCAAACAAGAACATGAAAATTTTTGGAATGCATCTTCCATTCAAATGGTCACAATGGTTGTTGTAGTTGTAGTGTAGAGTAATTAACTACCAGAGTTCTCATTGTTGTGTGACACTACTAACTCTGTTACAGCAAAGAAAATTCATAGGAAAAAAAGTATTATTGATCTTTAATATACATTGTCACTTACAACTTGGTAATTGCAGCTAGTTTCCATTATTCTCCAAGATGGTTTTGTGCACTCCCTTCACTCGTGTCATTATTGCTAGAATTAGGCTGGAATAGAGATAGGGAGAAAAATTTCATGTTATGGAAGACTTGAATTCTTATCTGAAATGTGATTAAATTGGGTGCCGAACTGCTCTTTCTCATGTGAAACTGTTTGTCTAAATTAAGTACTTTCTTAATTAAAGATTCAGTTCGAAGTATGCGATGATTGTGGAGGTTCTGGTATATGTTCAGCCTGCAAAGGTGAAGGATTCGTGCTTAGGAAACGTTCTGAGGAAAGTGCTGAGAAGGCAAGAATGCTAGCTAAGAATATGGCTACTCGATTCACGGCTGGGTATTATTTTCTTATCTCCTTTTTCCTCTAATGTTTAATTTTGAGTTTAGCCATTCAACTCAATTACTTGCACTAGGCTTCCAAAGAAGTGGAGCTACTGTACAAAGTGCTCTTCTGCTCGATCCTGTCCAACCTGTGGTGGCAGTGGGAAGCTAGAAGCCTAAAACTACTAGTTTAGCTCTACTTTGCTGTCTACCTAGTTCAGAATGCACAGATCCTCTGGCATTACATGTGGTCTTGTTGAAATCAAGATTCAGAATGAGGTAACATGATGAACTAAAGCTGATCAGTGATTAGCATTCACTTGTTTTCCTTGATCTATTATGTATGAAGCAAAATTTTATGTAAATGTATTTCAAAGGCAGTGTATAGTGTGCTTTTGTTGTATTTGCAGCACTATTCAAGCGTAGAGTTTAAATGGATCATGTTGAGTCTTGAGAGAATAGGATTTGAATTTACTGTCACTAATTATGAAGAAGGTAATGATATTTGCACAAAACACACCCTTCATACTCATGCAAGTTTTTGGATGAGACCCTGATCCCATGTATCATTTTCCAATCATTCAGATTATGGACATACCTAACAGTTTTTGCAGTTATCTTTTCCTTACATGAAGAATGGTTATTCAAGTCGAGTTTTCCATTACATTCTTGTGTTTATTTTTCTTGACATTCCTTAGAATTTTTCCCCCTTTGACTTATCAAATAAGGAAAACAATTCTTTGACACTCCAAAATTGGAGTGTAATGGGTGTAGGAAGGGGAGAGATAGAAAGAAAGAAAAGAGAGAGAAAGTAAATGATGTGATAAATGATTTGATGAGAAAGAATGAAAGATAATGTGTAAAGGGAGGTGTAAGAGAGGGGAGTGAGAAAAAATCAGAATTGATCAAATAATGACCTTAGTCCACAAATAGTTGTGTTGTAGAAAAATCCAGCACAGTATGTAATTATGTATAGTATTTAAACACTTGAGCAGCATGAAGTCACGCAACCATCCACCCCCATCAAGTTTAGCATGAAGTTCCTCTAGCATTTCCTTTCTCTCTCTTTCCTTTTTTCCCCCAAACATGAAAGTGTAAGGAATAGTACAAAGATGGTGTGCCAGAAACATTTCTCATATAAAAACAGAACATTGAGTCGGTAGTTTGGGGCGTGTTAAATGTCACCAAGTAGCTAGCCAAATGTTGTGCAATCTCTCCTTGTTGACAAAATGGAACAACACTAATTCCTACCTTGGAGATCATCTATGGATTTTTACCAGGCCGTGTAAAGGGTGGCGGTGGAGAAGGTATCCATCTATCATTTGATCCTGTCTGCATCAGATCCTTAACTTTGTAATACCAAATTAGTAATATCTGTTGGCAAGAAAATTTGTGAGCAATTGCAACAATTGCAACTTGTTATGGATATTGTGAAATCTATATAAACATCATCTACCCAACAAGAACGGATGCAAATAACAGAAGCTGCAAATTGTCAAGAACAGAAGCATATTGTACCATTCAAAACTTCAAATTTTAAGGAGAAGATGCTCCCGCGCCCCCCCCCCCCCCCCCCCACCTCCAAGGACCATAATTAAATTCCTCCCCTTTTTTGTGTAGCTGACTTATTCAAATAAAATTAGTGAACAAAGAAATGAATTTGCAGAACATTTTTAAATGAGTACAACAATTTCTGTTTGTTAGCTTCTGTTTGTGCTTCTTGTGTTTGTCTTCTCTGTTCGAATGAAAATAAGTGACCTGCACACGAAAGTATATCAAACTTGTACTTTGTCTTGCTCTTAACATTGTCAAAGATTGGTGTGTTTGCCGTCCAAATAACTTGGAATTGAGTGAAACAGGAAGTAGCTACAGCGTAGGACAGATCGTGGTTGCCGTTTTTTTTTCTCTGAAGCTGACGTGAACATGTTACCCATGTAAGCAGATAAAATATTTGCATTGGGTTCGACTTCAGCAACATTTAGCAGTTCACACGCAACCCAAGTCAAGTTAATGTATACAATTAGTGGCATTATATTTTGTTAGTATACCTACTTGGTTGTTTATGAGATTATAATATAATCTGACTTTTACGGTATTCTATGCTTCACGAAAAGAAGCAAGGCAACTTACCTTAAACAAATCTACAATAATTGAACTGACAAATAATATCAATTTGATTACTGATTCCATTCCACTAATCGAATATCATCAACTTAAAATAACAATGCTCACCATCGAGATCTGTGTTGACGTATTAATCACAGTGATATCAGCAGCAAACAACTCTCCTATACCTGAATCTGTATGCGGTTCCCAATTGCCCGCACCACGTAAGCCAGAATATTCGATCTCTACATATTATAAGATGAGTAATATTAATTGCACACCAAAACTCAAACTCCATACATTATTTTCTTACATCACTTTTTTGCAGAACTATTGACTCTTCCCGGTATAAAAAAATACACCAGGTGGATTTTAACGGTGTAAAACAAGATTACACCAAAATTCTAATGTGCAAGAATCATTAGAGTAAAGTTTTATGTTTAAAAAAACTTCACTTATTCAATCAGGGAATTCATTTACGTTGTTCTTCATCTTAAACTTGATGTTTTGCAGAATCCCCAGTATCCACTTCACAGATGAAGTGGGCTAGTTAGACATGGGTGGGAGTTGCATTTGGTGGTGTTGGTGCAGAGGCCACACGCTTGCCTCTCTCTGAGCGACTATTCTCTGCAAACTTGAGACTCTGCTGGTGCAAGCCCTTCTTCTTCTCATCCTCGTTCCATTCAGCGGTGTAATAGTATTCTTCAGTGGATTTGTTGATGTCTTTTGAAGGAGGGAGGAACATGCTACCCCACTGTGGGAAGTGAACAAGAGTCACAGGAAGAGTGCAACACACAATCATGACACCCATCAAGGACAGACCTGTGGATGTGGAGAATTTGTTGGTTGAAAAAAAGATCAACTGGGTCAATCCAGACCCAAAGTTACCACCTGCACCAGTTAGACCTGATATAATCCCCAAAGACCTCCTTGAGATAAAAGGAATGATTCCAAAAGTTGCACCACAAGCAGCTTGAGCTCCAATAGAGAACAGGATCATGGCCAAGACAGCAATTGGAAGGGAATTGGCACGGCCAAGCCATATACAGAAAACCCCTCCAAAGGTTTGGAGGATCCAGAGGGTCCAAAGCCTACCTCTCATGCCAAACAACCGAGCTGCAACATCAGAGGCATATCCACCAAAGGGGCGAGCAACAAGGTTTGCCATTCCAAATGAAGCAGCAATGATTCCAGCAGTGTGCAGCTTGAGATTAAATCTGTTTATATTGATTAATCATATGGTTAGTCTTAGAGATTAGTAAGAAAACAAAAACTTAAGGAGCTTAAGTGCTCAACTAACCTGTCATAGAAATACTCAGCAATGACATTGTCAGTGGTCAATTCAACTCCCATAGAGTAGCCATAGAGGAGGGCAAAAATCCATGTCCTGTAATTTGTTATGGCATACCATAACACCTGAAAACAAAATTAAAACCAAATTAGATAAATCATGAGTAATTACTTGAAAGAATTTTTCTTTTCCTGCTGATTTAATTTCTTATGGTCCTGATGGATAAGGTAAGAATTTTAATATATTGATTTTGCCATAAAATACCAATTAAGAACCAGAGACCAACCTTGGAGAACTTGTCTTTAGCAACATCACCTTTCTTCTGTAAGGCACCAAGGTTGCCATCAGGTAAATCTTGGCCTAAGGTTAAGACCAGGATGCCCATGATGACATGCAACCAACCAGGGATGAAGAAGGCAATCCTCCATGCAGTAAAGGGAGTAGCCCCAGCTCGCCTGATCAACTCATAGACCAATGGCATTATGAGCTGAGTGGCTCCACCACCCATGTTACCCCACCCAGCTGCTGTCCCATTTACAAGCCCTATTATCTTACTGTTAAACATTGTGCTCATCCAGTATTGGCATGAGACAAATGTGGCCAGGGAGAACCCAATCATGAACCGAACAGCTATATACCCTGCAGCATCTTTCACAAATGACATGCAGAACACAGTTGGGGCAGAGAGCATGATAAGGAAGGCACAGCCATAACGTGGGCCTAACAGGTCACAAACTGCACCCATTGCAAGCCTAGAGAAAATACTGCCAGAAACAGAGGCAACACCAGCATTGCCAATGTCACTTTTAGTGAGGTTGAGGTTGTCACGAATGATGGGGACAAGAGGAGCTGCTGCAAAGGTTGAGACAAAGCAAGTGAAGAAGGATATCCAAGATAAGTGGAAGGTTCTCATGTGGGGATTGGCCATGGAGAACAGTTTAAAAACCTTGGCTTTGTGCTCAGAATCTACAGGCAAAGCAAATTTGGCAGTGGTATCAGTTGGGACCATTGGGGAAGCAACTGAGGCTATGAAGGTTTGCTCTCTGCCTGTTACTCCATGCATGGAGCTTCCTGGAGATCCCTCAATCTCAGCCATTAATATTTGATCTTAATAATTAGTTTAGCTATATATATATATATCTAAGCGTGTAGTAAAGTTGGGAAATGAAATAGAGTTTATTTGATATGGGAATTGGGATGAAGTTGTGAAGAAGGGGGGAAGGAGTGTGTTGTATTTATATTAGGGAAGCCGTTGACAATGTAAGAGCTGTTGAAGAGCCAATGGGGTTCCCAACGGCTGCCAAGCTTTGAAGTTTAAACAAACAATATATTGACGTAATTCATATCGCCGCATATGCCTAATGAACAGGAAAGACCCATGGTGTATCCCAAAGGTTCACATATGACACATGACCAACTGTGATAGAAATTCCATAGTTACTGTAAAACAATGGAGAAATGTTGTTTGTAAATATTGTACATTTACAATTACAACATGGGTAAGGATCCTCTCCTGGCTCTCCATCCTCTCCAGCAAAATTTAGCTACAGAATAACGGCGGATTAGCTATGGCTTTTTTTCCTAGTTGTTCCGTAGTTATTCCATAGTTATTCCGTAGCTACTTTTGCTGGAGAGGACTAGAGACAGCAGCTGGAGAGGATCCAAATCCGAGAGATAAAAAGAAAATGGGTTAAATATGTTTTTGGTCTCTAAAAAATTTCTAGAATTTGGTTTTAGTCCCTTTAATTTAAAACCACTGGTTTTGGTCCCTCAAAAATTGAAAATACACCAATTTAGTCCTTATTGCTTACTTTGCTACGGATTAGCTATAAATTTTTATCGATAAGGACTAAATTGGTGTATTTTTAATTTTTGAGGGACCAAAACCAGTGGTTTTAAATTACAGGGACTAAAACCAAATTCCAGAAAATTTTGAGGGACCAAAAACATACTTAACCCAAAAAAAATTTATGTTGTATCAGTTATTGTATATTTTTTGTTGTATGAAAATGTTATCTCAAACATTATTCTTGTATAGGATAATTCAACACATGCCTCTAATTTTAACGAATGCAATTAATTTTTTGTGTCAATCGTGCTTAACATGTGATTACTTTTAGAGTCGTGAATGATACAACAACTCTTTGAGTAGGAAACGTACTGAGTGAGATTGATGAGCAATAAATCTCAACCATTAATTAGATCTATCCATGAAGCTAATCATATATATATATATATATATATATATATATATATATATATATATATGTGTGTGTGTGTGAGGAGGGATCAAATTACACTTAGTAAGTTACACCAAGTATTACATCATTGAATAATTTTTTAACATATTATTATATTAAGTAATCCACCGTTGGATTGAAAACTACTATCATAAAGATCATACATATAAAATTTTACATTAATCCAAAATTATTTGATATGTCATTGAGATGTCACAAGATTAATGTTATATATGCATTTGAAATATATGAAAAACCCAACCATTTGACACAAATAATAATGATGGTGAATAAACATAATCCAACGGTTGGATTACTAAAAAACACATTCAATTTGTAGTTATTAATACTTGGTGTAACTTACACTAGTGTAATTTGATCCCTTATGTATATATGTGTGTGTGTAATGTAAATTGAATTTCAAATCATTTAGATATTTGTAGGTATGTTATTTACTAGAAAACTTTTACTTATGTCCCGTTTGTTTTAAATTTTCACTGTACAAAACCATGATTTTGTAGAATTAATTTTAAATCACTTCCGTCCAGCATACTTCGTAAAGTGTTCATCATTCATCTCAACAATTCATTTCTAGAATCAATTCTACTCAACTGTAAATCAAACGGACTTTTATATTTTAAAAGCATATAACACGTTAAAACAAAGTGATGTGATGAAATACTAATTAATTTTCGATTTACATGAAATTTTGTAGACTTGATATACTCCATAATATCTTTCAATTCAACGGTTGGATTAGTCAATTTCACATTCTACAAAATATTATTAATTGGTTTAAGTCTTAGAGTTTAATAACTAGTGTCAATATATTGATCCTGACTCATATATATATATAAGGAGGGTTCATCTTACACTGGTGTAAGTTACACTAAGTATTACACCATTAATAACTACAAATTGAATGTGATTTTTAGTAATCCAACCGTTGAATTATGTTTATTCATCATCATGATTATATGTGTCAAATTTCATAAAATTTTGACACTAAAAACTTGGTAATTAAATGGTTGGGCTTTTCATATATTTCAAATGCATATATAACTTTAATCTTAAGACATCTCAATAACATATCAAATAATTTCGGATTAATGTAAAATATTATACACTACAAGAAATTCGCTATTTAGCGACACCATCGCCATTAGCGTAGGTCAGGCTGACGCAACGGCCGACGCTAAAGACATCACTGTTGAAAAAAATATATTTTTTTAATTTTTTTATGTAGCGACGACTTAGTAACGTTAATGACGACTCTGGCTGACGCTAAAGGTATAATAAATTTTTTAAATAATTTTTTTATTTAGCGTCGGCCAGGCCATCGCTAAAGGAAAAAAAATTTAGTGTCGGCCTAGCTGTCACTAATTTTTTGTTACTTTTTCACTACATATATAATATTTTGCGCTGTATATTCCAAGGAACAAACTTGGTGTAACGGTAATGTTCTTTCTTTGTATCGTGCAAGTTGTGGGTTTGATTCTCACAATTGATAAATTTGGGAAGGAATGATTATTTTTGAAAAAATATTTAGCGACGGCCATGGGTGTCGCTAGCTAGCCATGGTCGTCTCTGTGTGTGACGTGACGACCATGGAATTAGCGACGGCCTGGCCGTTGCTACATAACGTTGGTCATAAAATGTCGTCGCTACTACATTAACAACTAGGCATTTAGCGATGACTGGTTGGGCGTCGCTAATTATGAAATAGCGACGGTTTTTCATCTGTAGTGACGACTTTTGGCCATCACTAAAAACCAATTTTCTTGTAGTGATATGTATGATTTATATGATAGTAACTTTAAATCCAATGGTGGATTACTTAATACAATGATCCATTAAAAAATTATTTAGCAGTGTAATACTTGGTGTAACTTACACTAGTGTAATTTGATCCCTCCTATATATATATGTATAAAGGAATGAGTTCTCAACGATATTTTTTCCCGCTTAAATAAGGTTAGTAATGTAATTAACAATTGCCATTAATGTGAAGTCCATTGTGGTCAAAGAGAGAACCAATTAGAATTCAGATTTATTCATGTTATCATTTATTCACCACACTTATTTTTTTCCTTTAATTTGTCATTCTAATTAATGTGGTGTCATTCCCCCTCCCCCATTTATTCTCTAATTAATGTGGAGCTTATTTGGAAGAGAGAGAGTGTCATTCACCTCCACTTATTCTATTTTCATGAGTAAGAGCTTATTGCGGAGAGAGAATGTGAATTATAATTAAGATTTATGGCTCCCAAATATCACTTTCTCTATCAACTATTAATTTGTAGTTTAAATACGTTATCAATATTTTATCATATCAACGGTGAATTTGTAACTTAATATGTACCCAATATATTAATCCCTCCGTCCTATTTTACTTGACGTTTTAGCAAAAAAATATTTGTCCCAGTTTAATTATCATTTTCTACTAATACACTATTAAATGATCTTTTCCAATTCCACTTTTATCAATTAATTAATGTGTATTTCTTGAATGGTGTGTTTTTAATATGAGAGATAGGGTATAGTAGGGAATTAGTTTATAATTTTTATAAAACTTAGGGTATGTTTGTGAGTTAGAATTTTGGAGGGGAAGTGAGGGAAGGGAAGGGTTTATTGGAAGTCCTTCCCCTCTTAGTGTTTGTGAGATTAAGTATTTTACAAAGTCCAACCCTTCACTTTCCCTCCTCTCTAAACTCACAAACACACCCTTAGACACTACAAGAAAAACAGTAATTAGCGTAGGCCAAAAGCCCACGCTAAATGGGAAAAATGGACTCTAAACAACAAATTAGCGTAGGCTTAGCGTCGGTGTCGTGGCTCCCGCTAAAATGTTGGAAGAAAAAATTTGTGTCCAAGCCAATGCTAATTAGCGTAGACCAGCCCACGCTAGGTAGGAGAGAGAGAGTTAGTTTTCTCTCAGAGAATTTTTTTTTACAAATTACACAATGAAATTACTGACAGTATATATATTTAGAACAATTTTTTTAACCTGTGTAATTACACAGGATATATAATAAATAAAAAATAAGAAGATATAATTTATTGAAAATGTAACATTCAATGGTACCAATGTATTGAATATTGTGATAGTTATAGTTTCCAATAAAATCATTCAAACTTTTAATTTACATATGTAAACATGTTTTAACTAAGGTTAAAGAAATAGTTGAAAATTTTTTAAGGGAAAAATATGTTTTTCGTCCCTATAGTTTCGGTCAACTTTAGTCTTCGTCCCTATATTTTAAATCCTGTGTTTTTTGTCCCTAAACTATCTAAACCCCTAAACAGTGGTCTCTGCTTGTCAGTAAGATCTGTTAACCTGATTAGCTGGCTAAAAAAAGTTACATATTAGCCTCAATAGTGAGTCCCAAATAACTAACTGATCAACTAATTAATTTTTAATTATTAAAATAATCATAATTGCTATATTAGGGTTTTCACATGAGTAATTTTACCCGATAAAAAACCTAATTTCATAATTATGGTTATTTTAATAATTAAAAAATTAATAAAAAAATTACTAGATGAGTTAGTTATTTGGGGCCCATTATTGGGGCTAACATGTAACTTTTGTTACCTAGCTCATTAGGTTAACAGATCTCATTAACGGCCAGGGATCATGGTTTGGGGGTTTAGAAAGTTCAGGGACAAAAAACAAAGGATTTAAAATATAGGGACGGAGACCAAAGTTGACCGAAACTATAGGGACGAAAAACATATTTTTCCCATTTTTTAAAGTATAACAAATTATGAGTTTATGATTAAGTTTTCTTTTTGGGTACTAATATAACTTTCATATATTAAATAATATTTAATTTTTTTATGAAAAATAATATCTAAAATTAACTAAGGAAGTTTTCGCTTGCATAATAATATTGGCTACCTAGTTATACATGTGATTTAATTTGATTTATATGAATAAATATTTACTCATAACACATGAAGGAAAGTTTTATGAATAAAAAGAAAAAATTTATGAATAAGAAAATGAATTTTTAAATTAAAATATTTGAATTTCTAAATTACTTACACATTAATACGTAAGTTTACACGGTTAGATTTTTTAAGTTGATTTTTTATTATATTAATGAACTTTTTATAATTTGTAATCATACGTTTACAGAATAAATTATTTAGTTCAAAATACTTATTAAAATTTAATAATATACTTAATTTTTTGAAAAATAATACAGAAAAAATATACATATTTTTAGAAGCTAACTTTTTGGTGAATATTTTAAAAGATAAAAAATCATTGTGAAATTTAATTTTTTTAATAATAAAAATTAAAATGTTTAGTTAATTTGATAAAATTGTTCTTTTAAACATGCATGTCATGGGGAAGGACACGAAAATAATAGTGTTTTGCGTTAATTGCAATAAAGTGTGCAAATAAAAAGAGAAAGGGATAGAAATACAATAAAATGAAAGGGTAAAATAATATTTTAGTCCCTATAAAATACCAGAGTTTTGATTTTTGTCCCTGGAAATTTTTTCTTTTTTATTTCATTCTTATAAAATATTTAAGTTATTTTTTTAATCCTTGATTTTAATTCTACTGTTAATTGTGGATATGCTGAACACCCATAATAGTCACCGATACTTTAAAAGTACCCAAACACATTATATAAGAGTGTTAGCCTCCTTAAACTCATTCAGAGAGTCAAATTTTATGCCCAAATTGAATTGAATTTGTTTGTACATTTCCTCCTTTGTATATATCACAAATAGACTTTGAATATATTTAAGAAGACTAACATTATTGTATAATATATTAGGGTACTGCATATAGGATTACTGAGTGTGCTAGACATTCGACACATCCGCAATTAATAATAGAATCAATAGCAGAGACTAGAAAAATAGCTTAAATATTTTATAAGAATGAAATAAAAAAGAAAAAATTACACGGACGAAAATCAAAAGTCAAATATTTTATAGGGACTAAAATGTTATTTTACCCTAAATAAAAATATTTAATTTAGCACTATTTGATAACTAAAAAGGAATATTATTAGTTACAAGTGAAACTATTTGTAGTAGAATTCTTTCATTCCAAAGATAAAGTTTGACATTAAGATGGGAAATGAGATATTGGGAGATTTTTTTTCTTTAAAATAGAGCTAGTTTGGTGTAGAGACTTGGAAAAATTTGAAAAATGAGTTATATGGAATGAGAGTTGCTAGAAGGAATAATTAGAAATGTTTGCGCGGAGACCTTTTTTTTAGAAAAAGGATTGTGAAACACAAGTTTTATGATTATCCCCTTTTGAAAAAAGTTAATTATCCTTCAAAATATAAAATTGTATATAAATAAGTATTTGAGAAACCAACGGGAGATTGTAGAAAATATGAAAATATAATAATTTAAGAGTAAAAATATATCACACGAAAAAGATCGTTCTAGATAAAAATAATGGTCTGTTATTAACTAGTGTGTCACCCGTGCTAAGCATGGGGAAGTTATATCATTATGTGGCAGTAGTAGTAGTATTTGTGGTAGAGTTATGATTTAATTTCTTCATTAAACATGCGTTTTCATATCCCTCAATAATGATGCTTTGAAGAAAGAATTATTATGTTGCTTCAATGATAACCTGGATGAAAATACACAAACATAAACCAACCATATATTTGGAGGCCCAACATTGATAGAGAACAGGGCAGATCATAAACATTAAAATGCAAAGCAAGGTTATAAAGGTGCGAAAGGGATGTTTGGAAAGGCGAGCATCGATGTCTATTAATCCAACTAATTGAAAGAGGGAGACCGGTAGGTAATGTGTTCCAATTTCATGGACACAACGTTATTTAACGGATTATCCTAGGTTGTGATAATTTTTTCCAACAACGAACCTTAACCTGGTTTGTGCAATTGGCAGTGAGTGGTTTGGTGAAGCCATTCTTTTGCATGGGGAAGTAACATGAGACAGGAAACAACCAGCACAAACGTAGGACCCTGGTTAAGATATTGTTGGGTTCAATTATCCAAAAAAATATGTTTTAGAAGTAGCGCACTAAGTGATATTCACCTGTGGAGATGTGTCACACATTAGCTGTAATCAAATAGATGCTTATAAAAGATATTAAAGCATTTAAAAAACATTGCAAAGTTAATGACCACATGGAATAAAGTATAAGCGTTGAAGGAAATAAACATAATCAACTGTGTAAGTATAGGTGTTGGAAGAAGCATTCGAAATTGGATTGTGATGTGTGTATGTGTTGGTGAAAGAATGTTATAAGTAGGATGGAGGGTAAATAACATGAGGCAGTGGACGACTTGGGAAGTATTTATAAGATCTAATTGTGGATGAAGAGTTAGGTTTGTCAGAGAGTAAAGGTAATGTGTAGACCGGTAGCCAATCAGCTAAGCAAGGTAGTATTGAGTGCGCTTGTCAGAAGTAGCACATCAAGTCATGTTGGTAATAAGCCAAACATTGGGGAGGTTGCTAAAATGAAGTCATTGCATATCTTTTTAGACTTTGAGTAGAGAAAATGAATTAGTCGTGGCAGTTTTCCTTTTATTTTTTTTCCTTTCCATGTAAGTAATATATATAACGTCCAAAATTATTAATCAGTATCACGTTGCACAAGAAAAATATTATGCTCAGGATTCTTAAGGAAAAATAAAATATTTTCACTGAAAGCAAAGTTACCTCTTCGATTCTTCATATAGCACAACAAAACCAAAGATCTCCAAAGCCTAGCCTGCTAAAAACCTAGTCTATAGAAAGCATACACTTGTGCCTCATTTAACCATGAGCACATAATCAGATCAGGTTGTGCTTGGAACTCGATCACCTGCAGTTCAAAGTACGATGTATAAAAACATGAAGATGTAGCTACGCATAACATCTCAGCTAAGCTAAAATAAAAAAATGAAGCTATTTTAAGGGAGACTGAATGTGATAAAACTTGAGAGCAGAGTGAGGGAGCAGACAAAATAAAGAGTTGGTGAGTGTGATGAAAAGTGAGAACAAAGCAAGCATACACAATTCCCTAAAATTCTTCTCCAGGTAAATTTTGTCAAAGAAAAATTATGAATAGCAATGTTCATAGTACAAGGCTGCTAATTTCAACCTACATAACTGATATACCATTGATTTCTCTCTTTACATTTTTGCTTTCCATTGCACAAATAAATTATTTGGCCTGAGACATTCTCTTATACATACTAATAAAGGGAAAACAAAAATAATACCAACATTATGAAAAAGAGAAAACAAAATATAAATAGAATAGACCTCATCGTCATCAAGCGACACGAAATCTTGGATGAGGTTTCTAATGCTTTCTAATCTGGAATTGAAGAGGTTCACAGTTTCCTAAACCTTAACCACTTTCTCTGCTACCAATTTCTTGGTCTCTTCAAATTCATCATTGAACTTAGCTGCATCTCCAGCAACCTAACACACAAACAACAAACAGTAACAATTGGATTTAGGATTTGCAAATCATATCAACTGATGTAACTACAAAGCATCTAAATGCTTAAATGGTTTGTATAACATTTTTAACTTAACCCAACAAAAAAACTGACTCATTAACAGACTTAGTAACAGAGTTGAGAATATCAACTACTTTATATGATCTAAAAGATCATCAAATCTCTATCTGCCAAAAGTAGTAAAAAGGAAAGAAGCAGAACAAAGAAAGAAAAAAAACCAGTCCAGTAGCTCAAATGTCCTCTGCTAATTCATTCTTTCATAATAGATAGAGGCATAGAGCAACTGAGTTGTCAAGCAAAATCATGTATGATGTATCATTTCATTTTTGTTGATTTCATAGCACGGTTGTGACACCCTTCTACCCCAACTACTATTATAGTCATTAAGTTGAAATATAGGGAAAAGTTATGGTCCTCATCAGGTAAAAGGTTCACATTTTTTCACTTTAAAACGTCATTTGATTCGAAGCCAACTCAATTTAAATAAAAGGTAAAATCAATGCTTTTCAAAAACTAAAATATTAAATATCAGCATCATAAAAATATGTCTTGGCCATGTAAGGCCCTTAGAAATAATTTTCCAAATCTTTACAAAACAAAATAAAAAAACACAATATCCTAGACTCTAAGTCCCGATGTCACATATATCAGAGCGGAACCCCTTCATTTAATACTCGACACCTTGAGTACCATCTTCGTCACCTATAAAATAACCACAGAAAGCACGGTGAGAAGAAGAACACATACTCATACATGCACGCAGAAGGCTACCCTATCCTCACCCAACACATAGTCATAATCATTAATTTCGTCACATAATCATCATCAATCATATCATCTCACACTCTTATAATTCAACATATTGACTCATCACAATTATATAATTCACATGCAAACGCAATCATAAAATGACATGTATGCTCACTCTATGCTCATGCACAAAAGCTCATCCTAAGGATCATGATTCGGAACTCCGCACAATGGGCACACCTCATCAATCCTCTTAGTTGTTACCAATGATGGCCCTATCGTTAACGCCCACTCGGCAGATAGGTTGCACAGTTATACACCCACCTTGGGCCCGTGCAGAGACATTCGCCCCCTGTCATCATCACCCACCTCTATTGGGCTAGATGACTAGCATAAAAAACACTCCCCTTGGAGTAATGCATCGAATATCCCACATCATGGTCGTCACCCTACTCGTTGTCCCCCCTTAGGACTAGGGCATATGCTAGCCACATCTGGCTTATGCATCACACACATCTCATATCTCAAATGTTATGCTCAATGCAATCATCATCATACCTCATAACTCTCACACAATTTCTATGCTCAATGCATCATCATCAATTCACATATATCTCATACAATCTTTATGCTCAATGCATCATCATCAATTCACATATATCTCATACAATCTTTATGCTCAATGCATCATCATCAATGCACATATATCTCATACAATCTTTATGCTCAATGCATCATCATCAATTCACATATATCTTATACAATCTCTACTATTATAATCACACCACATCACATAAAATTTATTATAAACATAGGATATCGCATAAGATATTCACATCACAATACTCATATCACAATTAATACACTCTATGCATCCAATTTAATTTCATCAATAAAAACCCCAAATATATAACTACAGTGCAAACTAAATATCTCCCAACCCAGACTTCGTATAAAAAATCCAACCGTTCAGAATGAAGAACCAAATGTTCCGAACTAGCTGTCAAAATTTCAGCCCGATCCAACGGTGAACGAATCTGCAGTCGCTTTTTACAGTCGCAACTTTGTGTAAAAACGGGAATGACTTTCCTCTACCTCTTCTTCAATCCCTACTCAAATCCTCAAGTTCCTAATTCAATTAAACTCATTTTTACCGATTAAATTCACTGAAAACATCAATTATTTCAACAGATTACAGTTAATTCAACAATCGTTCAATTATGAATCTCACCCCAAAATCCTAATTTCACCCCCTTTTCGATAGTCTCGCTACCATCACTCAATTCATCAATAATATCACGTTTATACATCAAATCAGTCACATTCTAAACACATAATACATGATTCACAGATAAATTCTCGAATTTATAATTCTTAGAGGGTCTTATGGTTGCCCATCACTACCCAAACACCCCAACATACACATATAAACAACACCCTTTCCCCCCATACCTTAGAGTTGACGATCAGAAACGAATGGCAACACTCCCTTGATTATCTACTCTGCTACACCTTCCCCTTGTGAAGTTGCTTATCTCCTCCTAGGGTTTGGTTATCAGACGTTTGAAAACTAATAGGGTGAAAGAGATAACCCTCCCCCTATTTAAATATCTAACTGAGTTGGGACTACTCCAACCCACCAGTTACCCTTTTTAATTAAATAATAAATTTTTCTGAAACATAATAATATAATAATATTATTATTATTTCTTCATAAATCTTATTTTATTTTATTCATTCATTTATTTTAGGAATTATTAGGATGTTACAGAATCCTTATCTATCTACATTCAAATTTAAATTCAAATCTTATAATTAAACCTTATCCTAAATTTGTATTGATTCTTATCTTTAATCCTCGTGATCTCATTATTTCTATTATAAGATCTTATCCTAATTTAAAATACTAAATCATATCCCTCTCATAAGATTGTCCTTATTAATCTTGATATTATTATACTAATATAATAATTACTATATTTATAACAATTAATTTAATTGCAATCTTAATAATATAATTTATCTTCTAATAGTTTGATTATATATTCAATATAATCAATTTTGATTAAGGTCTTAATAATCTGACGTCTCCCCTAATATTTATAATATTATACTATTATTATCTCATAAATACGGTTATATTAATATTTACTATTATTATTATTATAAAACTTCTATTTTTACAACTAACGTCATCGGAATATAATTATACGTATTTTAATTATAATTCTAAATTTTAAATTTTAGGATGTTACAACGGTTAAACAGGATCTTGTGACTTTTAGAAATCTCAACAGAAATAAGATTGATGAAAATAATTAACTAAATAGCAAATAAAGATGTGACCATGTAACTCCATCAAACACCAAAGGGTCTTCCTCATAGAGGTAAAAGGGGTTGGGAGATAAAAAGTTAATGCTCTTCATTTATCAAACAAAACATAATCAAATCTATAACCTAAATTTTCAAACCCCCAATCACCACTACCTTCCTAGAGTTTGGCTTAGGTGAACTATCCCTTTATTATTCATATTGTATTGTTCAGTTACCCAAATTTTTTTATTGATTAGCTAACTAACATTCTTGCATCTCTTTATGCATACATGAGCAAGGACACTGTTGGACAGTATGAGAGTCACACTGCCTTCACCCTTCCTGGACTCTACTATGTTGTACATGGACATAGGGGATCTTGAATGGATAGACACAAATAATATGTTTTCACAAATAGTATGGTGAGAAAAAAAATCTATTCCATTTCATTTCACTAACTGTATATACAATAGTTTGATCTATTTAACTATCTAGTAATAGTATACCTATACCATCCAGGTTTGGGATGATAACATAATTGACACAGAAGGAGAAAGGTTCTATGAGTCAAACATAGATGACTTTGTCACTGCAATTCTAAAGAATGTTATAGTAATTTTGTATTCAACAACATTCTTGTTATCATCAATCTAAGGAATTGCTATCAGACTTGATATTCAGTTTAATTTTTTTGAACTATCATACTTGCAAACTCCTAATATGCATTATTCATATTGAAGAGAAATAGTGTACCTATACCCTCCATATTGTGCTGGATACATCTCCAAATGATTGTTTCCCGCAACTTCTCACGTTCTGCTATTTTTTCCTTAAAGATTGTTTCCTATAACTTCTCATGTTCTGCTAATTTTTCCTTAAGGATTGTTTCCAGCAACTTCTCATGCTTTACTAATTTTTCAAGTAGGGGTCATAGATGAATAAAGAAGGATATGAAAAACTTTATCTTTCACACTTTGTCTTTAATGTTTTTAACTTAGTCCTTTCTATTAATTTCAAATTCAGTAAACTCCATAAGTTCCCATTGAGTTTGGTGCTTGGATAAAGATGGATATGAAAAGTTCAATCGGAGATCTATATCATTGATTAAAATTCAGATATAGTATCAATCAGAGATCTATATCAAATCATATTCCATCCAATAGTGCTAGTATCAATCGGAGATTCTCCCTATATGAAAGCTTAAAATTCAGAATGATTTTCCCTTCTACCTCCTCCAAACAGTTCAAATACATCATAATCTAAAACAATCCTAGAAAAGAGAAAGAAGAGAGGTAAAATAATGCATAAGGATTCTTTTATCTTCATATCATCAAATACACAAGATTCCTACACTGCCTAATACATCGGGATTCTTTTATCTTCAGATCATAACAGAACATGTGCAATTTCATCTCTAATTAAAAACTTTCATTAGTATTTTACTTTTATTTTGCAAATAAGTATCTTAATAGAGACACATCTTACTTGTGGTACAATAGAGATATATCTTACTTGTGAAAAGAGAGTTGTCGTCAATCTTCTTGATATTATAACCACCAATTTCTTTATCATTCGTTGAACTTCTATATGATCAAGTGCCTCAACTTCCATTTGAACCTTCACAAAAGGGAAAAAAACCAAATCTATGAACTTTTGAAAATTTAAATAACTTGCTCGGTCAAATTCGGAGTAAGGACACCACAAATAGTGACTTCATTCACATCAGGAGGATTGGCAATCCTGTTGGCATTTCTGCAAATGTGAGTCCAACAAACTAAACTAAAAGAAGTAGAAGTCCTCTGGATCTCTAACACGAGAGAAGCATAATCAAAATGTTTATCACATTTGTCCTTTTTATATCTTTTTCACATTGAGACAAAAATTAAAATATGATTTATTTAAAGAATATATATTCTTTTGTTATAAAAGTATAGTATCATATAAATAGATAATGGTATGGAAGAAAAATATAAAAGCTAACCATACTCAACACTTGAAAAACAAACAAAATACAAAACTAACCAATTATCTTCTCTTCAGTTGGTTCAAATACGGTTTGTATCCATTTCACAATCAGATCACTGTGATATGCAGATGCTGCAAATTTCATGGGTAACATAGGGGTCAGGTGATGCCTCGACTAAACAAATGGACAATATTTTTTGCAAGAAGAGAAATTAAAGAAAAGAATAGATACCCCATTATTAGGCATCACCACATATATTTCATATTGACAAAAGAGGAGCTTATAAAACCCTGCATTTCCTGTTAAGATCAAAGAAAGAAGGGTGAGTAAAACATTCACAAAGATCAAATTTAAGTACAACGAAGAAAAAATCGTAAATAAAATAATTTGATGCTAACAAAGATCATATCAAAATAGGGAAAGTTTCAATACCCTGATAAGACTTTAAATTTTCTTTTTGTGATGGTGGTAGAGCTTTTGAACTCCGATGCTGATGGCGATATGATAAGTGCCAAATATTAGGATATTTTTGTATGAAAAACATGACACTTATGGGTAAATTGCATAAATTCCTGTATTGATTTCCTCCAAATTCTAGAACTTTGAAGTTAAGCAGTAATATCTGAGTGTTGGTATAATTGAAACCTTTTAATCCCAATTTTTGGTGTTTAATTGCAGGAAAGATTAAAGAGGATCAATCAGGAGCAAAAGAATTGAAGAAGCAAGGAGAAAAAGAGGAAATCAAGTGCTGAGGATTCGCTTGAGTGAATCTCAATTCGCTTAAGCGAATTTTGTCCAGAGAAGGGTGATTTTTTATGCTGAATTCGCTTAAGCGAATTGATCTTTCTTCACCATGAAGAATGCTATTCGCTTTAGCTCAAGCGAATTTCCACTTACTCAGCTGCACAAAACAGAGTTCAGAGGCAGTTTTCGAGAGTTGGACATTTTTCGAAAATAGAACGAAGATCCCGAAGACGAACGAAAGCTGCGGAATCAGAATTCTTCATCTTCTCCTTCATATTTCTTGATTGTACAAGCTACCATGAGTAGCTAATCTCCTCTTCTGGGATTGAATGTAAATCAATTCGAACTCGGATATATTCTGGTTATATTTTTATATAGTGACTTTGTTCTATCGATATTGTTATTTTCGTTCTGCTTACATGTTCTTGATTCTATCTGATCAATAGACTCTGGATTTAGATTTTTGGATTTAACTGGAAAGTATTTCTGAAAATTCGATCTGAACGAAAATAGTCGATAGATCGTTATACTAGGAATAGATTTCGATATATCTAATGCTTTAATACTTGAACTTAATGCTGGATAATCTATTGAATATATGAGGAATCAATATTCAAGAGATTAATCTTATGAATTTTATAATTGAGGAATCAATATAAATGACCATTGTATATGCATCCATATCGGTAGTTACAAATGCTATATATTGATATACAACCAAAATATAGACGAGGGAGATAGATGAAATTCAATCCCTGTTTCTCTTATTGATATTTCAAATCAATTTACACTATTTTCTACTGCTTTATATAATTTTCCTTTAATTACATATATAAATCATGAAACAAATCTCTCTCCTTTATATATATTTACTTTTTGAATTTAGTTATAACTTTAGCTGACTCATTCCTCGTGGGACTGACATACCGGATGGAGTCTCTCTACTAATTAATTACTCACATACCTCTACTAATTAATTACTCACATACCGGATGGAGTATTATTTTTCCTCTCTACTTTTTAAAATTATAATTTCCCGCTTAAAATTTACCCCTTATTTTTCATTATCTCTCTCCTGAATATATGAATTACACGTGTCTTGTTCCCACAATTTTTTTCCTCACACTTTAATATTCTTTTTTATTATCTTTTTAACTTTCTTTTAATTTTTTTTATCAAAATTATATCTCCATTTATTTACCTTCTATTGTAGTGTTTTTTATGTATCACGAGTATCCTCCACGGGAGACAGTCTTAATCTTGTTATTTTTTTTTCTTTTATTTTTTTTTATCTCACTTTCATTTTTTTATTATAATATTAAAATATCTCTCATTATTCGTTTTTATTAATATGTTTATAAAAGAAAATTTTGTATGAGATGCCGGTATTCTCCACGGGAGATAATCTTGTTCCTACCATTTTATTTTTTTCTCACGCATGAATTTTCTTTTTTTATTATCCTTTTTATTTTTTATTATTTTTTTATCAAAACTATATCTCCAATTATTTACCTTAAATAATAATCAGCACATTCTCAGTTACATGAAGAAAGCAAATCGGGGAATGAACACTGCCAAAAAAATAATAAAAAACCTACTTAATTGTAAAAGAGTAGATAATATAAAAAAAAAGCCTAGTTACCATTTCAAATAGATGATATAGATTACAATCCAATTAGTTTTGTATCAACGTTTATATCAATAAAGCCTATATTGGAGCTGTAAAAAAAATGAAGCATATACTGACACAACAATAAAGCCTATACTCACACAATAATTTATATTTAAGAAATTATTTAAACGTAATTTACATCACATATGGATTAAAAATATTATATTTTTGAATTTTTTGAACTGGTAACATTTGGAAAAGAACAATAACCGATTTCAGCTCTTAAAAAGCAGCTCTTAATTTTTTTTTTGGATTGTACATTGCATCAATTAAATTAATGTAAGTTAATCCATGAATAGTGATTATATTATTATTAAACTTGTTACTTTGTATAGTTTTAGATAGATTAGATGTAGATTGCATTCGATAAAATAACATCATTTAAATTTTAAATTAAATTAATTATTTTTTATTGTTGTTTCCTATTGTTGTTTCATTTGCAAAAACAATAAATAAAATTATGGGGCAAACATTTTAATTGCAGTTAACAATACAAGAAAAGTCTTAATAATAATTAATTTAAGAGGTTAGACTGGATGATTCATTACAATAAAACTAATTAATTAGCTAAAAAAGAATCATATGTGATTAAAAATTTACATAAAAAACATTAATAATTAAATTACTGATGAATTGATATTGAAATAAAATATGAATATTAAATTTATTCGATTATAACTATTTTAATTTTATTTTGTGTTATTAGATGTAAAAACCTTAGAAAAACAATTAATAAAAATGAATATTTTCTTAAATTGAATTGTATTTTGTTGATAGAAATTTCTTTTTTAATATTTCTTATAATGTTTTCCTATGCATTAAAGGGGAATACATATTTGCATAGTTTTTATTATTATTAAATGTTAATTTTTTTGTGACAATTCTAAATTATAGTTTAGTATATAGATTGTGAGAGTAAATATAATTTTCCCAACCATGAAAAAATTATATAAAATTTATTAATATTTAAATTTAAATTATAGGGATAAATACATAGGGTCATAATTTGGTACCCTCCAGCTAGGGAGGGTTTTGGTACCTTCTTATCATTTTTTTTATTGAATAGGCCAAAACTACATAGAAGCAAGTTGTGTACTCCGTTTTAAATTATTTCAAAGACATAAAGTAGATTTTAAATGAGACTCATGTGTATTGCAAATGAGAATGTGAAAAAATGGGGGAATACAATACAAAATACATGATAATGGTTATAGGGGGTTAAAAAGTCTTTTCAAAAACTTAAAATACAAATTCTAATAGTTAAATATTGTCCTATAACTATAAAAATACAAGACCATTTAAAAAAGTTGAGAAAAATTGGTTAAATAATAAAAAAAGGTACCAAAACCCTCTCTTACTAAAGGGTACCCTAGAATTTTCCAAATATACATATTGCATGTAGTTCTGTTTTGTTTTTTTAGTTTTTTAATATTTTTAAAAAACAATTCATAAAAAAGACCCACTTTTTAAAATTGAATGATGATTTTATTGATAGAAATTTCATTTTTATTTTCTTATAATATTTTTTATACATCACATAGAATAAATATTTACGTAAAGTTTATTAATATATAAATGTTAATTTAGTAAAAACACCACACGAGGATGACCATTTTAGATGAAAACAATGACATATCATTAACTCTATCTAATAAAATGACAATGTTTAAATTACAGTTTATATTAATTATTTTCTATGATTGTTTCATTTGTAATAAAAATAAATAAAATTATGGGGAAATCATTTTAATATTACAAGTTAAAAATATAGAAAAAGTCTTAATAATAATTAATTTTTGTAGTAAAAATGAATAAAATATTACATTAAAACTTATTAATAACTTATTAATCACAGGGTAAAACTAAATTATTAGGATAAATACTTATTATATCTACATATATTTTATTTTTTATTTGTATAATTTTTGAAAAAAAAAATATAAATGAGGTTAATTATTTAAATTGAATTATGATTTTTTTATTGACCTTCTAATTTTAATTTTTTCTTGTAATGATTTTTTATGCATCACAAGGAATAAATCTTTACATAAAGTTTATTAATATATAAATATTAATTTAGTGAATGAATTATAAAAGGTAAATTTAATTCTTTTTAACAAATGTGCCTGCTGCTCATTTAAGTTGATAGTAGTTGTATGACTTTTTTTCTTTGGTATTTAGCCCATTTTGGTAAAATAAATGCAAATATAATTTGTAACATAATGAAAAGTTTACATAAATGTATTTATATTTATAACTATAGTAGTAAATATTTATATTAGGTAGGAATAAAAAATTTACATGAAATTAAAGAACATTCATATATTTAAATAATAAAAAAAGAATATATAACCCCAAGGGGTTGGTAGAATGGGGCACCATCCTCTCACCCTAAATTTTGTGTTAAAAAAAAGAATATATGGAGAACAATAATTTAAGAGTAACAATGCACCACATGGGAGGACCGTTCTAGATAAAAACAAAGGTTTATCATTAATTTTATCCGATAAAAATACATTGTTTAAATTTCAAATTAGATTAATATTATTTCCTATTGTTATTTCATTCGCAATGACAATAAATAAAATTAGGGGACATTAATCATTTTAATTACAGGTTAAAATTACATGAAAAGTCATGATAATAATTAATTTATGAGATAAAACTAAATAAAATATTACAATTAAACTTATTAATATATAACTAAATCATAAGGTAAAAATAAATCATAAGTGATTTTAAATTTACATAAAAAAATATTAATATTTAAATTATTGATGAATTATATTGAATAAAAATATGAATATTAAATTTATGTTGATTATAAATAATTTAATTGTATTTTAACTGTAGTTCTTTGAACAAGTACACTATTGTTAGGGTAAAAAAGTGAATTGCAATCGATCATTAGTGTTTTGGACTAATTACTTCTTCATTGTTTTCTTTCCGTTCTTATTTATAACTAAGATAATTAAATCACACAAACCTATAAAAGTATAGTTAAATCTAGTTAATTTTATTGGGACCAAAGGGTTGTGGCTTAGTTGGCAACACGGGCTGAGATTGTGGGAATAGCTACAGATTTCGATCCCCACTAACACTAAACACACTCTTTCGGAGGGGTGAAGAGCCTTAACTGTGACTAAGCCCCGAATAGGATTGCCCCTGGTAATAGGGGATACCCGTGGTTAACACAAAAAAAAAGTTAATTTTATTGGGGTTTTAAAAATTAATTTAATTTTCTAGTTTTACCCTATCATTTGATAGTTGGAAAGATATTAAAGTTAATAAGGATAAATACGAAAAATAATAATAAATACTTCTTTGAAATTGTGTAATGATCGACTTATAAAAAGAAACACAAGAAACTTTTAAAATGTGCCTTATAAATATATAGAAATAGATGGAGTAATAATTAAGAAATATACTTATATAATAATTTTGTACATCCTTTTGTATAATAAGAGAGATAAAAAATAAAAAAAAAATAAAATAGGGAAAAATATGTTTTTCGTCCCTATAGTTTCGATCTAACTTTGGTCTTCGTCCCTATACTTTAACTCATTTATTTTTTGTCCCTGAACTTTCTAAACCCCCAAACCATGATCCTGACCGTTAGTGAGATCTGTTAACCTGATGACCTGGGTAACAAAAGTTACATGTAAGCCTCAATAGTGGTCCCCAAATAGCTGACTTATCTAATTAATGTTTTTTTTATTAATTTTTTTATTATTAAAATAACCATAATTATGAAATTAGGTTTTTTTATCGGGTAAAATTGCTCCAATGAAAATCCTAATTTAGCAATTAGGATTATTTTAATAATTAAAAATTAATAAAAAAATTTAATTAGATGAACATTCAGTTATTTGGGACTCATTGTTGATGCTGACATGTAACTTTTGTTAGTCAGCTCATCAGGTTAACATATCTCTCACTGACAGGCAGAGACCACGGTTTGGGGGTTTAGAAAGTTTAGGGACAAAAAACACAGGATTTAAAGTACGAAGACGAATACTAAAGTTGACTGAAACTATAGGAACGAAAAACATATTTTTCCCGATAAAATATAATAAGTGATATCATAAAAAAAACTAAAAAAATAAAATGTGCTATATGCATAACAAATAAGTGTCAGTTTGATTTACAGTTTATCAAAATTAATTCTAAAAATTAATAATTAAGATGAAAAATACACATTTTATAAAACACATTAGAAGAAGAAGTAAAGAAGTAAAGTGATTTAAAATATCAATTATTATACCACTACTGCAGAAAAGGCTTTCTACGACGGTTAAAAAGAGGCTTCTACGACGGTTGTGCAACCGTCGTAGATCCAGGCGTCGTTGTTAAGTGGAATTTGTCACGACGCGTGCTAACCGTCGTTGTAAACTGACTTTCTACGACGGTTAGGACTGGTAACCGTCGTGAAAAGCCTTACTTTTCACGACGGTTAGTACTGGTAACCGTCGTGAAAAGCCTTACTTTCCACGACGGTTAGTAAAGGAACCGTCGTGAAAAGCAAGACTTTCCACGACGGTTATGGTCACAACCGTCGTGGAAACTACTTCAACCCACCCTTCTTGAGTAACTCTTCCACGACGGTTGTGTCCACAACCGTCGTGGAAAGTCTAATTTTTTTTTTTAGTTCATTTTGTTTTTTACAATTTTCCCAAACCTGCAAACAGAAAATACAGTCCAAACAATCCCAGCAATGAAAAATCAGCAATACCAACATAGTAATGACACTTCACATACTCGGTGCACTAATCAATTTACATAATCACATTACACGTAAAATCTAATATAAAAGCTACCATAAGTAATGAAACTATATAAAAAAACTACTACAAGTAATCAAATACTGATCAACTACTCTAAAGTTTTGTTATACAAGTCAATAACATATGCAACCCATGTCTTTCTGATGTAATCAATTGAAGCAGAGTTGAGTGGGCTACTATCCATGAAATCCAGATCAATTGCATGACGATTGGTGTTAACTTGTTTGTTGGATTACCTTGTCCAATGCGACTTGAATTCCCCCTTGCACAATGCAAGACATCCATTGCATGACGTAATAGCCACACTCATACCCTCCAACTTGTTTGTTGGACTACAATTCAAAATGAATATTAGTCAAATAATTAAAACCGTAGACAACACTTTATTAAAATATCTTATTGAATCCATGTAAATACCTTGACGTATTTCCAGGTTAGCTTATGAGCTCTATGTCCAGGTCTACCCATCAACATTTGATATGTTGAATATGCACTAATATAAAAAATATCACAAGATTTAGAGTTTAATAATTCAATAAAAGACTTCTAAAGTTAATAAATTCATTGTCATTACCTATTGACTATGTCAAAAAATCTCTTTGGGGGCCTCTTATGCAATGAACAAAACCACAGAGCACTGTCTTCGTCGACAGATATAACCAGTAGTTGCCAGTGGCGTCTGCATTGAAAATTAGTTAATACTTCAAGATATTTATTTTGATAATGATAAAAATATTAAAAAACCTACAAGTATTTCCACTTACTCATGAAAGTAAGGTGCTAAATAAATCTTCTTGCCCTCATCTTGCAAGGCATTGGCGATGTACACCTGAATAGTTGTTCTTTCATTTACACCCTCACAGGTTAGATGAGGGTCAATGAATCCATACACATCCTCATGTGAGGATAACGAAGCCAAAAACCTGAAATAAAAAATATTTCGTTGTGAGGAAATTTCCTTCTAAAGTTACTTAATAATAAAACTACAAGTTTAGTTGGCAAAGTACTTACAACTCCCACACATGAATAACAGTGATGTTAAGATATTCATCGCCCGCCACAACCTCTCCTATATCTGAGACGGTTAAATACAGGGGTATGGACATCTATATCGTACCAAAAACTTCGTCATCCCATGGCAACTCGATAGAGTTGTATTTAATGGCGGATGCAACCTTTAACAAGCTAGCAAGGGGATCATCGGTTGGAAAAGGTCCCTTCTTGGTATTTTCTTTTTTGTCGTTTCTTTTGTACTTTTTGCTGCACATAAAGAACAATGTATTGTGAAAAGTAGTAATATATATAGATACATTGTTGAGGATATAAAAAAGAAACATTTAATTGTGAAAAGTAGTAATATATATAAGTGTCAACTATACCATAGGGGTTGGAGTTTGCCTAACTAGATGCCAGGGCCAGGCAATAAAGGTCTGATATGCTTGTTGTACAATAGCAACCTCCAATGTCTGGATAGGCACAGGAACATTCTCATCGAAAACCTTTTCCACTGATACCTTGACTGTGTCAGGTGAAAGAGGAATATTATGTACCGTGGTGGCCCCTATGAAAACCTTCCCCAAAGCCACCAACTTAGGGGATGGTGTGCACTCCACATACAGCTGACATGGGATTTCATCCACCTGACCCCCATCTGGTGAACAACTACCCTTTGTGCTGATTTTATTAGCATTAGTCACAAATTCTTGACTAGGACCACCTGTCTGCGATGCATTCAACAATTCCTGTTTGTACAACTCCAACTCGATCCTCATTTCATCTTTCACCTTATTTGTGATTTCAACTGTGAGTTGTTGTGTTAGTTTTTCGATGTGCTCACTGCTAGGCTCACTTGATGAGGAGTTCTTGGACTTTGATCCAAAAAATGACCGAATACCAACCCCTGCTCCAGCAGCACGAACACGACCAGGGTGCTCTGGTCGTCCAATAGCAGTAGCAAGTATATCATCACGACCTTCTGGTGTAAAGGTCCCCTGAGTAGATTGCTCAACCAAAGAATCCTGCAGTTAACAAATATAGTGACAGAGAGCGTGAGTATGGAATCAAGAATTTGTATAGTAAATAAAAAATCAATTACAAAATTAAAACTTACAATCTTCTCAGAGATAACGCGTGATTCTTCAGAGGTATATACCCCTGAGGGTTTAACACGGGCCTGCTTCCATTTATCATGACGTGTAGGCGGTGATGGAGGGTCTGCAATAGGATCATCACCATCTGCAGCTCTGTCTTTCAACTTCTTCTTTATCATTTTTTCTTCAAGCAATTTATAACCCCCACGAGACAGAATGTGGGGGGTTACATTATGTGCTTGAATCTCCTTAGCCTTCCTCCTTACATCCTGTAGTGAATGAATAATAAATTACTACAAATCTATACAAAACTGAATGAGTAAAACAAACTGAATTGCACTAACCTGCCAATGTTCTTGTTCACGGAGTTCCACAAATTGTTCCCAAGTCTCTTCATCAATGCCCTGATATTTGGTACAAGGATTCTGACCCTTCTTTGGGCCAAAAATATATGTGGTCGTTAGCAGGGACTTAAACTGACGCCACTTCACCGCAATCGAAGACAATAACTTCGATTCCAATGACGGTACATTTGGTATATCAAAATGAGCCTATATGAAAAACAAAGATAGAATCAGTCATACATTAGAGTTAACATCAAATTCATAAAAAACTTGACAAAAAATCATATAAGTGTTTTACCAAAACATCCTTCCACAGCACGGTCTTCTCAGCCTCAGTCACATGCTCCCAAGTCGGTGTTAAAATTGAAATTTTGTCTCGGGCCAATACACCGAGATAACTGCTAAGGAGATCGGAGTTTGGCCCAGTAGCCACCCCGCTATCAACATTAATGGTCAGTGTTACCTTCTCCCCATTGGCGCATTTCTGTGCAAGCCATCTCAGCCTAGTAGGTCCTCTAACAGATCTTCTGGAGGATGACTCTGAATGATCCCCTGAAGGATCCCCTGAACATGGAGGCGGACCATGATCATCGGCCATATCTCTGTTGAAAAATGAAAAAAAAAACAAATATGAGTGACAATTATACACAAAGTAACCTTCAAAAGTAAAACTTATAAAAATAAGACATAAAATTAACACAATAAAATATAATGCATAATTAAATGAATCTACCTTTAAACTTGTTCCCATATTCCCTCATTATGGTCTGTTCGAGTGGCATGCACATCATCGACAACAAGGCAAAGCACAAGTTGAACATTGTGATCCCTAGCTAGGGACGAGAGGAGACCTATAAATTACTTTTATCTAGTACTAAAGCAAATTGGAACAAAAATGGTTGTGTATGTGTGAATGCGGTTCAAATTGAATGCTTACGCGAGGATGACTAATGAGTAGGAGATTATGCTATATATACATATTGTATAAATAAATATTAACACTGTGCCATCTATATATGCGCGCATGCTTCCTAATCATAAAGCTTTGGGTGACAAAAAGAGCAAGATTATATAATTACTTCTAAATTAATTTGAATAATTTAAATTGCTTTTTAGTGACTATATTAATTCATTCATACTTTAATATTTTGAATTAGTTTTCTTATTTTGAATTCATTCATACAATGATTTGGGTGAATTATCATTAATTGTGAATATTGTAAATTTTTTTAGCCAACTAATTACACAGTACAATATAATTTAATTAAAACGGTCTAACTGTCTCTTAATTTTTTTTTATACTTTTCAAGGTTGATATTTTTTAATCATAAAGCTGCATGATATATTGATATAACAATAGGAAATGTTTCACCAGGACCCATTCAATGGAAAATTACATGGACACAGGCATTTGTAAATTGAATTCATTTGGCATCAAATGCACTGCACAGTGATCAATATATTTCAGGCCACATGTTCAATGGCAAACAAAATGAAAGTGATAAAATTTTAAGTGAATAATATTCAGGCAAATGCAACTCACAGTGACCAACATTTCAGCAAATACAAATATAAGAAAACCTTCACCACATATACATCACACTAAAATGCTAGGGCTCAAGAAACAAATCACACTAAAATGGTAGGGCTCAAGAAACAAACTCACAGTGACAAATTGATGGAGCACTTCACGGCGGCCGGCGGCGCAGAGGCACGGTGGAGCTTGAGAGAGAGAGACAAATGCACGGTGAGAGCTCGAGAGAGAGGAAGCTTGAGAGAGAGAGAGAAACGCATGGTGAGAGAGAGAGGAAGCTTGAGAGAGAAAGAGCGAGCTTGAGAGAGAGGAAGCTTGAGAGAGAGAGGGAGGTTGAGAGAGAAAGGGAGGTTGAGAGAGAAAATTTTCAGGTCGCGCGGCGCAAAATGGAATCAGGGAGCGCGAGGGTGCACTTAACTGGACTCTACCACGACGGTTGTCAAAGGGCCCGTCGTGGTAGATCAATCTTACTCCTGCACCACCCCTGTTTTGCTATTCCCACCCCCTTTCCTTTCTGAACCCCTTATGCTACCTGCACCTCCCCACTTTACTTGTCACACCCCCATAAGGTCTTCCACGACGGGTGTCCACGGGGCCCGTCGTGGTAGATCAATCTTACTCCTGCACCACCCCTGTTTTGCTATTCCCACCCCCTTCCTTTCTGAACCCCCTAATGCTCCCTGCACCTCCCCACTTTACTTGTCACACCCCCATAAGGTCTTCCACGACGGGTGTCCACGGGGCTCGTCGTGGTAGATCAATCTTACTCCTGCACCACCCCTGTTTTGCTATTCTCACCCCCTTCCTTTCTGAACCCCCTAATGCTACCTGCACCTCCCCACTTTACTTGTCACACCCCCATAAGGTCTTCCACGACGGGTGTCCACTGGGCCCGTCGTGGTAGCCCAATCTTACTCCTGCACCTCCCCACTTTACTTTTCACACCCCCATAAGGTCTTCCACGACGGGTGTCCACTGGGCCCGTCGTGGTAGCCAAATATTACTCCTGCACACCCCTTTTTTGCTATTCTTGGCAACCGTCGTAGAAACGTGCTTTCTACGACGGTTGAGGGCCAACCGTCGTTGTAAGTTACCAACATAATTGCAAAGATGCCACCGCGCATGTTTCAACGACGGTTGTCCCTCAACCGTCGTGGAATGTCCGTCGTAGAATGCCTTTTTTGTAGTAGTGTACTAAAGTTGATATAACACAACTCAAATGTACCTTGTAGCGAAAGTACAAGTGTTTGCGTATGTCCTTGTCATATAAAAAACATATTTTAATAATTCGTAAGCAACCCAATCTATATATATTACCTTTAATTGTTCTATTTAATTAATAACACTGGATAAGAGCTCACAGTCACAGATATGTGTACGCACAAAAGTATGCAGACCACGACGAGAGGTGAGAGGTGAGAGGTGGTATATATGAGGTTACAAATAATGAAAAAACAAAGAAAAGGTATATCAACATGAGAAAGAGTATATAATTATATATTAAAAAAATGTATGTCCATTGAAATAAGGAAAATTTCATACAATTTCTTAAAACTTAATTAATTGGAAGATGAATGTTGGGGCCGGACGGTGGTATTCTTTTTTTTTTCCACGACAGTGGGATATATTTGTTCATTTAGTTCAGTACAGGTTTTCGTACAGCCGTTTCCAAATGTGACAACATTTGACCAAATTTGTTAATTCAATAATTCATATTTATTAATTGAATTGAAATATGCTTCATAACCAAAGAAATAAGTAATCCAGAGATAGTTGGCAAGTAGTCGAGTATAGTAGTGCCTATCTGCGAACTGCAGCCAATAACCTTCAACTTGAGATATATATAATTATTTGAGCCTTTAATTAACAAAGCAAAGCAAGTACCGAGTCAATCAAATAACTATGATATATTAAATTCATATAACGAAAAAATATACAACAAATTATATAATAATTTTTTTTATCACATTCTACATTTATATCTTTTTTCTATTTTAACTCACCATGTTTTTTTATGAATAACTCACTATATTGTATTATTATTTGCTGTACAAACAACAATTCTCATCAAGTATCATATAACTTTAATATACCATGTGAAAAGTCATTAAATTTTTAAATATATATATACCAATTAAATTTTCTAGTGGTTATCTGACCGCTAATTGAATCGGTGAAGTCACATGTTTACAGTTCAATGATTCAACTGTGGTCAAATCGGTATAAATTAAATATATATTTTAAATATTATATAAATTTTAAATAAAATAACACAAAATTATAAAAAAAATAAGATATATAAAATTGTAAATTAGTATAAATAATCTTATTATAAGTCTTATAAGACAAAAGAATTAATAATAATTTTTAAAATAATAAGTATTTATGTGTAATCCTAAACATGTCTTTATTTATCTTAAAAATTTTTGATTAAAAAAAATTAAAAAAGATTTTTTTTTTTGAAAAATTTAAAACAGGCCAATTTTTTTTACCAATTTTCATAAGTTTTGTATCGGTTCAACCGGTTCTCACCGGTTACTATACTGATTCCTGGTCGAACCAGCCGGTCCGGTTTTCAAAACTATAGTTATTTCTATTATATATGCTTGAAATGAAAAGATGTAAATAAAGAAGTAGAAAAATATTAAAAATGTGTGCCCTTTATTTTTAAATTTTTTATATTGTTGGATAAAATTCAAGTTCATATTGAATATAGATTATTTAGAATAGGCCAATATAAACTTATCCAATAATAATAATATGAAAACTGCTAAAAATTATGTTGCTAACATTCTTACAACCATATATAAGCTTAAGTTGTCAAATTGAGTTTAATTATTATTTTATCCTGTACGTGACAGCTCAAAATCTATTTAAAACAAGTCACAAGTTGGGATTAGTTTGCACACACATCTCAGTGTTTCTTATGAAATGAAAAAAAAATAAAAACTCATTCAAACTGCCTTTTTACATGGATATTTGTAACTTATAAAAATGTCTAAAATTCCTTGTATGGTATAATTTTAAAAATTATTTTTTCTTAATACAATTTTATAAAGAAAAAATATGGAATTTTTTCTTTCCCCGAACGTATATATGTTTAAGCATCTACAAACTTATTTTTTTCATAATGAAAAAAAAAAAGTTATCCAAACAACATTATTTTTTATCAACTAATTAATTAATTTTAAATATCGCAACGCACCTTTGGTTAACGCAATTGTAAAACAAAGCAGACTCTACATGAAATTAACTAGTATCAACAAAACGGAAACTGACCCTTTTGACTTTTGTAATTGAAAAGTTGAAAGTTGGAGCATGAAATCATACATAATCGAATACCCTTTCACGAGCTCCTAGAGCTCCTATAGCTACGTGCTGTGATTCGTTGAGATCCATCCTACTTTTAAAAGAGCTGAGCTTTTATTTTTAACTTGATCTTTATTTAAGAATTATTTAATTTAATACTCATATACCAAATAAATTCATTTAATTTGTACCGTATGTTGCCATTATAACTTTATAAGCTTATAAGATTTTTTTGGTATAAACCATAGGTATCCCCTATTACCAGGGGCAATCGAAGAGTGTGTTTAGTGGGGATCGAACCCGGGAGCTCTTCCCACAATCTCAGTCTGCGTTGCCAACTGAGCCACAACTCTTTGGTTATAACCTTATAAGATTAATTTAAAATTATTGTAGAGTACAAAATTAAATTAAAAATGAGTGTAATATATAATTTTTAGTCTACAGGTGCTATATTTTTAATAAATAATATTATCATTAGCGAAAGCTTGTTAAATTTAAAAACATATACGAGAAATAAATAAATTGAAATTTTCTTAAAAAAATCATATCAAAATGACCATCACGTACGTATGAATATATATATATATATATACTAATGATAAATTAATTAAGTTAATGACTTGCTTTAATTTTCACATCTTCACTGTGTAAATTTCATAAGAACTTGTATCGATCAACCTTTTTAGTCCTTACACCGAACAAAGATGAACAATAATTAATGCTGCTGTCAGCTTATGCTTGAGTCCTTAATTTTTTCCTTCTTAAGACCTGAAATGCGCATAGAATAAACTAATTGCAAAAAATAATGAAATAAATTAAGAGAAGCTCATACGGACCTTTGAAAAGTTATATGTTTAAATAATTACGTAAGCATACCTAATTCTTGTATTCGAAATTAAATAAACCTTTTTTTATAAAGTGATTAAAGTACTCGGCCTTAAAGTTTACACACTTATTATTCAACACTTGAATAATGTATCAATTTAATCTTATGGTATATTTCAACGTTCATCCTTGTTGACTATTTATGGATAGAATTATATAGTATATCATATACCACTCTACGTTACGTTTAATTGTACGGAATACAAATAGTTTAAAAGGCTGTCATATAAAATGTGTTTTTCTCAAAATTAAGCTAGGTTAAAATTATCTATACATATATAAAAACAATAATTTCAATTTAATAGTAAATTTTAGAATACATTTATTAAAAACTTATTCAATAATATAAGATATTTGATATGTAATTTAATTACACTAGTGTATGTAAGAGCTAAATACCATATGTGTGTGTGTGTATATATATATATATATATATATATATATATATATATATATATATATATATATATATATATATATATATATATATATATATGAGGAGGGATCAACTTACACCAGTGTAAGTTACACCAAGTCTTACATCGCTAATAACTCTAGATCGAAATGTGATTTTTATTAATCCAACCGTTGTATTATATTTATTCATCATCTTGATTATCTGTGTAAAATTTCATAAAATTTGAACACTAATAAACTGATAATCAAATGCTCTCTTTTTTCATATATTTCAAATGTATATATGACGTTAATCTTGAGACATCTCAATAACATATCAAATAATTTCGAATTAAAGTAAAATTTTATATGTATGATCTATATGATAGTAACTTTCAATCCAATAGTTGATTACTTAATACAATGATCTGATAAAAAGTTATTCAACGGTGCAAGACTTGGTGTAACTTATACTGGTGTAAGTTTATCCCTCCTATATATATATATATGAGGAGGGTTATAATTACACCGGTGCAAGTTACACCAAGTATTACACCGCTAATAACTACAAATCGAATATATTTTTTAGTAATCCAACCGTTGAATTATGTTTGTTCATCATCATTATTATATGTGCCAAATTTCGTAAAATTTTGACATTAATAACTTGATAATCAAATGGTTGGATTTTTCATATATTTCAAATGTATATATAACGTTAATCTTGAGACATCTCAATGACAAATCAAATAATTTCAGATTAATGTAAAATTTTATATGTATGATCTATATGATAGTAACTTTCAATCCAACGGTGGATTATTTAATACAATAATCCGTTAAAAAAATATTCAGCGGTTTAACACTTGGTGTAACTTACACCGGTGTAATTATAACCCTCCTCCTATATATATCTATATGAGGAGGGATCAACTTACACCAATGTAAGTTACACCAAGTCTTACACCGCTGAATAACTTTTTATCAGATCATTGTATTAAGTAATCTACCGTTGGATTGAAAGTTACTATCATATAGATCATACATATAAAATTTTACTTTAATTTGAAATTATTTGATATGTCAATGAGATGTCTCAAGATTAACGTCATATATACATTTGAAATATATGAAAAAAGAGACCATTTGATTATCAGTTTATTAGTGTTCAAATTTTATGAAATTTTACACAGATAATCAGGATGATGAATAAATATAATACGACGATTGGATTAATAAAAATCACATTCGATCTAGAGTTATTAGCGGTGTAAGACTTGGTGTAACTTACACTGGTGTAAGTTGATCCCTCCTCATATATATATATATATACACACACACACACACACACATCATCCACAATCTGGCAAATTACTAAGTCTCAAACATGAAACTTAACCAAAATACTCATCAACACCACACCAACATCAAACAACCAAAATACACATCATCCACAACCTGTCAAATTAATAAGTCTTGATACACCAAACTTCAAATAATTAAAAGAGTTACACAAAATACACATGTTAGAAAAAGTGCTCCTAAATCAAAGAGTTGATTGTGTTGTCTCAGGAGCATTAGAGTCTTGGACTGTCAAATCAATAACAATCTCCTCCTTCTCAACATCTTCATTATCTTCATCTACAATGATGAAAAAAACATATGTTAATAAAGAATGATTATGAAAAATAAGGAATATGAAGGTAAAAAAAGTATTCATAAGGTTATTATATAAGTAACTGATTTATCAAATTGAAACCCACTTAACCAATTACGAGTTAAAAGCAGTGCTTGGACTTTTTCAGGAAGCATGCTTGAACAATATTTGTTAAGCACTGAGCACCAATGCTAAATGCAGATTCACTAGCAACAGTAGTTATTGGAATGCTTAAGACATCACATGCCATCCTACTAAGGTTTGGATAACGTTCTTGGCGATCCTTCCAATACATAAGCACATCTAAATTCCTTTGGTACTTAGGTTCAAGTGTTGCCTCATCTAGATAAAGATCCAACTCGGATCTTCCAACATCATCAACATGTTCACTTATGTAATTGATATATTCCTAAGACAATATATGGAAAAACAAATTAACTAAAAGGGAAGATAACATAATAACAAAAATATAATTGCAAAAAGATATAAAGAATTGTAACTTACATCCATTGGATCCATATCTTGTCCGTCCACCACATTTGTTGCTTCTTGGTGTAGATCTTGTGTTGGACCAACAACTCGAGAAGTTGACGTACCTGACTCATTTGACCTTATATTCACATATTCTTCATAAAGCTTGACAGTCTTGGCCTTTATGAGATTAATCTTCGCATCACATGTAGAGGGATCAAGCTTTGAATAGTAAAACTGAAGTGCATTAACTTTCATCCTTGGATCAAGCACCATTGCAATGAAAAGAATGTCACTATAATCATTCCAATACTTACTAAATTTACCCATCATCCTCTTCGTCATGTCTCTAATTATCAAATCATCACATTGGGCATTTTCCCACAACAAACATTCAATTTTCCATACTTGCAAGAAGTATTGATTAGAAGTAGGAAAAATTATGCTCTCATCTATAGAGCTGATTTGATATTTCCCCCGATCAACGTCCACTATCACTTTGGCAGCTTTCATGAACGGTCTCTCTAGGATTAAGGGAACATCAGTATCCTCTTCTTCCATTTCAGCGACAAAGAAGTCCACAACATACACAAACATATCCACCGTTATTGGAAAATCTTCAATCATCCCATATGGATGTTGAGTGGTTTTATTTGCAAGCTGTAACTTCACCTTGGCAGGCTTGACCTTCAAAATTCCCAGTTTGTTAAAGAATGATAGTGGCATCAAATTAATGCTCGCCCCAAGATCTAACAAAGCTTTGGTAACAGGTTGGATACCAATAGAAACTGGTACAGTAAACTTACCTGGGTCAAGTGACTTACCTATGCTGAAGTCCTTTTCTGCCTCTTCTTCATCTTCCAGAACTGCTTCGGGCTTCTCTTCTTCTTGAACACTCCTTTGCACAATCTCCTTTGTGAGCAACTTTTCTTCAGATCTGTTGTTGTCTTCTAAATCACTCTCTTCTGTTGCGTTACCATCAGTAGTAACTGCATTGCAGTGCTCCTTTGGATTAGTTTGAGTGTTTGCTGTAAAGTGACCCTTTTTATGTTCCGCCATCTCATTTGCCAACTGACCAACTTGATTTTCCAAGGATTTGATTGATGCTTCTGTATTCTTCCTGAAGCCATCAAAATTCTGCATAAAAGCATCAATCTTTTCTTCCAGTTTTGAGAGTTTGTCATTTGTTGAAGGATAACCTTGTTGCTGCTGTTGATATGGCATCTGTCTGTTGCTTCCATCTTGTTGTCTCCAGCCAAAGTTGTTATTTTGGTTATTTCTCCATCCTTGTGAATATTGATTGTTGTCGGAGAAATTACCTTGCCTTCCTTGATTTCCCATGTAGCTGACCTGTTCTATTTGAATGTCCTGGGAGGAGCAGTGACCATTGGGATGGTCGCCTCCGCAAAAGTCACAGATCAACGGTTGGGCTTGGCTAGATTGAGACTGTACTGCTTTCAGTTGCTGGGGAAGTGCTTCCAATTGCTTGGTGAGTGCTTCTAGCTGTCGCTTGATGAACTTGTTTTCTGCTAGAAGTGCATCATTGCTATTTAATTCTAGCACTCCTTTCTTCTGAACTTGGACTGGATGTCTCCCATATTGAGCTTTCTAGTCATTCTGTGCAAAATTGTCAATAATGGTGATAGCTCGCTCTACATCCACTGCCAATATAGTTCCTCTTGCTGCAGCATCTATGTATGACTTTGAACTAGGTTTGAGTCCATTGCAAAAGATGTTTAGTTGGGCAATGTCTTCAAAACCATGATTTGGGCACTTTCCCAGCAAGGACTTGAATCTCTCCCAGGCTTCACATAATGGTTCGTCCTCTCCTTGCCTGAATGTGGAGATGTCTAACTTGGCTTGAATATATCGGGATGGTGGAAAGAATCTCTTCAAAAATTTATCTTCTACCACGCCCCAATTGTTCAGACTCTGATTAGGATGTGATTTCAGCCACTCCTTTGCTTTACCTATTAGAGAAAAAGGAAACAATCATAAATAGACAGATTCCAAATCTCCTTCCTCAAATCCCATAGTACCAATCAACTCATAGAAGGTAGAAAGATGAGTATGGGTATCTTCATGATCCAATCCTGCAAATTGGTGGGCACTAATGAGGTTTAAATGTGCAGTCTTCATCTCCAAGTACTTCGCTGTAACTGGTAAAACAATGCTTGAGTAATGACGAGGTCCTTGGTGCATCACATAGTCTCCTAAGACTCTTCTCCTTGGTTGTTCCTCTTCACCCATATTTTTTTTCTTCCTGACTTCTCCTTTGTCTCCTTCTCTTGTTTCTGCTCCCGTTCCTTCTAGATGTCCTCTCTATTTTTGGATCAAATTACAATTGATTTGGAGACACCTGACCTCGCAAGAGCATAAATCAAGAAACTCAAAAAAGGGTAAGTGCGGAAGAGAATAATAAAAATAAAAAATAAAAATAAATTTTTTCCTAAAAATCCTAAAAATAGAAAATAAAAATCCTAAATAAAATAAAATATATACAATAGAATAGACCTCCCAAGTCTTTAAAAATTCATACACTGTTCCCCGACAACGGCGCCAAAAATACTTGTTGAATTTCTGGCAAGCGTACCAAAAACCCAGCAGTATAATAGTAAGTAAGAGTATCGTATCCACAAGGAACAGTTCAATTTATAAAGATCAGTGGTCACAACTATCAAGTAGGGAGTATGATTGTTGATTGTTGAGAATTGTGAAAGTAAATAAAATAGAACTTAAAGTGAGATAGGTAGAGACAATTACTTGCACTAGGATTGAATTTCGTTTCATCGCATCCCTTTCATATGTGAACCCCAATAATATTTATGAATTTGTAATTATGATACCTTAGCCAAACTAGGTTATTCCACTTAGGTTCCCCGGATCGCGAAATACTCAGAAATAATTCATGCGGGTTCTCCCAGGCGACAAATTACCCCGACTTTAAAGATCTGTTTTCGGTTTGTTAACACTATCAATTTGCCCTGATTCCTCAGCAACTACTATGAGTATTTTTACCAATCAAAGTTCAAGTTTCCTATTCCTAAGCTCCCCCAAACTCGCTATTGATTTTATAAAACCATTTTCCAATGCACCCCATAAAACCAACCTATAACTCCGGCACAAAGGCGGAAGCTACGCATTAAGCAGAGAATAAAATACCGATATCATAAAAATAGGGATTCATAGATATTAAAGAGAATTCACATACGATTGGGGATTGAATTGACTACATTCAATCATATCAGAGAGTTTAGCTACACATGGTAGCCATTATAAACCAATGGAGAAACTGTCAAACTTTTCTCCAGCCCTAGCTCTGCTCTGCCGTCTCTCTGGCTCTCCAAAAGCTCTCTCTCTGGCTCCCCGAAAAGCTCCTCATGATCTATGCAAAATGTTCTTTAAATAAAAGTTGGAAAGCTATCTGAAATTTGGAAGGAATCTTGTTTGAAATCTTTTAAAAACTGATCCCGTATTCCTGCGCTTCACCCTTCGCTCAGCGCAGATGAAGCGCAGGAAACAGAGAGCAAATTGAATGTTGCGCTCCATTTGCGCTCAGCGCAGGTGGAGCGTATTTCTCACTCCAACTTTCCTGATTTCCTTCTTTTTCAGCTTGATCTCTTCCTGATCTTATCCTTGTTTGCTTTGCTTTCCTTATTTCCCTCTTTTTAGCTTGATCTTGTGCTGATTTGATCTTCAAATTCAAATTGAGAATTTATCTGCAGAATCTTTATCCAAATAATTGCTGATTTTATCTTGATCAGCTACAATTAAAATCCTTATCTTGCAGATTCTCTTTTCAAATAGATGCTATCTTGTTTCTTCATTTAAAACCTTCCCTTTTATCTGCAAAGCCAACAGATTTTCTATCAAAATAACATCATATTCAAATTCAAATCAAATAATCACAAAATATGCATTTATTACTAAAAGGAGGTAATTTGGGGGATAAATTTACTATTTTACCCTTGATAAGTGTTGTAATTATACAAGAATTTATCATATATTTTGCACTTATCATCAAGTGAGAGAAGATGTTTGTTGTGTAGATTGAAATAGTAAAAGAAAGAATAAGAAATTGGGATGAGGTTGAGCAAATTACTGGAACTAGGATTGAACTTCATCTATCGCACCCCTCTTGTATTTGGAACCCAATGAAATTTATGAATATGTAATTATAATATCGAAGTAAAAATAAATATTATTTCATAAAAGGTTCCCACAGATATAAAATACTCAGAAACCATTCATGCAGGTTCCCACTATCACAAATTGCCCCGGTTGAAGAACAGTTGTAAAAGCTATCAAGTCATCCCGGTTCCCACAGTGACAAATTGAGTGTTTTCACCAATCAGAGTTCAAGATCCCTATTCCTAGGCTTCCAAGAACTCGCTCTTGATTTCATTAAACCACTTTCTAGTGCGCCCCATAAAATCATATCATAACTCCGGCACAAAGGCGGAAGTTAAGCATTAAGAACAGAATAAAAACACCAATATTATAAAAATAGAAATTCATAAATAACAAAAAGGATCCAAAATACAATTGGGGATTGAATCAACTACATTCAATCCTATGGGAGAGTTTAAAGAGAGATTGTCACACTCTTCTCTAGCTCCAGATCTGCTCCCCCGTCCCCTTGATCTATGCAAAAGGTCCTTTAAATAGAACTTTGGAAAGACCGTTGAATCCTTGCTTTGGCCCATTGGAAATTAGGGTTCTGTGTTTCTGCGCTCCAACCTGCGCTCAGCGCAAGTGAAGCGCAAGAAACAAAATTGATTTTTATTCCCGCGCTCCACTTGCGCTCAACGCAGGTGGAGCGCGTGGAGCGCAGATCTCCATTTTCTGCTTCCCTGATTTCTTCTTTTTTAGCTTGATCTCTTGCTGATCTTATCCTTATTTGCTGCGCTTTCTTGATTTTCCTCTTTTTTAGCTTGATCTTTTGCTGATCTTATCTTTATTTGCTGCTATCTTGTTACTCCATTTAAAACTTTCCTTTTATCTGCAAAATCAACAGATTTCTTATCAAAATAGCATCAAATTCAAATTCGAATCAAATAATCACAAGATCTGCATTTTAAACTAAAAAGAGATAAATTGGGGTATAAATCTAACATTTTGCCCTTGATAATTGATGTAATTATATAGAAATTTATCATTCATTTAGCACTTATCAAATTCCCCCCAACTTAGCTTCTTGCTTGTCCTCAAGCAAGAAAACCTTTTGCAATCAAATGATCTCAATCCCCAATCATGGTTCTCACTAAATAAGGAAATAATTTCATCATCTCTTTCTAGGCAGCTGTCACTTTCCAAATATCAGATTGAAAATCAGAATTAAGTGGTGTTTCCAAGACTCAATCAGAACAGGATAAAAACACATTCAAACTTTTTCAAAAGTAGTAACCAAAACATAAAAGTGATAAATCAAGGAATTCTCTCATGCTCACGGGTAAGTGTTTCCCTCAATTTTTCACAGCATGTGAACAACTAAAATTGATAGTCGTTTCTGGTTAATAAACATGCACATGGTAAATTGATAGTCGTTTTTGGTTAATAAACATGCACATGGTCGTTTTGGGTTGGGTTGTTCGGGTTGGAAATGTAGAAACCCGGTACCCAACCCGAATCAATCGGTTTCCATTTAATTGTACCTGACTTAACTCGATGACCCGACCCGTCATTTTTACCCTAAGCTGGGTTGGGTTAGTCAGGTTGATCGGGTCTATCCAACCCATGTGCAGTCCTATTATTATCTCATCTATGCAGTTAAAAACACAGTTTTCCTTGCAGATCAACCTCTAGGGGCAATTTGGTCATTATTCCTTGACTGCCTAAGAAAAATTCCTAATAAATCCTAAAACATTATAAAAAGAATATCAACTTCTTTGACTTCAAATCCTTATAAACCACACCCCTACTTAATATCATAATCCTACCGCTATTAATGACAGATCGGGAAAAATGCGAGTGTTACATTAAACTTCTCTAGTTGGCTTGAGAGCTACAACTTTTTTTTTAGAAATGACGTTTTTACAAATTGATTAGGTAAACACTCAATTAGTGGATAAAACTTAAATAATAGAGCTAAAGAATCACTCTCTAAGGATTGTAGAAATAGACACTAAGAATATTCACTTGGCTAAGTTGTACTTTTGAAGGTAAAAAATGTAATTCTGATGGCTATATTCACTTGGAGCACTTTATTTCCCCTTTCATGTATTTTTGTTTCAAGAGCATCCCAATTTATAGAACTTTTGGAGTCAATATAGTCTTTGAAAGTCCATTGAGTTGAGTCAGAATGCTTCAATAACTTTTAATGTGTTGTCACTTTCAAGTGCAACCTTTTTTCCTTTCTTTCTTTGACCATTTCAAGTATTTTTGAAGTTTTGCTCTTGGAAACAAATTATGATGATATATTTGAGTGTCCTTTAACTTGGAAACTTCAAGAATAATGAGCTTGAGGAGTGTGGGGACTTGTTTGTTGCTTCTAGAAATGTTTGAGCATAAATACTGCCTTGAACATAGTTTTGATGCTTCTGAAAGTGCAGAATTTGGAATTTCTTATTTTGGAGCCAAGTTTGCATTTTTAATTTGATTATATTTCATCAATTGCTTTATTTACATTAGTACACTATTGCTAATGATTGCTTGAGAGGTTTTTACATGATTTATGTACCAAAAGATACCAGTTTCAAGAGATGTTTCTTCTAATGTTACTGGTGGTCTTAACAATTCATTTTGAAGCTTCATAGAACTTAGCCTTATGTTAATTCACTACAAGAAAAATGCAAGTTAGCAAGTGATTCACGACTAAATAACATACCTTGCAAATGTTTGAAAATTAAAAAAAGATGAAATTTGATAAATTATTAGCGAGATTTGCGAGGAGATTGTGATGAAATATAGCAAGGGAAACTTTCCCTTGCAAAATCGTCGCTAATTTGATCGCAAAAATGTAACTTTCACTTAGCAAGGAAATTATTTCCTCACAAATCCATCGCACGATTGTAAAATATATATAAATCTATTACTTAGTGAGGGAAAATGACATCGCTATTCCCTCACAAAGTAGTTTCCTTGTGTATTATGCATTAAACCACTGCAACAAAATTTGCTTTTAACGGCTACTTTTTAATGGAAATCAATTGATTTCCATTATCTCCCACTTTAGCCCAATATTTTAGCGACTAATGAATATTAGCCCGTAAAATATTAATTTTCAATGGCAATATTGATTAATTAATATTGCCAAAAAAAGTAAATGATTTTTATTATTTTACACCCCTCCAAATTAAAAGAAAATTCCACCTTCATAATGGTATTTATCAACCTATTTTTTTTAAAAAGTCCACTTCGCGCGAACCCTTCCCTCTTCTTTCTATAAAACCCTTCTTTCTTGCAAAATTGTTCCTATTGCGAAGGCCTTAATCTTTACCATGAAAGCCCTCATATTTTTCTGCAAAATTGTTCCACTCAAAAGCCCTCACCTTCCCATCCTTCTTGCCATCATAGCAACCCCAGCCTTTGTCCTTCCCATCCTTCTTGTCGCAATCCTTAGTTTTCTTGAAGCCTTTTTTTGTCATTTTTTTTACGTGATGTTCACTTTTATTTGAATTATAGTTATGATTTTAAGCTCAACTTGGTATGTTCTTCTTGTCTAGTATTTAGGTGTTAGTTGTAGTTAGTCAAGTAGTGCTTCAATTAAAAGAAAAGGTCACAGTCATACAATTTTTTTCTTCTATTTTTCTGAATTTTTACCTATTGAAAAATAATTTTGATCGATATAATCCAATCACCTGAGCCAAACAAGCCCAATAACCATCCGTTTGGATTGGTTCAGGTTGATCAATAAAAAATACATAACTCGAACCAATCCAACGGAATAATTTTTATTTGGTTTTTTGGACTTTAAAACTTTTTTCACCGGACCCAACCTACCCTATTACAACCTCGGTGGTAACTCCCATTTTCTTATTGGGTAGATGAGTCATCCATGGTTTCTATTCGTTAGCTTCTCTGGTGTATATCTTCTCTTCTCTTTTCGAATGAAAATAAGTTTAATATTTCATCTGTAATAAAAAAATAACACGAAATCACGAACACACACACAAATATATATATATGATCACAATGGTAATTTGTCTCTCTCTTACCATTGTCAAATACTTCTCTTTATGTTTTGTCGTCCAAAGAATTTGGAATTGAAGCAAGAAGTTGCTTATCACATACAATAGATAGTGTTTACCGTTCTTATTAAGAAGCAGACAATAACAAAAATGTTTGTAATGGGTGCAACTTCAGCAGCATTTTCGTTGCAACTTAGGACATGTTTTATTTTCATTTTCATTTCTTATTTTCATTTTCTGTTTTTCATTTTCCAAAATTTTATTAAAAAAAATTGAAAATACTGACAGAAAATTTAAATTTACTTTTTATAATAATAAGGTATGAGGTCTCGATAAACCCAAACTTAAAAGGGTATATCCTAAAGTCATCATTTTATTACACTATATTTTACATTCACATTTTTAGAGTAAACTAGCAAATTCGTTCGTAACTTTTTAGAGTTATGCAATTTAGTTCCTAAGAAATAGAAAAATAAATATACTCTCTGAGTTCTTGCTTTGTCTGTCACTATAAGTCTAATTGTGTGTTTTTCACTAATTATTTTATTCACATTTAATGACACTGTGTTACACTATTTACCATTGAGATAAAAAAAAACATCATTCCAGTTTATATGTCATATTTTCTAATAAACATTTTTATTTATTGTTTTTTTGGTACTTTGGCACTCAATAATGGAACCTTTATTATTTTACTTATATACGTGACTTTTACCTAGTCTGTGCTTCACGATAAGAGACGCAACTTATCTTAAACAAATCTACAATAATTGAGTTCAAAAATAGTATCAATTTCATTCCTATTTCATTCCGCTAATCAAATATCACCAACTTAAGCTAGCAATATGCTCCCAATCCAGATCTGAGTTGACGTATTAATCATAGTGATATCACCAGTAAACAACTCCCCTACCTGAATCTATATGTGGTCCCAATTGCCGGCACCAGGTAAGCCAGAATATTCAATGTCTATTACATATTCCCTTCATTCTTATTTCTCATAACGCTTTTGAATTTTTTTATAGTTCTATTTTTAAAATACATAATTTAAAAAATATTTATTATTATATTTTCGTATTTATCATTGTTAACCACTAAAGTTTTTTTATAGTTATATTTATAACATAAAGTACATAAATTTAAAAATATTTATTGTTTTTTTTTTCATATTTACCATTGTTAACCACTAAAGATTTTAAGGTGACACAATTACCATAATAATAAAGTTTAATTTTAAATAAAGGTAAATTTATAATTTTATAGAATAATTTTTTAAAATTAATTTTTTTAATATGTATGTTTTTGTTTATAAATATGAGTAGAGGGAGTATTATATAAAAGAGGGATCGGGCTCCTCTAAAGTGAGGTTGTGTGTAAAGTGAGCAAGTAAGGGTATATCTACCATTGATTTAATTTTAAAAGCATCACAATCTCAACCCATAAAAATCCAATGATGAATAACCCCTTACTTTCTCACTTTACACACAACCTCACTTTAGAGGATCTTTTTCCATAAAAGTGATAATACATTTATACAACAAAAACATACAACAACTCATACAACACACATTTTTCTCTATATATATCTCCATCACATCACCTATCACATCCCACATTTCTCCCTCTTCTCCCTCTTTTCTCTCTTTCTCTTTCAAAGTTATATGTTATATGGTAGTATATGATTATCATTTCTCTTTATAAAAAGAGTAATAGTAATTGCACACCAAAACTCATATAGTAGAGGAGGGAGTATTATATAAGAAGAGTAATACTAATTGCACGCCAAAACTCAAAACTCCATTCATTTTTTTTTTTGTATATTCATTCTTGCACATGACCCACAGACACGTATGTCCCCTTTATAGAAAAAAAATACACCAAATCCTATGTAGGAAATTGAACGGTGCAAACATTAAACCAAAATTCTAATGCGCAAGAATCATTATAGTTTTAAGATTTTGTTTAAAAAAAAAACAGAACACTTAGCTTGTTCAATTAATCAGGAAATCCATTTAAGATGTTCTTCATTATTGGTGGTGCTTTCAAATGCAGTAACTGTCCACCTTAAAGCCTTAATCTTGTTCAATTTTTATGGAGAATCCAGAGTGTCCACTTCACAAATGTTAAACATGTGTGGGAGTTGCATTTGGTGGTGTTGGTGCAGAGGCCACACGCTTGCCTCTCTCTGAGCGACTATTCTCTGCAAACTTGAGACTCTGCTGGTGCAAGCCCTTCTTCTTCTCATCCTCGTTCCATTCAGCGGTGTAATAGTATTCTTCAGTGGATTTGTTGATGTCTTTTGAAGGAGGGAGGAACATGCTACCCCACTGTGGGAAGTGAACAAGAGTCACAGGAAGAGTGCAACACACAATCATGACACCCATCAAGGACAGACCTGTGGATGTGGAGAATTTGTTGGTTGAAAAAAAGATCAACTGGGTCAATCCAGACCCAAAGTTACCACCTGCACCAGTTAGACCTGATATAATCCCCAAAGACCTCCTTGAGATAAAAGGAATGATTCCAAAAGTTGCACCACAAGCAGCTTGAGCTCCAATAGAGAACAGGATCATGGCCAAGACAGCAATTGGAAGGGAATTGGCACGGCCAAGCCATATACAGAAAACCCCTCCAAAGGTTTGGAGGATCCAGAGGGTCCAAAGCCTACCTCTCATGCCAAACAACCGAGCTGCAACATCAGAGGCATATCCACCAAAGGGGCGAGCAACAAGGTTTGCCATTCCAAATGAAGCAGCAATGATTCCAGCAGTGTGCAGCTTGAGATTAAATCTGTTTATATTGATTAATCATATGGTTAGTCTTAGAGATTAGTAAGAAAACAAAAACTTAAGGAGCTTAAGTGCTCAACTAACCTGTCATAGAAATACTCAGCAATGACATTGTCAGTGGTCAATTCAACTCCCATAGAGTAGCCATAGAGGAGGGCAAAAATCCATGTCCTGTAATTTGTTATGGCATACCATAACACCTGAAAACAAAATTAAAACCAAATTAGATAAATCATGAGTAATTACTTGAAAGAATTTTTCTTTTCCTGCTGATTTAATTTCTTATGGTCCTGATGGATAAGGTAAGAATTTTAATATATTGATTTTGCCATAAAATACCAATTAAGAACCAGAGACCAACCTTGGAGAACTTGTCTTTAGCAACATCACCTTTCTTCTGTAAGGCACCAAGGTTGCCATCAGGTAAATCTTGGCCTAAGGTTAAGACCAGGATGCCCATGATGACATGCAACCAACCAGGGATGAAGAAGGCAATCCTCCATGCAGTAAAGGGAGTAGCCCCAGCTCGCCTGATCAACTCATAGACCAATGGCATTATGAGCTGAGTGGCTCCACCACCCATGTTACCCCACCCAGCTGCTGTCCCATTTACAAGCCCTATTATCTTACTGTTAAACATTGTGCTCATCCAGTATTGGCATGAGACAAATGTGGCCAGGGAGAACCCAATCATGAACCGAACAGCTATATACCCTGCAGCATCTTTCACAAATGACATGCAGAACACAGTTGGGGCAGAGAGCATGATAAGGAAGGCACAGCCATAACGTGGGCCTAACAGGTCACAAACTGCACCCATTGCAAGCCTAGAGAAAATACTGCCAGAAACAGAGGCAACACCAGCATTGCCAATGTCACTTTTAGTGAGGTTGAGGTTGTCACGAATGATGGGGACAAGAGGAGCTGCTGCAAAGGTTGAGACAAAGCAAGTGAAGAAGGATATCCAAGATAAGTGGAAGGTTCTCATGTGGGGATTGGCCATGGAGAACAGTTTAAAAACCTTGGCTTTGTGCTCAGAATCTACAGGCAAAGCAAATTTGGCAGTGGTATCAGTTGGGACCATTGGGGAAGCAACTGAGGCTATGAAGGTTTGCTCTCTGCCTGTTACTCCATGCATGGAGCTTCCTGGAGATCCCTCAATCTCAGCCATTAATATTTGATCTTAATAATTAGTTTAGCTATATATATATATATCTAAGCGTGTAGTAAAGTTGGGAAATGAAATAGAGTTTATTTGATATGGGAATTGGGATGAAGTTGTGAAGAAGGGGGGAAGGAGTGTGTTGTATTTATATTAGGGAAGCCGTTGACAATGTAAGAGCTGTTGAAGAGCCAATGGGGTTCCCAACGGCTGCCAAGCTTTGAAGTTTAAACAAACAATATATTGACGTAATTCATATCGCCGCATATGCCTAATGAACAGGAAAGAGCCCGTGGTATATCCCAAAGGTTCACATATGACGTCTGACACAGAACCAACTGTGATAGAGATTCTTACTTGCTTATGCCGTAAAATAATATTCTTATTAATTAATTAAATAGGATTATTCAGTGCATGGCTATAATTTTAACCATTATACACTTATGTTTTTTGTTAATCATAATTAGAATAGGATTAATTAGAGATACATATGGATGATAAAATATCCTATTGCATTTGACTATATATGGAGAAAAAAAAAATGCTTGGTACAAATTTGGAGGGTTCATATCTCCTTATCATATCATAAATAATGACAAAACTAGAGTATATAGATGAGCAGAAGAGAAGATGAGATAGTTGTAATTGAATGGTAAAATTAAAATATACAAATACGAGGTGTTATATGTATCAAGCGTGTGTGATACTGGTTAGCATTATTTTAAGCTATATTTTCCTAAAGTTTTTTTTTTTGTCGAAATTTCCTAAAGTTGCGAATTGAAGTTAACGGGCCAGATTTATTTGAGAAAGTGATCTTCTATATTGCCAGGCCCTTCATTTGATCCCCAAATATTTGGGCTTGTGCAGTTATGATAGTATTTAAAAGATGAAAATTACATTAATAACTTTTTACTTTAGTTTTTAAGGATAAAAATGTAATTTTTATATTTTAGTAACCAATATGACCTATCACAAATCTTTTAGAGACAAAAATGAGAGTTTAATTTACTTATTTATAATATGGATTTGGCCCTTTAAAATTGAGGGTATATTTTATAGGATATATATATATATATATATATATATATATATTTTTTTTTCAGACAAGGAGGATATATATATATATATATATATATATATATATATATAATGGTAATAGTGTTTAGGGTTTCCATCTGGATTTTCTCCCAACACTTGTTAGGTGCCCAATCCGAGGTTGAGCTCTAATACCAACTGTAGGAACACACAGGAAAATACTAGAAGAGGGGTTGAATAGTGTTTTATAAACAAAGCATTTGGAAACCATATTTTGAAAACTAAGTTCACAAGCCTTTCAGACAGGGATTCAGATCTTGTCTGAAGCTTTGATCATCATCTGAAAATTTCAGATGAAGCTTTTGCAGAGAGCCTTTAGTAAATTGTTTTCACAAAATTGTTTATAAGAGCTTAATTCAAATTTCATTTTCTTGTTAGCATAAACAGAATATAAAGAGTTAAGGGTAAGAGAATTATACTCAACCAATTTATCATGGTTCACCCACAACCTTGGGATACATCCCGTCCTCACACACTGTGAGATTTTCCACTAACTTATCAAAGTTACAAATATTCTTTGTTATCAACTTCCTTTTCAGGCAACATACCAAGTACTCTTCTTACAAATCCTTTCTAGGCTTCTAAGTATTCTTTTCTATCAAACCCTTCTAGGCTCTACAACAAATATTCTTTTCTCATAAGCCTCTTCAAGCTCTTACAACAAGTATTCTTTTCTCTCAAGCCTCTTCAGGCTCTTACAACAAAATAATTTCGTACAAATGAATACAAATAACTTGAACTTAGAACATAAGTTCTTCGTTCTGGGTGTACATTAAAATAACAGTTATCTAATACTGGATTTGGCAGTTGTTCTTATACATAAATTCCAATATGAGCAGAACTCTGACAGCTTCTTGCTTGTGCATATTGCTGATTAGAAATAACCAGCTTCACGACTCTGAAGCTTAGCAGCTTTGCGATATATATTTCAACATCTCTTCATTTCTTCAGTTTAGTTGCAATACACATGCGCACTTATCCTTCTCTTGGTTTTTTAGAGTTTTTGCTTGGACTCATTTTTGCGCCTTTTTAATGTACTCTCTATGTCTATGCTTTTCTGCACATACACTTCCTTGCACACATACGCATACTCATGATTGCGCGTACACTTGTGCACCCTCTCTTCTCCACTCTTTTATATATATATATATCAACATATATGAGTGTATATATATGCTTGATCCCGTGAAGTCCATTAAAAGAGACGTTGAGAGATGAGATTTTCCCGTTGTGAATCCTTTGTGACAGAGGTTTGAGATTGCAACGCTTTTCCTGGCTTTCGCAACTCGTGCACGACAAACTTTCCTTATTTGGCTTAACTTGAAAGTCCTAGCGAAAAAGGTTGTCTCTAGTCTTGCCTTTCTGGTGTTATGAGTTTTCGTGTGGTTCTGGTATAGACTTTGATTTGCCACGTCAGATGCCCTTGTACTTCAGACAGACTTCGTCTTTAGATGCGAACCAATCATCTGAATAATCACACTTCAGACAATTTCTTGATCTTTAGAACTTTGACCAACTTCAGATCATAACATGACTTCAGACAAACTTACTTTAGATTGTTGACATATTTCATATGGCTCTTTAAGTACAAGTTATTTTGTGTATTCTGAAACATCAAAGCATTTGTCAGTGAGTCTTTGAAGTTATTACTTAGTTTATTTTAGGTTTGTATTCATCAAAACTTGAGACTTAAAAATATCCCCCTTTTTTATGATGACAAACTTAAATAAACTTCTTAAATCTGATAACATAAAGAGATAATAAAAACTTATAAAAATTTGTAAGAGCTCCCCCTTAATCAGATATGTCCAAGCTTAAGATCTTTTCTCTTGATCATCATGCTCCCTTTTTGATTTGATATGCTCCCCCTGAACTGCATACTTCACTCAGATTTAAGGTTAATAATTCTCCCCCTTTTGTCATCCATCAAAAGGGTATCATAATAGCATAAACCCATCCTAAGAGTTAGAAAAAGTGTAAAAGAGTAAGTATTTTCAACATGCAGTATCAGAAAAATACAACTTCTCAAAGATCATATAGGATTGAATTAATTGATTGACTTAGAGCAATATTTTACACATAAGAGGATATTTAAACAATCTCACACAAGCAGTATCATAAACAATTATTCTTAGTGATGTTCAAAACATATGCATCAAGGTAAGGTATTTGGTAAGTTGGAGCTTTACACTTATATATTAGAACTGAGTAAAAAATAAAAGCAAAAAGATAAAAAGAAATGATGTACTGAAGAACTTCTCATTTTATAGATAACATATTATCATTGACCTACAGAGTCACTCTTGATTTCTTTTCTAAAGATTCTCTAATAAAAGCAAATAAGGATGCTTGAGACTTATTTATCTCAGACATAATTGCTTGCTTGAACTTCTCATTGTCATATCTGATTTGAGAGGTTTGTTCCAGCAGTTTGTCTTGTCTTTGAATAAGCTTTTCATGAGCTATTTGCATTTGTACTTGATGCCTTCCAATTTCTACTAGCCTTCTTCGGAGTGCATCATTATGCTCAATCAAATCAGCATCTGGCTCTCGGAAAACAATGGTCATGAAAGGAGAGGAGAATCTGAAGTAGGTTGCACCCAAAGTCACCAGGCCTCTTGATAAAGTAGAATTACCAGTTGTTGGTTTTCTTTAGCAGCTCATATTCTTCATGTGGATAATCTCCCATAGAGAACTTTCCCTTGTGATACGTGAAATGAATCCATTCTTGAGCAAAGGTGCATTACTCACAGAAACAAAATGATATTTAAGATACACAAGTTCAGCACTAGGTTTTCCACATTCAAGGTCAGGATAAGAGCATTCTCCAGCAGCTTCCCTCAGCTTCCAATAGGAGTCCTAGACCCATTTTATCTCTGAGTGGTTCAAGCATTCCTTCTTCATGATTCTCTTCCATTGATTAAGAGTGAGGGGCTTTAGAGGACCCGATCTTGAAGTTCCAGTGAGATATTTCTCCTTTTGTCTAAAAGTAGCTCTCATCTCTAATCTTGGAATGATTCTGCTTGGTATGACTTTTATTAATGTACTTTCCTTTGTATGACAATGCAGTGGAGGTCTATAAAATCTTCCTCCATTGTACTTGAAACGATGTGTTGTTACAACATCAACTTCAGCTTCTAACTTCTTTATGTGAAACCAATCACCTCCATCAACCAGATTGGTGGGACCGACAAAGGGATCCACTTTACTTATTCTGTGTAGGGTTTGGGGGGCTCCATAGAGAATCTTCTGAAGTTTAAGAGTAGTCAATTTCTCATTTTCTGACCACCTCTTCTGCCATCTTTCAATAGTCTCAGTAGGGGGCTCCATCTTCAGGATTTTCCTTACATTTTAGACAGGAGGATCTCACTCCTGAAGTAAGATAATTCATCCCTCAGGCAATGAAACTTGGGAATTCCATGCCTGTCCTCCAAGGGAATGAGATAGGGTTTATGTGGGATTTCTTGTGCAAGCTCCTTACCCATCTCATTGGAAGGGACAACTGATGGATCATAAGTCTTCCCAGCAAACTCAAACCACTCAGGTGTCTCTATCAATGGCATGATCCTCCCATCTATAATGCAGGAAGGAACAATAGTGGCAGCAATGCCTTCAGATGGTAGAGGTTGAGGTACCTCTTCAGAAGTAAGAAGTTTAGATCCTCCTAGAACTTCAGATTCCCTTACGATCTTTGGTTTTGGGAACTCATTTTCTGAAGAGCTCTCATTACCTAGAATTAGTCTGGGTTTCTTAGGCTTTGGAGTCTTCTTTTCTTCCATGTCCTTCATCAGAAGGTTTCTCTTACTTTCCTCCCTATTCTTCAATTTAATTTCAACAGCGGGAAGGGCTAAGTGTTGAGCAGCTTCAACAGCAGCTCTTCTAGTCATTATTCTACCACTACAACAAATAAGGTCTAAGACAACAACAAAAAACTGTGGTCTAAAGTGAAAGAACCATGGCCTAAAGCTAAGACCACGGTTTGGCCACGGTTTGTCAAGCATGGTCTAAGTGGCCGTGGCCTTTTAGAATAGGCCACGGTTTTTATTTTTTACCACACTTGCTAAAAACCCGTTGTCTAAGATTATGGAATAAGCCACGATTTTTCAGAAAAGAATAGGCCACGGTTCATGAATTGTGGTTGTATGTTAAAGCCACGACTCTAAAACTATGACTGTATGTTTAAGCCACAGTTTTTTATAGTGTTCATAGGCAACAATTTTAACTATTAGGCCACGGTTTCAAAAATTTGGTTGTGTACTTAATTAAGCCACAATTTCTTTCCGCATTCAAAGGCCATGGTTTTATCTTACTTATAGGCCAGGATTCTAGAAATGTGGTTGAATGTTTAAGCCACGGTTTTTTCCAGAGTTTCTTTAGCCACGACATTCTATATAGACAATGTTTTAAGTATTTAAAGTAATCAATCCATTTGAAATTTAATTCAAGTCTCAATATGAAAATATAAAGTTACTGCAACGAAATAGAATAAATTAAAAAGTACAATCTTGTACCAATTTTTTTTTATTTGAAGTAAAAAAACATAATGGTTAAGATCTCATTCAAAACAAATCATCCAATAAGCTAGATTAATGTATTCTCTTCCATCTTCTACAACACATCATTCTTCATGCTGCGATTAAGAAAACATGATACATAAATTAGTAAAATTAGAAGCAAAAAAATATTATAACTGAAGAAATATTAATTGATAGCTACTTGTATATATAGAATTAACAGTAAGTGCACCCTTTTTCATAAGCAAACGATTTTATTAAGTAAAAGCAATTAGTTTTATGCAATGAATATAAATCAGAACCAACACACTTATACAATTTTGTAACTGTAGCTTTAGAAAGACTAGCCACCTGTATGATCATCATATCTAGAACCCTCATCACTAACACTTGTACTTCTACCAATTCAATACAATAGATACATATATTAAACCAAAATTTTCTCTACTAATACAAAACAATAATATAACATATGTTTAATAAGAATACCCTTGGTTCTCACGTATTGGTTATTTTATATATAACCAATCTATTATATATAGACGTAAGGATGTTATATGAATATGTCCAATTCCTTTCAAAATAATTGAATCTTTCATGTAAAGTTTGCGCTAAAAGTAAACTATAAAAAAGCTATAGAGTAAACTATCAATGTACAAAAAGTATTCTAGTCATAAATGGCTAGTGATATGCTCTCTTCATCGAAAGCTAGTGACTTCATCACAAACTTAGAATCATTAGGCCTTTAACTTGGGAACCCATGACTATCATTTGCACCAACAAATATCAAATTGCAAATAACCTAATTCACAAGTCCCTAAAAAGCAATAGTTCAGCAGAAACAAATAACCCAATTTAGAGGAAATCTTTTTTATCTGATCTCCGGTCAAGTAGAACAAGGAAACAAAACTAAGGTATGTCACCAAATCAATTAAAACACAACCCATAAAAGCCTTATTGTGTACTTAACGCAAAGGGATATTTCCATTGCATAAAAAGCTACATAAATCTAACAGCAAAGATAAAGCAAAAGTAAAACAAAGAAAAGATCAAGAACAAAGGAGGCAGTTAAGATCAACGTAGGCCATCAATATTATCTACAGACGATATCTTCAATTTTACAGGTCAATTTCTTTACTCAAAACTAGAACCATAATTAATTTCTTCAGACATTAATATGAGATTACCTTTTCAATTCCTCCTTGTAACTTATTCATTTTGATTGGACCACATCCATTATTTGTTTCTACTACTTGCTGTCTCTATTGCTTAAGAAGCAAATCAAACCAGAATTTTGATAATAAATTAAATATAATGGTGGAAACCAAAGCGTATAGCTTCTTTATCTGAAAAAAGCATAAATATTTTAAAACAACATAATCTTGCTCATGTCCATTCCCTCAACAAGAGAACAATAATTATAAAATTCAGTAAAAAATTGGAGAAAAAGAAAAAATGAGGTTTGATACCAGTTGTGTTTTCACCCTCAAGATTGATTTCGAGACAAAGTGTCGCCTCCTCATTTCTGAGCTTAGTGGGTATGGAGTATGGACTTCCCTTCTGCAAAAAATTAAAAAAACTAAAGAGTGAGTGGATATAGAAGAAGGAGGAGCATAGAGTTGGGGGACGATAACCGAAGAAGAAAGAAGAAAAAAGTGAGGGAGAAAAAGCAAAACACACCATACAGAGTTTTTGACCTGGGAATGAGAATTTGGGGGAAAAGGGTAAGGGTTAGTGATATATTCTTTTTTGGATCAATAATTTTAGACAATGTCAAAGCACCACTGCTAGCCAAAATTCGAATTAAATGATTAGGACTTTCCAGCCTACCTCTGCGGATCACCGCCGCTCATGTGAGCCTCATGCTAACCAACTACTCTGTGAGCCATCATCACCTCCCAAATCTGAAAAAAAATATCACAGAGATAGAGCAAGAACAACAGAGAGCAAGAACAAGAAAGAGAGTCAGAATAAGAGAAAGAAGAAAGAGGGAGTCGGCTTACAACCTAAATCCTCTTGGCTGAGGTGAGACTGCCGCCCTTACGCCACCACATCCTCAGTGAGTCGCCAACTCCTTCCCTCTCGCCGCTGGACCATCGTGCTGCTGTAGCGCCCCTGCGTGTCCTTTATTGTCGAACACCGCTTTGGCGCAACCGTTGATGCTGCCTCCCTTGGTCCATTCCTCATCCCCCAGTTTTTAAAACCTAACAGAGAGAGACTTTTGAAAACCTAATAGAGAAAGATAGGGATACTAGAAGATTTTTTAGTGATATTTTATTTAATTTTAAGACCCCGCGCGTAATATTCCCGGGCTCATACATGGTTTTTGCACGGTCTAAAAGCCCATTTATACTCCACGCTTTAAAAACTGTGGGTTGTTATAAATAGGCCACGGTTTCTCATCATATTTTAAAAAATGCATAAATTTTATACATTATTGTCCACAGATTCAAGGCGTTGTTTTTTCTATGTTAAAGCCACGGTTTTTCAACCGTGGATGATAAAAGTGTGGTCTAAAATGAAAAATGTTGTAGTGTACTATGCCCCGCATCATCAGCCAATGCAAGTTTCATTTTCTTCATCTTTTTGGCTGACTTCTTTGTCTTCCTCTTCCTTTTCCTTTCTTGTGATCCTTTAACTTCTGTAGCAAGATCAGCAACATAAAGCATTTTGTGCTGCTTTAGCAATGTCATGGTCATGAGCCTCTTGCTCCAGCTTCTTTCTTTCCTATTATTTTTCTATGATAGTAGCTAATGCAACTATTTGTTGCATCTCTGGACCTGGATAGCTTTCAAGTAGATGTTCTACATTACTTACCTCCTCAAATACTTGAAAGACTACACTAGGTTGAGCCATATCAAGTGTAGGAGCCTGACCTTCAGAGGTAGAAGTAGGCAATCCTACTCATAATTATGCTCCCTCAGTTACATCTTGAAAGACTTTAGAGTGCCCTAAAACACTTATATGCGCACCTTCAGACGTTTTAAGTTTGCAGCAGGTAGGGTTTCAACCCCGACATCATCTTATGCGTTCCTGAGAATGGCCTTAGTGGACTTGGCCTTTTTGGATTGTTCGGTTGTTTTAGAAGATGCCTTCCCTTCATCAGTCTTTCTGGGGTCTCCACTCAACTCGTTCTGCAAAATGTCCTAAACACAACGACCAGACACCTGAGCCTTCATGTCGACGAACCCAACTTTGACATAGGGTTCCTTTGGGGGCTCTTCAACCTTGATCTCCATTTTCTTGATGTTTTCCACCCTAAAGCAGTTAGGGGCCTTGTGAAGCTTCAACTTATGAAGAGGTATCAAGAAGTGCTCCAAAATCTCCATGATCAACGTGTTATGAGTGAGGTTGTTGGCACTGTCATTCACCCTTCTTATCATGTTGAGAAGCAAGAGCTTAGGCATATTAATTTGATTTTTCTGTAAAAGGTTTATCACACTAAACCTTTCCATCTCAGACACATGATTTCTGCTTCCTGAATTGGGCAACACATTGTTAATAAGAATGACATGCAGAATCCTTGCCCTAGGTACCATTTCCTGGGAGTTCAGATTCCCAGGGTCTTCAGAATCATAAAGCATGGTGTTGAACTTCTTTTTACCACCATGGTTTTTCTCCCAATCACTATAGAACGCTAGGCCTTTAGTAGTACACCCCGTCACAATAGCAAGTATCTCTTCATCAACAAAAATCTTTGTGTTCAACACCTTGGTCGTAATTGAACGATACCAAGTGGTAGAATTAGTGACAACTTTAGAATTTTTCCAGAATTCAATTACACATTCTTCTGACCAGCTTCCATTCACCTTCCCGAAGAAGGGAGTCCATCCAGCTGCATCAAATTCAGGGGAATAGGTCTACTCCATTCTCCTTGAGACAGTTAAGGCTTAGAGACTTGCTTTGAACAATGTTTCCTCCGGAAGATTTCTTGGGTGCCATTGGTAAGGTTGAAAGAACGAGAGAAACTAGAGAAAAATCTTGAGAAAGAAAATTTGTTTCCAGAAATGAGACAATGGCCTTTTGTGGTAGCCTTCTCACCAAATATATGGGTGCAGATACTGACAGTTAGACACATGATTACGCAGTCATGGGCAGTCATGCGGAGTGGGAAACTTTAAATTGAAAAAGCGAATTCCAAATGTCTCAGATTAACACTTCATCAGACAATAGGCAAGTTTTTCAGAACATGACTTTGTATCAGACACATGCACTTCATATAATTCAACCAGATGATGCAAACACATTTAAGATGATGCATTTTAGACAATCAAATAATGAATGATAGAACATATATACAATCTTAATCTACATTTTACCCATAGCAGGCAGTTTTCCCTTATTATTGTAGCCACTTTTTAAAGTAGCCTTAAGGATTCTTCGCTAATCAGAACTATCTCCAGAATCTTCATCAGCTTCTGATAAATATTTAGTGTGCGTGGCTTCCATCTGGACCTTCTCCCTCAGCACTTGTTAGGTGTCCAACCCAAGGTTGAGCTCTGATACCAATTGTAGGAACACACAGGAAAACACTATAATGGAGGTTGAATAGTGTTTTATATACTAAGCATTTTAATGGAAACAATTTCAAAAACTAAGTTTAGATGCCTTTCAGACAGAGATTTAGATCCTGTCTGAAGCTTTGATCATCATTTAAAAATTTCAGATGAAGTTTTTGTAGAGAGCCTTTAGTAAATTGTTTTCACGAGATTGTTTATAAGAGCTTAATTCGAATTCCATCTTCTTGTTAGCATAAACAGAATATAAGGAGTTAAGGGTAAGAGAATTATACTCAGCCAATTTAACCTGGTTCACCCATAACCTTGGGTTACATTCAATCCTCACACATTGTGAGATTTTCCACTAACTTATCAAAGTTACAAGTATTCTTTGTTATCAACTGTCTCTTCAGACAACACACCAAGTATTCTTCTTACAAAGCCTTTCCATGCTTTTAAGTATTCTTTTCTATCAAGCCTCTCCAGGCTCTACAGCAAGTATTCTTTTCTCATAAGCCTCTTCAGGCTCTTACTACAAGTATTCTTTTCTCTCAAGCCTCTTCAGACTCTTACAACTGAATAATTACAAATGAATACAAATAACTTGAACTTAGAACATAAGTTCTCCGTTCTTGGTGTACAATAAAATAACAGTGATCTAACACTGGATTTGGAAGTTTTTCTTATACATAAATTCCAATATGAGCAGACCTCTAACAGCTTCTTGCTTGTGCATATTGCTTATTAGAAATAACCAGCTTCACGACTCTGAAGCTTAGCAACTCTACGATATATATTTCAGCAGCTCTTCATTTCTCCAGTTTAGCTGCAATACACATGCGCACACACCCTTCTCTTGGTTTTTCAGAGTTTTTTCTTGAACTCATTTTTGCGCCTTTTTAATGTACTCTATATGTCTATGTTTTTCTACATATACACTTCTTTGCACACATACGCATACTCATGCTTGGACACACTTGTGCGCTCTCTCTTCTCCACTCTCTTTTTTATAGATATCAACATATATGAGCATATATATGCTTGAGCTTGCGAAGTCCATTAAAAGAGTTGTTGAGAGATGAGATTTTCCCGTTGTGAAAACTTAGTGACAGAGATTCGAGATTGCAGCGTTTTTCCTGGCTTTTGCAAGTCGTGCACAACAAACTTTCCTTATTTGGCTTAACTTGAAAGTCCTAGCCAAAAAGGTTGTCTTTAGTCTTGTCTTTCTGGTGTTCTGAGGTTGCGTGTGGTTGTGGTACAGGCTTTGAGTTGCCACGTCAGATGCCCTTGTACTTCAGACAGACTTCGTCTTCATATGCGAACCAATCGTCTGAACCAATCACACTTCAAACAATTCCTTGATCTTCAGAACTTGAGTCTTCAGAACTTTATCCAACTTTAGATCATAGCATGACTTCAGACAGACTTCCTTCAAATTATTGGCGTATTTCTGATGGCTCTTTGAGTTTAAGTTATTTTTCATATTCTGAAACATAAAGGCATTTGTCAGTGAGTCTTTCAAGTTATTACTTAGTTTATTTTAGGTTTGTATTCATCAAAACTTAAGACTTAACAACTAGACCACCTTTTGAAGCATCCAAAGGAAGTAACAGATTCTTTTGGGAGATCAAACTTCCAAATCAACCTCCAAAGTTGACTATTAGTATGAAACTCCCCATTGACCAAGTTATAGGATGATTTGGTGCTGAATTTCCCATCTTGGGCCACTCCCCAAACAGTTTTGTCACAACCAAAGTCCTGTCTAGCACTAGTAATCCCCTACAGTAATTAGGTCACCTCAGGAGGCATCAGATGTTGGAATTTTTGCACTAACCAACCCCCTGTCATCAGATACATCAACAATTGTCCAATTCAAATTGCGAGCATAAAGTTACTGCAAGACATAATCAGGAAGGTGCATCCCTGACTGGATCCAGGGACCTGTTCAAAATTTAATAATAGTTCCATTACCTATATTCCATTTCAAGGAATCCTGTATAAATTTCCACGAAGCTCTTATACTCTTTCCACATAGGAGACTCTGACTTGAGCTTTTTGATGGTTGGGATATAATCCACACTAGCTGCATACTTACTTCCCAACACCTTGGCCCGGAGAGCTTCTTTGCTATGAATTGACCCCTAATATTAAAATCATGGAGGTTACAAAATCACATACATCCCAATTCCTTAAGGCAGCTGAAGTAGTCATTCCATGAAACAATATGAATTTTCCTCTGATATACTGACTTTCCCAACACAAAATCACGAGCCAGCCTTTCAAGCTTGAGGCACACCATCTTAAGAAAAAGGGTGGTTTGCATTGTGTAAGTGGGAAGAGCGGACAAAACTAATTGGACGAGAGTTATTCTACCAACCATAGACAAAAAGCTACCCTTCCAACTGCCAATAGACACCATCTTCGAGATCAGATGACCTAACCTTTCAAGATAAAGGACAAAAATATAGGGTGAAAGGGGGTCACCCTGTCCCCGAGTAGGAAAGAAACTCTCCAAACAAGAACCGTTTATCAGAATTTGCATCAAAGAGGAGATGATGCAATGCATTACAAGGTTACAGAAATGGCTATCAAATCCAACATCCGAAATAGTGTCTTGAATGAAATTCCAAGAAAGCCTGCCATAAGCCTTTTGAAGATCAACTTTGAGAGCCATGTAACCTTTCTTACCTCTTTTATTTCCCATTTAATGGAAACTTTACTGGGCTATGATAAAATTGTCCATTGTTTGTCTTCTAGGAATGAAAATGGCCCGATTTTGTGAACTAATAGATTCATGTGCCTTCTGAATCTCGTAGTAATAATCTTAGTAATCATTTAATAAGAGACATTACAAAGACTAATGGGTCTAAATTGGGACATAACCTGGGCATTTTTTATTTTGGGAATGAGAACAAGAAGAGTCTTGTTTATTTCCCTGTTCTTTTCTGAATGTTTATATATATGATGAACCAAGTCCATAATAGAGTTCTTTAGAGAGTCCCAATTTTGTTGGAAAAAATTTGAAAAATAATGAAGTTACATATTGACTTTATTAATAATTTCGTGTTAAAATGAATAAAATAATTTAATTGTTAAAAATTTAATATTTCAAAAGTTATACTATATGTATTTGATAAGACAATTTAACTAGATGAAAGTTGAAATTGGTAATTGAAATTATTTTCTCGGTGTTTGCTAAGGTAACTTTTTAGGTCGTTACTATCTTTTCAATTAGTTTTTTTAAAAATAAATTCCTTTTTTTAGTTACAAGTTCAATTTCTTTTACAATTTTATCCATCGATAACATTCATTCACCATTATTTATTATTATAATAATATTTTTATCTATTATTTTATAATTTTCAGTTAATTTTATCAAAAAAATTTAATGAAATTAAAAAAAGTTAATTTATAAGCATTCATCCAACTTTCAGCTTTTTGCTTTTTTGTTAATTTTGTCAACAAACACACTCTAATAAATCTATTTATGTTATACAATAATTTTTTGGCTTGCTACTTGATCAATAAATTAAAAAAAATGAAAGGATTTTAGACAAAAAAAAAATTATGAGAACTAAAATAAAAATTTGTCCATTTTCAAAAACATATATATTTTACTCTATTAGATATATAGTTAATGTTACTTGATACGAAATATAAATAAAAAAATTGCCTGAATGCGTATTTTGTTTTCTGCGCGACTTTGGGATTTATGTATTTATTTATTTGTGTATAAGTATTCGTACTGCTGTTTCCAAGTGTGACAACATTTGACCAAATTTGTTAATTCATATTCGATAATTGAATTTAAATATGTTTCTCACCAATGTAATCCATGATAGTATGGTAGTTGTTGTTTCTCCGCGCCCATTGCCCAACGTTCAGACTTGGGATATATAATTTGAGGCTTGACAAAGCAAAGCAAGTTGTTCCCAAGTCAATCAATTATTGTGGCTTTGGCACATCAGACCAAAAGTCATTTTTTTCAGAATATTTTGAACATACACCAATTAAATTTTTGTGGTGGGAATTAGTTTAAATCTTCCTATTATATGTGTTTGAATTTTGCGCTGGAACTGTTCTTATGGAAAAGAAAAATAGTTTAAAAAATGTGCAAACATATCAGTACTCGTATTATATTATATGTACATGCATGTCATACATGGTAAGAAATCTCTCCTCTCTTAAGCCAGTGTTTGTTCTCATCTTGATTGCTAGTTGTAACTTGCTTGTAAGGATATGTGCTTGAAAAGAAAAGATGTGACAGCGAAGTAGATGATCATACTCATAATGTGATTTTATATTATTATTATTATTATATATATATATATAAAATAAATTCAAATATACATAAAAATTGATTTCAAAGCCTATAAAAAAATACTACCAACATTCCTTCAACAAAATATGCCCAAGTTGTCAAATTGATTTTAATGTAAGGGAATTTTATCTATAACAGAGTTCAAAATCTATTTAAAACAAAGCAAACTAGCTCACAAGTTGAGATTAGTCTGCACAATAATAAGTGTTAAGTGTAATAACATCTCAATGTTTTGACGAAAAGAAATGAAAAAGGTTAACTAAATCAATAATAATGAGCACAGTCATATACAGCTTTTTTACAATAATTCTGATTTTCTCTCTTACAACTCTCTAAATTAACCTCATATTAATTTATACAATATAAAAACATACAATAACTCATATAATATATTTTTTCCATCACATCACATATTATATCTCATATTTTTTTCTTTTTCTTTGTTTATACATGTATAATTTACATTTCTCATTTTTAATTGTTTCTTTCCGGATGTTAACGTGTTATTATTGTTTTTTTATCAACACTATTGTGAATAGTATTTACCCAAATTAACCTTTAAAACGTGATTTCCGAATAAATTAAACGATTAATTGACTATGTCTTGTAATTAACAATGCTACTCGATCGCGCAGTTATGTGTCTTGTAATTGCGGCAAGGAACATGGTGTGGCACGACGGTGTCATAGGGAGAAAGGGTGCTCGAGTAGGGACAACAGTGGTCACTGGGCAGAATTCCATTGCGGGCACAACGACGTACATGAAGATCAGTATAAAAAAAAAAAAAAAAAAAAAAAAAAAACCCGAAGCTAGCTGTCTCGTTTGGCTTTTGTAATTGAAAGTTGCAGCAAATTGATGGCGACGGAAACTATATATGTCATACATATTACATAGTTCAAACTCACCCTTTCATGAGCTCCTAGAGTTCCTATAGACCTTTTCCTTACTACTTTTCAAAGAGCCGAGTTTTTTTAATATTTTTATTTTAGCTACTATTTATAAAATTTATTTATAACTTGATAATTTTAAATATTATTTAATTTTTATACATATAATTATTTTTAAATAGGTCAAATATGTTTTTAATCCCTGTATTTTTTGTAAACTTTAATCTTCATCCCCAACTTTTAAAACCTTTATTTTATTCTCCTATACTTTAAAAATATTGTAACCGCAGTCCCTCACGTTAAAATAAAGGGAAAAATATATTTTTCGTCCCTATAGTTTCGATCAACTTAGTCTTCGTCCATGTACTTTAAATTCTGTGTTTTTTGTCCCTAAACTTTCTAAACCCCCAAACCGTGATCCCTGCGCCCGTTAGTGAAATCTGTTAACCTGATGAGCTAGCTAACAAAAGTTACATGTCAGCTTCAATAGTGAGTCCCAAATAACTGACCGATCATCTAATTAACTTTTTTTATTAATTTTTAATTATTAAAATAACCCTAATTACAAAATTAGGGTTTTCACTTGAGAAATTTTACCCGATAAAAAACTCAATTTTCATAATTATGGTTATTTTAATAATTAAAAAATTAATAAAAAAGATTAATTAAATGAGACAGTTATTTGGGGTCTACTATTGAGGCTAAGATGTAACTTTTGTTACCCAATTAATCAGGTTAACAGATCTCACTGACGGCAAAGGACCATGGATTGGGGGTTAGAAAGTTCAGCGACAAAAAAACAAATGACTTAAAATACAAGAACGAGGACCAAAATTGACCTAAACTATAAGGATGAAAAACATATTTTCTCTAAAATAAAGGATTTAAAAATCAGGAACAAATACCAAAATTGACTAAAACTACATTAACCAAAAATAATTTTTTACCCTTTTAAGTTTGTCTGTACCATTTTCCGCCATTATAACATTATAAATTAATAAAAAAATATTATAAAGTAAAAAGGATTAAACATATTTTTTATTCTTGAAAATATTGTATGTTTTGAAATTAGTCTCTCATTAATTTTTTTTATTTTGAATCCTTTAATTTAACAAAAAGAATATGTTTTT